>OY829914.1:41247044-41355227 GCA_963691935.1 Nephrotoma guestfalica | reverse complement strand
CATTAAATTTGTTGTATTTGTCAAAATAGTTGTTGTTGTCAAAATGAACATGGCTGATAACAATATGGAATTTACTTAACAAGGACCAGAAACCTATATGTAATTTATGTTATGATTAGAATATTTAAATTGGTTGATTTCGTATTGACTTTTATGTGTATCACATTAAATTTGTTGTATTTGTCAAAAATAGTTGTTGTTGTCAAAATGAACATGGCCGATAACAATACGGAATTTACTTAACAAGGATTAAAAACCTATATGTAATTTATGTTAAGATTAGAATATTTAAATTGGTTGATTTCGTATTGACTTTTATGTGTATCACATTAAATTTGTTGTATTTGTCAAAATAGTTGTTGTTGTCAAAATGAACATGGCCGATAACAATACGGAATTTACTTAACAAGGATTAAAAACCTATATGTAATTTATGTTATGATTAGAATATTTAAATTGGTTGATTTCGTATTGACTTTTATGTGAATCACATTAAATTTGTTGTATTTGTCAAAAATAGTTGTTGTTGTCAAAATGAACATGGCTGATAACAATATGGAATTTACTTAACAAGGACCAGAAACCTATATGTAATTTATGTTATGATTAGAATATTTAAATTGGTTGATTTCGTATTGACTTTTATGTGTATCACATTAAATTTGTTGTATTTGTCAAAAATAGTTGTTGTTGTCAAAATGAACATGGCCGATAACAATACGGAATTTACTTAACAAGGATTAAAAACCTATATGTAATTTATGTTAAGATTAGAATATTTAAATTGGTTGATTTCGTATTGACTTTTATGTGTATCACATTAAATTTGTTGTATTTGTCAAAATAGTTGTTGTTGTCAAAATGAACATGGCCGATAACAATACGGAATTTACTTAACAATGATTAAAAACCTATATGTAATTTATGTTATGATTAGAATATTTAAATTGGTTGATTTCGTATTGACTTTTATGTGAATCACATTAAATTTGTTGTATTTGTCAAAAATAGTTGTTGTTGTCAAAATGAACATGGCCGATAACAATACGGAATTTACTTAACAAGGACCAGAAACCTATATGTAATTTATGTTATGATTAGAATATTTAAATTGGTTGATTTCGTATTGACTTTTATGTGAATCACAATAAATTTGTTGTATTTGTCAAAAATAGTTGTTGTTGTCAAAATGAACATGGCCGATAACAATACGGAATTTACTTAACAAGGATTAAAAACCTATATGTAATTTATGTTATGATTAGAATATTTAAATTGGTTGATTTCGTATTGACTTTTATGTGAATCACATTAAATTTGTTGTATTTGTCAAAAATAGTTGTTGTTGTCAAAATGAACATGGCTGATAACAATATGGAATTTACTTAACAAGGACCAGAAACCTATATGTAATTTATGTTATGATTAGAATATTTAAATTGGTTGATTTCGTATTGACTTTTATGTGAATCACATTAAATTTGTTGTATTTGTCAAAAATAGTTGTTGTTGTCAAAATGAACATGGCTGATAACAATACGGAATTTACTTAACAAGGACCAGAAACCTATATGTAATTTATGTTATGATTAGAATATTTAAATTGGTTGATTTCGTATTGACTTTTATGTGAATCACAATAAATTTGTTGTATTTGTCAAAAATAGTTGTTGTTGTCAAAATGAACATGGCTGACAACAATACGGAATTTACTTAACAAGGACCAGAAACCTATATGTAATTTATGTTATGATTAGAATATTTAAATTGGTTGATTTCGTATTGACTTTTATGTGTATCACATTAAATTTGTTGTATTTGTCAAAAATAGTTGTTGTTGTCAAAATGAACATGGCCGATAACAATACGGAATTTACTTAACAAGGATTAAAAACCTATATGTAATTTATGTTATGATTAGAATATTTAAATTGGTTGATTTCGTATTGACTTTTATGTGAATCACATTAAATTTGTTGTATTTGTCAAAAATAGTTGTTGTTGTCAAAATGAACATGGCTGATAACAATATGGAATTTACTTAACAAGGACCAGAAACCTATATGTAATTTATGTTATGATTAGAATATTTAAATTGGTTGATTTCGTATTGACTTTTATGTGTATCACATTAAATTTGTTGTATTTGTCAAAAATAGTTGTTGTTGTCAAAATGAACATGGCTGATAACAATACGGAATTTACTTAACAAGGACCAGAAACCTATATGTAATTTATGTTATGATTAGAATATTTAAATTGGTTGATTTCGTATTGACTTTTATGTGAATCACAATAAATTTGTTGTATTTGTCAAAAATAGTTGTTGTTGTCAAAATGAACATGGCTGATAACAATACGGAATTTACTTAACAAGGACCAGAAACCTATATGTAATTTATGTTATGATTAGAATATTTAAATTGGTTGATTTCGTATTGACTTTTATGTGTATCACATTAAATTTGTTGTATTTGTCAAAAATAGTTGTTGTTGTCAAAATGAACATGGCCGATAACAATACGGAATTTACTTAACAAGGACCAGAAACCTATATGTAATTTATGTTATGATTAGAATATTTAAATTGGTTGATTTCGTATTGACTTGATGTGACTTGACTGATGTGAATCACATTAAATTTGTTGTATTTGTCAAAAATAGTTGTTGTTGTCAAAATGAACATGGCTGATAACAATATGGAATTTACTTAACAAGGACCAGAAACCTATATGTAATTTATGTTATGATTAGAATATTTAAATTGGTTGATTTCGTATTGACTTTTATGTGAATCACATTAAATTTGTTGTATTTGTCAAAAATAGTTGTTGTTGTCAAAATGAACATGGCTGATAACAATACGGAATTTACTTAACAAGGACCAGAAACCTATATGTAATTTATGTTATGATTAGAATATTTAAATTGGTTGATTTCGTATTGACTTTTATGTGAATCACAATAAATTTGTTGTATTTGTCAAAAATAGTTGTTGTTGTCAAAATGAACATGGCTGATAACAATACGGAATTTACTTAACAAGGACCAGAAACCTATATGTAATTTATGTTATGATTAGAATATTTAAATTGGTTGATTTCGTATTGACTTTTATGTGTATCACATTAAATTTGTTGTATTTGTCAAAAATAGTTGTTGTTGTCAAAATGAACATGGCCGATAACAATACGGAATTTACTTAACAAGGATTAAAAACCTATATGTAATTTATGTTATGATTAGAATATTTAAATTGGTTGATTTCGTATTGACTTTTATGTGAATCACATTAAATTTGTTGTATTTGTTAAAAATAGTTGTTGTTGTCAAAATGAACATGGCCGATAACAATACGGAATTTACTTAACAAGGACCAGAAACCTATATGTAATTTATGTTATGATTAGAATATTTAAATTGGTTGATTTCGTATTGACTTTTATGTGAATCACATTAAATTTGTTGTATTTGTCAAAAATAGTTGTTGTTGTCAAAATGAACATGGCCGATAACAACACGGAATTTACTTAACAAAGGCTAGAAACCAATATGTAATTTATGTTATGATTAGAATATTTAAATTGGTTGATTTCGTATTGGCTTTTATGTGAATCACATTAAATTTGTTGTATTTGTCAAAAATAGTTGTTGTTGTCAAAATGAACATGGCCGATAACAACACGGAATTTACTTAACAAGGACCAGAAACCTATATGTAATTTATGTTATGATTAGAATATTTAAATTGGTTGATTTCGTATTGACTTTTATGTGAATCACATTAAATTTGTTGTATTTGTCAAAAATAGTTGTTGTTGTCAAAATGAACATGGCCGATAACAATACGGAATTTACTTAACAAGGACCAGAAACCTATATGTAATTTATGTTATGATTAGAATATTTAAATTGGTTGATTTCGTATTGAGTTTTATGTGAATCAAAATAAATTTGTTGTATTTGTCAAAAATAGTTGTTGTTGTCAAAATGAACATGGCCGATAACAATCCGGAATTTACTTAACAAGGACCAGAAACCTATATGTAATTTATGTTATGATTAGAATATTTAAATTGGTTGATTTCGTATTGACTTTTATGTGAATCACATTAAATTTGTTGTATTTGTCAAAAATAGTTGTTGTTGTCAAAATGAACATGGCCGATAACAACACGGAATTTACTTAACAAGGACCAGAAACCTATATGTAATTTATGTTATGATTAGAATATTTAAATTGGTTGATTTCGTATTGACTTTTATGTGAATCACATTAAATTTGTTGTATTTGTCAAAAATAGTTGTTGTTGTCAAAATGAACATGGCCGATAACAATACGGAATTTACTTAACAAGGACCAGAAACCTATATGTAATTTATGTTATGATTAGAATATTTAAATTGGTTGATTTCGTATTGACTTTATGTGAATCACATTAAATTTGTTGTATTTGTCAAAAATAGTTGTTGTTGTCAAAATGAACATGGCCGATAACAATACGGAATTTACTTAACAAGGACCAGAAACCTATATGTAATTTATGTTATGATTAGAATATTTAAATTGGTTGATTTCGTATTGACTTTATGTGAATCACATTAAATTTGTTGTATTTGTCAAAAATAGTTGTTGTTGTCAAAACGAACATGGCCGATAACAATACGGAATTTACTTAACAAGGACCAGAAACCTATATGTAATTTATGTTATGATTAGAATATTTAAATTGGTTGATTTCGTATTGACTTTTATGTGAATCACATTAAATTTGTTGTATTTGTCAAAAATACTTGTTGTTTTCAAAATGAACATGGCCGATAACAATTCGGAATTTACTTAACAAGGACTAGAAACCAATATGTAATTTATGTTATGATTAGAATATTTAAATTGTTTGATTTCGTATTGACTTTATGTGAATCACATTAAATTTGTTGTATTTGTCAAAAATAGTTGTTGTTGTCAAAATGAACATGGCCGATAACAATACGGAATTTACTTAACAAGGACCAGAAACCTATATGTAATTTATGTTATGATTAGAATATTTAAATTGGTTGATTTCGTATTGACTTTATGTGAATCACATTAAATTTGTTGTATTTGTCAAAAATAGTTGTTGTTGTCAAAATGAACATGGCCGATAACAACACGGAATTTACTTAACAAGGACCAGAAACCTATATGTAATTTATGTTATGATTAGAATATTTAAATTGGTTGATTTCGTATTGACTTTTATGTGAATCACATTAAATTTGTTGTATTTGTCAAAAATAGTTGTTGTTGTCAAAATGAACATGGCCGATAACAATACGGAATTTACTTAACAAGGACCAGAAACCTATATGTAATTTATGTTATGATTAGAATATTTAAATTGGTTGATTTCGTATTGACTTTATGTGAATCACATTAAATTTGTTGTATTTGTCAAAAATAGTTGTTGTTGTCAAAATGAACATGGCCGATAACAACACGGAATTTACTTAACAAGGACCAGAAACCTATATGTAATTTATGTTATGATTAGAATATTTAAATTGGTTGATTTCGTATTGACTTTTATGTGAATCACATTAAATTTGTTGTATTTGTCAAAAATAGTTGTTGTTGTCAAAATGAACATGGCCGATAACAATACGGAATTTACTTAACAAGGACCAGAAACCTATATGTAATTTATATTATGATTAGAATATTTAAATTGGTTGATTTCGTATTGACTTTTATGTGAATCACATTAAATTTGTTGTATTTGTCAAAAATAGTTGTTGTTGTCAAAATGAACATGGCCGATAACAATACGGAATTTACTTAACAAGGACCAGAAACCTATATGTCATTTATGTTATGATTAGAATATTTAAATTGTTTGATTTCGTATTGACTTTTATGTGAATCACATTAAATTTGTTGTATTTGTCAAAAATAGTTGTTGTTGTCAAAATGAACATGGCCGATAACAATACGGAATTTACTTAACAAGGACCAGAAATCTATATGTAATTTATGTTATGATTAGAATATTTAAATTGGTTGATTTCGTATTGACTTTATGTGAATCACATTAAATTTGTTGTATTTGTCAAAAATAGTTGTTGTTGTCAAAATGAACATGGCCGATAACAATACGGAATTTACTTAACAAGGACCAGAAACCTATATGTAATTTATGTTATGATTAGAATATTTAAATGGTTGATTTCGTATTGACTTTATGTGAATCACATTAAATTTGTTGTATTTGTCAAAAATAGTTGTTGTTGTCAAAATGAACATGGCCGATAACAATACGGAATTTACTTAACAAGGACCAGAAACCTATATGTAATTTATGTTATGATTAGAATATTTAAATTGGTTGATTTCGTATTGACTTTTATGTGAATCACATTAAATTTGTTGTATTTGTCAAAAATACTTGTTGTTGTCAAAATGAACATGGCCGATAACAATTCGGAATTTACTTAACAAGGACTAGAAACCAATATGTAATTTATGTTATGATTAGAATATTTAAATTGGTTGATTTCGTATTGACTTTATGTGAATCACATTAAATTTGTTGTATTTGTCAAAAATAGTTGTTGTTGTCAAAATGAACATGGCCGATAACAATACGGAATTTACTTAACAAGGACCAGAAACCTATATGTAATTTATGTTATGATTAGAATATTTAAATTGGTTGATTTCGTATTGACTTTATGTGAATCACATTAAATTTGTTGTATTTGTCAAAAATAGTTGTTGTTGTCAAAATGAACATGGCCGATAACAATACGGAATTTACTTAACAAGGACCAGAAACCTATATGTAATTTATGTTATGATTAGAATATTTAAATTGGTTGATTTCGTATTGACTTTTATGTGAATCACATTAAATTTGTTGTATTTGTCAAAAATAGTTGTTGTTGTCAAAATGAACATGGCCGATAACAATACGGAATTTACTTAACAAGAACCAGAAACCTATATGTAATTTATGTTATGATTAGAATATTTAAATTGGTTGATTTCGTATTGACTTTATGTGAATCACATTAAATTTGTTGTATTTGTCAAAAATAGTTGTTGTTGTCAAAATGAACATGGCCGATAACAACATGGAATTTACTTAACAAGGACCAGAAACCTATATGTAATTTATGTTATGATTAGAATATTTAAATTGGTTGATTTCGTATTGACTTTATGTGAATCACATTAAATTTGTTGTATTTGTCAAAAATAGTTGTTGTTGTCAAAATGAACATGGCCGATAACAATACGGAATTTACTTAACAAGGACCAGAAACCTATATGTAATTTATGTTATGATTAGAATATTTAAATTGGTTGATTTCGTATTGACTTTATGTGAATCACATTAAATTTGTTGTATTTGTCAAAAATAGTTGTTGTTGTCAAAATGAACATGGCCGATAACAATACGGAATTTACTTAACAAGGACCAGAAACCTATATGTAATTTATGTTATGATTAGAATATTTAAATTGGTTGATTTCGTATTGACTTTATGTGAATCACATTAAATTTGTTGTATTTGTCAAAAATAGTTGTTGTTGTCAAAATGAACATGGCCGATAACAACACGGAATTTACTTAACAAGGACCAGAAACCTATATGTAATTTATGTTATGATTAGAATATTTAAATTGGTTGATTTCGTATTGACTTTTATGTGAATCACATTAAATTTGTTGTATTTGTCAAAAATAGTTGTTGTTGTCAAAATGAACATGGCCGATAACAATACGGAATTTACTTAACAAGGATTAAAAACCTATATGTAATTTATGTTATGATTAGAATATTTAAATTGGTTGATTTCGTATTGACTTTATGTGAATCACATTAAATTTGTTGTATTTGTCAAAAATAGTTGTTGTTGTCAAAATGAACATGGCCGATAACAATACGGAATTTACTTAACAAGGACCAGAAACCTATATGTAATTTATGTTATGATTAGAATATTTAAATTGGTTGATTTCGTATTGACTTTTATGTGAATCACATTAAATTTGTTGTATTTGTCAAAAATAGTTGTTGTTGTCAAAACGAACATGGCCGATAACAATACGGAATTTACTTAACAAGGACCAGAAACCTATATGTAATTTATGTTATGATTAGAATATTTAAATTGGTTGATTTCGTATTGACTTTTATGTGAATCACATTAAATTTGTTGTATTTGTCAAAAATACTTGTTGTTGTCAAAATGAACATGGCCGATAACAATTCGGAATTTACTTAACAAGGACTAGAAACCAATATGTAATTTATGTTATGATTAGAATATTTAAATTGTTTGATTTCGTATTGACTTTATGTGAATCACATTAAATTTGTTGTATTTGTCAAAAATAGTTGTTGTTGTCAAAATGAACATGGTCGATAACAATACGGAATTTACTTAACAAGGACCAGAAACCTATATGTAATTTATGTTATGATTAGAATATTTAAATTGATTGATTTCGTATTGACTTTTATGTGAATCACATTAAATTTGTTGTATTTGTCAAAAATACTTGTTGTTGTCAAAATGAACATGGCCGATAACAATTCGGAATTTACTTAACAAGGACTAGAAACCAATATGTAATTTATGTTATGATTAGAATATTTAAATTGTTTGATTTCGTATTGACTTTATGTGAATCACATTAAATTTGTTGTATTTGTCAAAAATAGTTGTTGTTGTCAAAATGAACATGGCCGATAACAATACGGAATTTACTTAACAAGGACCAGAAACCTATATGTAATTTATGTTATGATTAGAATATTTAAATTGGTTGATTTCGTATTGACTTTATGTGAATCACATTAAATTTGTTGTATTTGTCAAAAATAGTTGTTGTTGTCAAAATGAACATGGCCGATAACAATACGGAATTTACTTAACAAGGACCAGAAACCTATATGTAATTTATGTTATGATTAGAATATTTAAATTGGTTGATTTCGCATTGACCTTTATGTGAATCACATTAAATTTGTTGTATTTGTCAAAAATAGTTGTTGTTGTCAAAATGAACATGGCCGATAACAATACGGAATTTACTTAACAAGGACCAGAAACCTATATGTAATTTATGTTATGATTAGAATATTTAAATTGTTTGATTTCGTATTGACTTTTATGTGAATCACATTAAATTTGTTGTATTTGTCAAAAATAGTTGTTGTTGTCAAAATGAACATGGCCGATAACAATACGGAATTTACTTAACAAGGACCAGAAACCTATATGTAATTTATGTTATGATTAGAATATTTAAATTGGTTGATTTCGTATTGACTTTATGTGAATCACATTAAATTTGTTGTATTTGTCAAAAATAGTTGTTGTTGTCAAAATGAACATGGCCGATAACAATACGGAATTTACTTAACAAGGACCAGAAACCTATATGTAATTTATGTTATGATTAGAATATTTAAATTGTTTGATTTCGTATTGACTTTATGTGAATCACATTAAATTTGTTGTATTTGTGAAAAATAGTTGTTGTTGTCAAAATGAACATGGCCGATAACAATACGGAATTTACTTAACAAGGACCAGAAACCTATATGTAATTTATGTTATGATTAGAATATTTAAATTGGTTGATTTCGTATTGACTTTATGTGAATCACATTAAATTTGTTGTATTTGTCAAAAATAGTTGTTGTTGTCAAAATGAACATGGCCGATAACAACACGGAATTTACTTAACAAGGACCAGAAACCTATATGTAATTTATGTTATGATTAGAATATTTAAATTGGTTGATTTCGTATTGACTTTTATGTGAATCACATTAAATTTGTTGTATTTGTCAAAAATAGTTGTTGTTGTCAAAATGAACATGGCCGATAACAATACGGAATTTACTTAACAAGGACCAGAAACCTATATGTAATTTATGTTATGATTAGAATATTTAAATTGGTTGATTTCGTATTGACTTTATGTGAATCACATTAAATTTGTTGTATTTGTCAAAAATAGTTGTTGTTGTCAAAATGAACATGGCCGATAACAATACGGAATTTACTTAACAAGGACCAGAAACCTATATGTAATTTATGTTATGATTAGAATATTTAAATTGGTTGATTTCGTATTGACTTTATGTGAATCACATTAAATTTGTTGTATTTGTCAAAAATAGTTGTTGTTGTCAAAATGAACATGGCCGATAACAACACGGAATTTACTTAACAAGGACCAGAAACCTATATGTAATTTATGTTATGATTAGAATATTTAAATTGGTTGATTTCGTATTGACTTTATGTGAATCACATTAAATTTGTTGTATTTGTCAAAAATAGTTGTTGTTGTCAAAATGAACATGGCCGATAACAATACGGAATTTACTTAACAAGGACCAGAAACCTATATGTAATTTATGTTATGATTAGAATATTTAAATTGGTTGATTTCGTATTGACTTTATGTGAATCACATTAAATTTGTTGTATTTGTCAAAAATAGTTGTTGTTGTCAAAATGAACATGGCCGATAACAATACGGAATTTACTTAACAAGGACCAGAAACCTATATGTAATTTATGTTATGATTAGAATATTTAAATTGTTTGATTTCGTATTGACTTTATGTGAATCACATTAAATTTGTTGTATTTGTCAAAAATAGTTGTTGTTGTCAAAATGAACATGGCCGATAACAATACGGAATTTACTTAACAAGGACCAGAAACCTATATGTAATTTATGTTATGATTAGAATATTTAAATTGGTTGATTTCGTATTGACTTTTATGTGAATCACATTAAATTTGTTGTATTTGTCAAAAATAGTTGTTGTTGTCAAAATGAACATGGCCGATAACAATACGGAATTTACTTAACAAGGACCAGAAACCTATATGTAATTTATGTTATGATTAGAATATTTAAATTGTTTGATTTCGTATTGACTTTTATGTGAATCACATTAAATTTGTTGTATTTGTCAAAAATAGTTGTTGTTGTCAAAATGAACATGGCCGATAACAATACGGAATTTACTTAACAAGGACCAGAAACCTATATGTAATTTATGTTATGATTAGAATATTTAAATTGGTTGATTTCGTATTGACTTTATGTGAATCACATTAAATTTGTTGTATTTGTCAAAAATAGTTGTTGTTGTCAAAATGAACATGGCCGATAACAATACGGAATTTACTTAACAAGGACCAGAAACCTATATGTAATTTATGTTATGATTAGAATATTTAAATTGGTTGATTTCGTATTGACTTTATGTGAATCACATTAAATTTGTTGTATTTGTCAAAAATAGTTGTTGTTGTCAAAATGAACATGGCCGATAACAATACGGAATTTACTTAACAAGGACCAGAAACCTATATGTAATTTATGTTATGATTAGAATATTTAAATTGGTTGATTTCGTATTGACTTTTATGTGAATCACATTAAATTTGTTGTATTTGTCAAAAATACTTGTTGTTGTCAAAATGAACATGGCCGATAACAATTCGGAATTTACTTAACAAGGACTAGAAACCAATATGTAATTTATGTTATGATTAGAATATTTAAATTGGTTGATTTCGTATTGACTTTATGTGAATCACATTAAATTTGTTGTATTTGTCAAAAATAGTTGTTGTTGTCAAAATGAACATGGCCGATAACAATACGGAATTTACTTAACAAGGACCAGAAACCTATATGTAATTTATGTTATGATTAGAATATTTAAATTGGTTGATTTCGTATTGACTTTTATGTGAATCACATTAAATTTGTTGTATTTGTCAAAAATACTTGTTGTTGTCAAAATGAACATGGCCGATAACAATTCGGAATTTACTTAACAAGGACTAGAAACCAATATGTAATTTATGTTATGATTAGAATATTTAAATTGGTTGATTTCGTATTGACTTTTATGTGAATCACATTAAATTTGTTGTATTTGTCAAAAATACTTGTTGTTGTCAAAATGAACATGGCCGATAACAACACGGAATTTACTTAACAAGGACCAGAAACCTATATGTAATTTATGTTATGATTAGAATATTTAAATTGGTTGATTTCGTATTGACTTTATGTGAATCACATTAAATTTGTTGTATTTGTCAAAAATAGTTGTTGTTGTCAAAATGAACATGGCCGATAACAATACGGAATTTACTTAACAAGGACCAGAAACCTATATGTAATTTATGTTATGATTAGAATATTTAAATTGGTTGATTTCGTATTGACTTTATGTGAATCACATTAAATTTGTTGTATTTGTCAAAAATAGTTGTTGTTGTCAAAATGAACATGGCCGATAACAATACGGAATTTACTTAACAAGGACCAGAAACCTATATGTAATTTATGTTATGATTAGAATATTTAAATTGGTTGATTTCGTATTGACTTTTATGTGAATCACATTAAATTTGTTGTATTTGTCAAAAATACTTGTTGTTGTCAAAATGAACATGGCCGATAACAACACGGAATTTACTTAACAAGGACCAGAAACCTATATGTAATTTATGTTATGATTAGAATATTTAAATTGGTTGATTTCGTATTGACTTTATGTGAATCACATTAAATTTGTTGTATTTGTCAAAAATAGTTGTTGTTGTCAAAATGAACATGGCCGATAACAATACGGAATTTACTTAACAAGGACCAGAAACCTATATGTAATTTATGTTATGATTAGAATATTTAAATTGGTTGATTTCGTATTGACTTTATGTGAATCACATTAAATTTGTTGTATTTGTCAAAAATAGTTGTTGTTGTCAAAATGAACATGGCCGATAACAATACGGAATTTACTTAACAAGGACCAGAAACCTATATGTAATTTATGTTATGATTAGAATATTTAAATTGGTTGATTTCGTATTGACTTTTATGTGAATCACATTAAATTTGTTGTATTTGTCAAAAATACTTGTTGTTGTCAAAATGAACATGGCCGATAACAATTCGGAATTTACTTAACAAGGACTAGAAACCAATATGTAATTTATGTTATGATTAGAATATTTAAATTGGTTGATTTCGTATTGACTTTATGTGAATCACATTAAATTTGTTGTATTTGTCAAAAATAGTTGTTGTTGTCAAAATGAACATGGCCGATAACAATACGGAATTTACTTAACAAGGACCAGAAATCTATATGTAATTTATGTTATGATTAGAATATTTAAATTGGTTGATTTAGTATTGACTTTATGTGAATCACATTAAATTTGTTGTATTTGTCAAAAATAGTTGTTGTTGTCAAAATGAACATGGCCGATAACAATACGGAATTTACTTAACAAGGACCAGAAACCTATATGTAATTTATGTTATGATTAGAATATTTAAATTGGTTGATTTCGTATTGACTTTTATGTGAATCACATTAAATTTGTTGTATTTGTCAAAAATACTTGTTGTTGTCAAAATGAACATGGCCGATAACAACACGGAATTTACTTAACAAGGACCAGAAACCTATATGTAATTTATGTTATGATTAGAATATTTAAATTGGTTGATTTAGTATTGACTTTATGTGAATCACATTAAATTTGTTGTATTTGTCAAAAATAGTTGTTGTTGTCAAAATGAACATGGCCGATAACAATACGGAATTTACTTAACAAGGACTAGAAACCAATATGTAATTTATGTTATGATTAGAATATTTAAATTGGTTGATTTCGTATTGACTTTATGTGAATCACATTAAATTTGTTGTATTTGTCAAAAATAGTTGTTGTTGTCAAAATGAACATGGCCGATAACAATACGGAATTTACTTAACAAGGACCAGAAACCTATATGTAATTTATGTTATGATTAGAATATTTAAATTGGTTGATTTAGTATTGACTTTATGTGAATCACATTAAATTTGTTGTATTTGTCAAAAATAGTTGTTGTTGTCAAAATGAACATGGCCGATAACAATACGGAATTTACTTAACAAGGACCAGAAACCTATATGTAATTTATGTTATGATTAGAATATTTAAATTGGTTGATTTCGTATTGACTTTTATGTGAATCACATTAAATTTGTTGTATTTGTCAAAAATACTTGTTGTTGTCAAAATGAACATGGCCGATAACAACACGGAATTTACTTAACAAGGACCAGAAACCTATATGTAATTTATGTTATGATTAGAATATTTAAATTGGTTGATTTCGTATTGACTTTATGTGAATCACATTAAATTTGTTGTATTTGTCAAAAATAGTTGTTGTTGTCAAAATGAACATGGCCGATAACAATACGGAATTTACTTAACAAGGACCAGAAACCTATATGTAATTTATGTTATGATTAGAATATTTAAATTGGTTGATTTCGTATTGACTTTATGTGAATCACATTAAATTTGTTGTATTTGTCAAAAATAGTTGTTGTTGTCAAAATGAACATGGCCGATAACAATACGGAATTTACTTAACAAGGACCAGAAACCTATATGTAATTTATGTTATGATTAGAATATTTAAATTGGTTGATTTCGTATTGACTTTTATGTGAATCACATTAAATTTGTTGTATTTGTCAAAAATACTTGTTGTTGTCAAAATGAACATGGCCGATAACAATTCGGAATTTACTTAACAAGGACTAGAAACCAATATGTAATTTATGTTATGATTAGAATATTTAAATTGTTTGATTTCGTATTGACTTTATGTGAATCACATTAAATTTGTTGTATTTGTCAAAAATAGTTGTTGTTGTCAAAATGAACATGGCCGATAACAATACGGAATTTACTTAACAAGGACCAGAAACCTATATGTAATTTATGTTATGATTAGAATATTTAAATTGGTTGATTTCGTATTGACTTTATGTGAATCACATTAAATTTGTTGTATTTGTCAAAAATAGTTGTTGTTGTCAAAATGAACATGGCCGATAACAACACGGAATTTACTTAACAAGGACCAGAAACCTATATGTAATTTATGTTATGATTAGAATATTTAAATTGGTTGATTTCGTATTGACTTTTATGTGAATCACATTAAATTTGTTGTATTTGTCAAAAATAGTTGTTGTTGTCAAAATGAACATGGCCGATAACAATACGGAATTTACTTAACAAGGACCAGAAACCTATATGTAATTTATGTTATGATTAGAATATTTAAATTGGTTGATTTCGTATTGACTTTATGTGAATCACATTAAATTTGTTGTATTTGTCAAAAATAGTTGTTGTTGTCAAAATGAACATGGCCGATAACAATACGGAATTTACTTAACAAGGACCAGAAACCTATATGTAATTTATGTTATGATTAGAATATTTAAATTGGTTGATTTCGTATTGACTTTATGTGAATCACATTAAATTTGTTGTATTTGTCAAAAATAGTTGTTGTTGTCAAAATGAACATGGCCGATAACAACACGGAATTTACTTAACAAGGACGAGAAACCTATATGTAATTTATGTTATGATTAGAATATTTAAATTGGTTGATTTCGTATTGACTTTTATGTGAATCAAATTAAATTTGTTGTATTTGTCAAAAATAGTTGTTGTTGTCAAAATGAACATGGCCGATAACAATACGGAATTTACTTAACAAGGACCAGAAACCTATATGTAATTTATGTTATGATTAGAATATTTAAATTGGTTGATTTCGTATTGACTTTATGTGAATCACATTAAATTTGTTGTATTTGTCAAAAATAGTTGTTGTTGTCAAAATGAACATGGCCGATAACAATACGGAATTTACTTAACAAGGACTAGAAACCTATATGTAATTTATGTTATGATTAGAATATTTAAATTGGTTGATTTCGTATTGAGTTTTATGTGAATCACATTAAATTTGTTGTATTTGTCAAAAATAGTTGTTGTTGTCAAAACGAACATGGCCGATAACAATACGGAATTTACTTAACAAGGACCAGAAACCTATATGTAATTTATGTTATGATTAGAATATTTAAATTGGTTGATTTCGTATTGACTTTTATGTGAATCACATTAAATTTGTTGTATTTGTCAAAAATACTTGTTGTTGTCAAAATGAACATGGCCGATAACAATTCGGAATTTACTTAACAAGGACTAGAAACCAATATGTAATTTATGTTATGATTAGAATATTTTAATTGTTTGATTTCGTATTGACTTTATGTGAATCACATTAAATTTGTTGTATTTGTCAAAAATAGTTGTTGTTGTCAAAATGAACATGGCCGATAACAATACGGAATTTACTTAACAAGGACCAGAAACCTATATGTAATTTATGTTATGATTAGAATATTTAAATTGGTTGATTTCGTATTGACTTTTATGTGAATCACATTAAATTTGTTGTATTTGTCAAAAATAGTTGTTGTTGTCAAAATGAACATGGCTGATAACAACACGGAATTTACTTAACAAGGACCAGAAACCTATATGTAATTTATGTTATGATTAGAATATTTAAATTGGTTGATTTCGTATTGACTTTTATGTGAATCACATTAAATTTGTTGTATTTGTCAAAAATAGTTGTTGTTGTCAAAATGAACATGGCTGATAACAATACGGAATTTACTTAACAAGGACCAGAAACCTATATGTAATTTATGTTATGATTAGAATATTTAAATTGGTTGATTTCGTATTGACTTTTATGTGAATCACATTAAATTTGTTGTATTTGTCAAAAATAGTTGTTGTTGTCAAAATGAACATGGCTGATAACAATACGGAATTTACTTAACAAGGACCAGAAACCTATATGTAATTTATGTTATGATTAGAATATTTAAATTGGTTGATTTCGTATTGACTTTTATGTGAATCACATTAAATTTGTTGTATTTGTCAAAAATAGTTGTTGTTGTCAAATTAAACTGAATTTTCTCCCCATTTCCTTAATTTAAATGGAATTGTTTTGTTTGAGCAAATTCGATTGTCTCTTAAACTGGTGCGAAGGGCTTATCAGTGAGATATAATGTGACATCAACTACACCACGAGTGACCGCATGGTGGGAGCAGCATAAAATTAATATCAAAATGGATGGAAACGAGTTCATAACAAACCACTGCTCAAGCCCTCTTATCCCCGCGGCATGCTAGTTTGGTTTCCCCAACAACAGAATGCCCATTCGTCAGCTTTGGAAAACTGGCTGCAATTTAGTGAACCCATTCGCACATTAATACAAAAATATTGTGATTATGTAACCTTATTAATAAGACGCCCAAATCCATCCAGGGGATGTAGCTCCAGCAAAATAAAATAAATTAATTAAAAAAATGTAAAGGACTATATAGATAAGTACATTTCTTATTCAGAATTCCTACCAACAAAACTTTGCGAAATGGAATGGAGTGGAGATATTTTTCTATCTCGAGCATTATATAAAATATTCATCTTAGAATCCGTCAATGGATTTGACCACTTATCAGTTTCAGAAGTAGTCCACTTTAATCAGGCTAGCCAAGTTCTAAAAGAACGTTCAAAATGTTTATTAGAACACCACATCCGTCATGTGGTTTTGTTTGCTTTCACTCTAATGTATTTCGAAATTTAATTTTAATTTAATTAATAACCAAATCTTGAAACCGATTTTCGCCCACTTCCCAATGTCCAATTGACCTGACATCGTGCATAGTCATCTTCGACGGCAAAATACATTAATCTATCATTATGTCTCAAATCAGTCTAGCGGAAGTGGCAGATCCTATACCTAATGATCTAAGCTTTAAATAGAAGGTTTACCGTTTTTTGGAAATATTTTAAGAAGTTTACGAGAAAAACGACTGTAAACTAAAAGATTCTAAATTAATTTTCCAACAATACATCCGCAACATTTGGGTTTTTGCAAATATTTTGAACAGTAATCATTAGCATTTATGAAAAAACGAATAAACAAAATATTTTAAATTAAATTTCACACAAATAAGATGAAATCATTGTTTGAAATTTTGAAATGTCGGAATTTTTTCCGTTAATTTCGGAGATCCTTACGAAGTTTGTTAGAAATCTGTTACAGGAAGTGACAACTTACATGGGGGCTTTTTCACTTCCTGATGTCCAAATGAGCTGAAATACATAAATCAGTCATAAATACATAAATTAATTAACGAGTTAAAAAGTTTATGCGTATATGACGTTTGACCATTTTTATTGGGTCGTAGCGGCACAAATAATAGACTAGATTAACGATAAGAAAACGGTTCGAGAAGGCGACGAGTAAATATAATGAAAACCGAGTCAGTAGGAGTTAAGGAGACTAGATTTCAGAGGCAAAGAAGACTGCTGTAAAATGAGTTGTTAAAGAAACGTCCATCAAGAGCAGCAAGAGCTGAGTTATCATTGAATCCTATACAATTTACTCTGCTATCGTTGCAAGAAGTATGTCAGCAGTCTCAGGACAACTCCACCGCTGAAGGTATATTGGAATAATCCTGGTCCAGGTACCACTTCATACGTGATTTCACATGCTGCAATTGTGGGATTTGTATGTGGGATTTCTATGAATAAATTGTTGGTGCTGTCACTTAGCTTTGGAATGACAAACTGATTGAAAAAATTTGATGAACATATTTGATATGACTTGTGTGTTATCGAAGCTCTTCGCAGATTGTCGAACACAGATGGACTCTAAGATAAACAAACTCAATATTCAAAGTCATAAAAAATTTCAATGTTCCCTTGTAGCAAAACAAAATATTTGTTCGTTTTAGATCATTTCGAAATAAAAGCTTTTGTTGATTTTTTTAGATTGATATCACGACATTCGGTATTTTATCGCGATCCGAGATTTTGATATCGGCGTTTTGACTTTCATGTTTATTGCATTTTGAGATAGTTAATTTCGATTTATAATTTCGTAATTTTTGCAGTCGGTATCTTGAAAACGGAGGGCCTACTCCTAGGAATAGGAATATTACGAAATTTTTTTTGGTCGTACAATTTAAGACCGCATGACGTTTGCTATTTTGTGCTGTTTTAGTTAAAATACTAACCATCAACAGGTTTTTCAGATGATCGGAAGTTAATTGGTTTGTAATGTCAGTTCTTGGTTATGTATTTTTCCAAAAAGGAAATTAAAATGTTAATTTGGCGATCGTTGGTAAATGTTCAAATTAATTGTCCAGTAGATTTAATGTTCATTAAAGGTTAATTCAAACCCCCTATTCATTCACGCACCCACCACCCATAAAAGGTAATTGAAATATTTTATTTTAATGAAAAAAATAATCCGCATACTCTATTGTTTTCGTAAATACGATATTCGTTATCAATGCAGCAGTCGAATTTTGACATTTGGTTTTTGTAAAATTCAATTTCGCTTTTTTAGTCCATAATAGGAAAGGAAAAGAATTTTATTACAGAAATATTCGCGGTAGTTCGAATTCTACGAGATTTCAAGTAGAACTTCCGTATGGTTTGCATGGCGCTATCAAAGTAAATAATCTAACAACTAATTGTAGGATTTTACAACATTTATTTTTCATAAGAATTACCTGCAGTCGCTGATTGTATTATTCTGAATTACGTGAGTTTGTGACTCACTCGATCAGAAATAAACAAAATATAAAATCCAGCAAGAAAAAACGTTTCAACAATGAAACTCAATTATATATTCGTGTACTACGCTGCTAGCCACATATGATAACATGGCTTTCATCTCATTATTTTGCGACAAACATTTTTAAAACAAATTAAAATCGATGTCGATTTAATTGAATTTTAATTAAAAATTCCCCAGCATAGTATAATATTTAATAGCTTTTCATGAACGTTTAACATTCTCGTACACGGAAATAATGTAAATTGTGATTGATCGAATATACATGATACCAGAAGCTGCATCCCGCAATGACGTACGTACATATTCTTGTATAGTGTTTACAGAAATTAATTTTTGCTTTGTGATATACAAATGGCCGAGTTATTTTTCGCTGCAGTCACGTATTGAAATGTAATCTGTGCGTATGTCGTCTGTAAATGGGTTAAGTATCATGCCGATTAATTTTGCGATTCTTTTATGTTTAGCGGCGCGGGGTGCTTTAAAAATTATTCATAATTTTCTATTTGAAGTCAGAACCGAACATAATAAATTTAATTTTTAAATTTCTAAATTTAGAAACAATGAAATTCGAGTAAGATGAGTAATTTAATTTCTCGTCTTACATTTTACTTTATATGAGTTTGCTATGCAGTAATTTAATTAAACTATGTAACTTCATAAATTATGTAAAAACAATAAAAATCATAAATTATATATTTTAATAATCTGGAAACATGAAAAATGTTTTAAAATGACGGAGGGGGCAAAATGTTATTTGGGATATACGAGTACACAGGATCGTATAGCAAGGTTTCAAATTTCGTGTATTAAACTTTTTGACATGTAATGGATTTACACAGTTGATTTATTTTTTAATTTGTTACTTTTTATTGTTTTTTTTTTTTTTAATTATACTCGTTTGTGTGTGTGTGTGATGTTTATTATATGGCAACGAAATTTTTATGACAAGTCTGCTATATGGAAATTTTAATTTTGTTTGGCATCAAATTTGTGGTACAAACTATAATTTGAGACACACACTTTATTGGAACCACAATTGCACGAAAATTAATAAACGTCTGTCAAATGTGCGGTGTAGCATTACCCAGAAACTATATAAATACATGTAACGTAATTTCATATGTGTACATAGTATATTTTTACAAATAGGGGTTTTTCATAAAATAATGTTTACTTTTAATTAGTTTATACCAAGTCTAATGCCGAGGGTGAGTTTAACTTCATAATCTGTCTCTGGTATCATTAGTCACTTATGAAATTCATAAAGAACCCATCAACCATATTTTTATTTATTCCAAGAATTTGAGTGGATGCAAAATTTCTAAATGATGCTATTCACCATGACCACATCAAACAGAATCTCGGTTGTATTTTGTAAATCATATTTTTATTTTTATTCCTACTTAATTTCCGGATTACTGAATATTACACCTGACGTTCATAAACTTTAAACTTAATCGTTTCGAGTTTGTAGAAAAATAAAATAATTTTAAAAATATGTTTGTTTAGAAATCAAATTTATGGTAGACAAACATATTGAACTTCGCTTTATCGCCCGTATAGTTATGTCTGAAATTCTAAATTTGTTGAAATAAGAACCTTGAGTTCATATTTGTTTTGGATACATTTGTATAACTAATAAATATTAAAATTAAAGATTCTCAAATTTGAAGGTTAATAAAGTTAGACGTATTTATTTTAAATAGGTAATAAAATTAAGGCACCAGATGTATACATAAAAACAATAGAAATACGGGGCAAGTATTTGGGTCAAGTTGGAATAAGCTGTAATATGAAATCGATGATGGATGTTGTGGATATAATATTGAGAAACTACTCCAAATTAAAAGAACATCATAGTTTTCATTAAAATCGGGTTACATTTACAGCTTTGATGTTTTTTCAGAATTAAATTCCTCTTCCAGTCAAATTACGTGTCAAATAAATAAAGGGTGGTTAAATTTTAAGGGCCGACGTTGAATGTGCACCACACCTAAACGTCAAGTTTTTTTCTGCATTTAATTTGACATTTCTCAATTTCAGACTAACTCAATTGAAACCATGGAAAGATACACAATCGAGCAACGCGTTAAAGTTATTCAGGCATATTATGAAAATGGGCGTTCAAATCAAAGTGCATATTTGTGCACGTCGTGATTTTGTCGGTCAATTTAATCGTCCAAATGTGCGTACAATCGGAAAAATTGCGTAAAAATTTGAGCAAATCGGGTCTGTAGGAGATTTTAAAACACCAGTGCATGCTCGTACAGCTCGTACAGCTCGTACAGCAGAAAATATTGCTGCTGTTCGCGATAGTGTGGCTGAAGAGCCGTCCACCTCAACTCGTCGTCGTGCCCAACAATTGCACCTCTCACGCTCGTAGTTGATGAACATTATGCATAAAAACTTACATTTACACGCTTATAAGGTGCAATTGACTCAAGAACTAAAGCCTCTTGACCATTCCAAACGTCGTCAATGGTCAGAATGGTGGCAAGAAAAGGGCAACAGTGGATGATCAATTTTCGAAGAAAATCATCTTCAGTGATGAGGCACATTTTCAACTTAGTGGATTCGTCAATAAGCAAAATTGCCGCATTTGGGCAAATCATAACCAAGAGTGATTGTCGAAAAACCAATGCACCCACAAATAGTGACTGTCTGGTGCGGTTTATGGGCTGGCGGCATCATCGGGCCGTATCTTTTCCAAAATGAGGCCGGTCAGGCAGTTACTGTGAATGGTGTTCGCTATCGTGAGATGATAACGAACTTGTTATGGCCCAAATTGGAAGATTTGGATGTGGACGATATGTGGTTTCAACAGGACGGTGCCACTTGCCACACAGCTAACGAAACAATGACTCTTTTGCGCGACAAATTCAATGGCCGTGTTATCTCACGTGGTGGCGATGTCAATTGGCTGCCAAGATCAAGTGATTTGACACCGTTGGACTTCTTTCTTTGGGGTTATTTGAAATAAAAGGTATACGTCGATAAGCCAGCAACAATTCAAGAGCTAAATGATGAGATAATTCGGCACATTACCGGCATAGAACCTCAATTATGCCTAAGCGTCATCGAAAATTTGGACCATCGGGTGGAGGTGTTCCGCCGAGGTCGCGGCGGCCGATATTTTGTTCCATACATAATTGAACCATACCATATTACATAATAAAAAGAATTGACACTAATTTCCTAAATAATTTGTGTTTTATTCCAAATCAACATCGGCCTTTAAAATTTAACCACCCTTTACTTTACGAGTTTTATGGCGCTTTAGCTGCATGTTCTCATTTTGGCTGACAACAGGTTGCGGTGCAAATTAAAGATTACAAATAAGTAAAACATACAAAAAAAACCTTTGTTTGTTAGAAAACAGTTAAAATTATTTTTCTTGTAATTTTAGACTTTAGAATGATCCTTACCAGTGTTGTGCGTGTACGCGTGATTCGGAATTGTCAACATGCTGGCGTAGAAAATAGTGTATACAATTCATTTGGCGTATAAAAGAGTCGTCACTGATACGTGGCACGACACACGCTTGGAGTCACTCAAATTACTTCTTCCGGAGGAAACGCCAGGCGAAACTGGGCCTCAAGCAGAAATGCGCGAGATCGCTACCGACAGTAGTTGGAACGATGCAGAAGACCCCCCATTTACATTGGAGGAGGTTACCAGTGCCTAACTTGCTTCAAGCGTAACAAGTCCCCTGGACTAGGTGACTTGAACGCTGAAATAATCCAGTTGGCTGGGGTCCATCATAGAGTCTAGCATAGTAAAATTATTAAACAGCTGCTTAAAATTTGGTTACTTCCCCAAGGTGTGGAAAAAGGGTGAAATGATCATAATCAGGAGACCTGGTGATAGAGATCCATTATGTTCGAAATCTTATAGACCCATATTGTTACTACTAGTTATTGGGAAGCTCCTAGAAAGGTTGCTTGCCACTTGCACTATACCGCGAGTTGAACAGCGCAGACTGTTCTCGGACAAGCAATTCGGATTTCGACGTAGCATGTCTACTGAGGATGCGATAGTCCGCCTAACCAACACTGTCAAAACCCAAAGTTCTAAATATGTTATGGGTATATTCTTGGACATTGCCGGAGCATTTGATAATCTTACGTGGCCTAGTGTCATTGCAAGTGTTTCTAGGGAGATTGTAGACCGATAACTACAATCTCCCTAGAAACACGATGAATGTTTTTAGGAGCTACTTCAGTAATCGATACGCAGTAATCAGAGACATGTATGGTTCTGTTTCAAAGCAAATTATAAAAGGATGTCCTCAGGGCTCTATTTTTGGTCCTCTAGTCTGGAATATCGTGTTTAACACAAGCATGATCAACGACTTTGAGGAAATTGCTTTCGCGGATGACAAAGTCATTCTGGTGCATGGCAACTCGAGACTCGAACTTCAGCGCCAGGGCCAAATCGCACTAAATAAAAGGATCCAATGGTGTGAAGTAAATAAGATGTCACTATCAGCAGAAAAAACAGTGATGCTGCAACTAAAAGGCAAATTTGACTCTAGTCGACCAGCAACAATATCACTAAACGGTAAAAACATGAAAATGGTCAAGTGCGTTAGATATCTAGGTGTTGACCTTGATGAACGAATGGGCGTAGCATCCCACGTTCTTAGAGTCTGTGAAAACGCTAAGAAGCTATTCCACTCGTTGGCGAGAGTGTCAAGAGAAGGATGGGACTTAATCACAAAACACTAAAGTTAATATAACGGGTGTTTTTTTAGGAGGTTTGTTTTTCCGATAGATGTCGTTTTATTTTATGACAGTTGTTTTGACAGCTCAAAGTGGGATTTCTACTCAGTATTGTTTGGCAAATCATTATGAATAGGTTAACTCCAGAACAACGTTTTCAAATCGTGGAAATTTATTTTCAAAATCAGTGTTCAATTAAAAATGTTTATAGAGCACTTCGTGAATTTTATGGTGCACATAATCGTCCGTCAGAGACCACCATAAAGAACGTAATTACCAAATTTCGGTCTACATTCACTCTTTTGGATGCCAAGCCACCGACAAGAATGAGAAGAGTTCGTACAGAAGAAAATATTGCTGTCGTTGAGGCCAGTGTCGAAGAAAACGACAATTTATCGATTCGTCGTCGTGCTCAGCAAATTGGACTTTGTCCATCGACTTTATGGAAAATTTTACGTAAAGATTTGGGTTTGGTGCCATACAAAATTCAATTGGTGCAAGAATTAAAGCCACACGACCATCGTTTGCGCCGTGAATTCAGTGATTGGTCGTTAAATCAATTGAACGAAGATCCATTTTTTTACCGTAAAATTCTCTTCAGTGATGAGGCGCATTTTTGGTTAAATGGATACGTCAACAAACAAAATTGTCGCATTTGGAGCAAAGATAATCCACACGCCGTTCAAGAATTACCAATGCATCCTGATAAATGTACTGTTTGGTGCGGTCTATGGGCTGGTGGGATCATCGGTCCATATTTCTTTAAAAATGAGGAAGGACGACGCGTTACCGTGAATGGAAATCGATACAGAACCATGTTAAATGAGTTTTTGTTGTCAAATCTTGAAGATATGGATATGGATGAAATGTGGTTTCAACAAGATGGTGCCACTTGCCATACAGCACGTGAAACAATCGACTTATTGAAAGAAACTTTCAACGACAACATTATTTCGAGAAATGGTCCGGTGAATTGGCCTCCGCGTTCGTGCGATTTGACGCCACTCGATTACTTTTTGTGGGGATACGTGAAGTCATTGGTTTATGTGGATAAACCTCAATCGATTGACGCTTTGGAAACCAATATTCAACGTGTCATTGCTGACATACGCCCTCAAATGCTTGAAAAAGTGCTGGAAAATTGGACCTCCAGAATGACATTTGTGAAAAATAGTCGTGGTAGCCATATGCCAGAAATTGTGTTTAAATGTTAAATGCCAAAAAATTATCTACCAAATAAAAAAAAATTTTGGTCATTTCATAATTTTATATGTGTTTTATTCAAAAAAAAAATCGGCAACCTCTTAAAAAAACACCCTTTACAAAGATGTGGCGGAGCCGCTTTTCGCATGATTTATGATAGGTTAAACTGTCACCATATCAGATCACTAGAAAGTGTACAGTATCGAAAGATGATGTTGTGGTTCTGACCGGCGTACTCCCTGTGGATATTCTAATCAAAAAATGAGCGAACTTGTACCACCTAATAAGGCGTGGCCAAAATAATATAGGTGAATATGTACATGCTGCTGATAGTAGGCAGGATCAATATAATAATAAAAATGATATAGAAGCGATGGCAATTGACCTTTGGCAACGAAACTGAAATTACCACTGACGAGCTCGATGTGCCACGTTATCTATGGACATGGTAATCTTAAAGCATACCTGCAGCGATTTCAGATAACAAACCTGTGTCAATGTTCATGCGGATCGGAAGTAGAAGACGTTAAGCACCTACTTTTCGAATGTAACGAGGTGACGGTTATGTCACTAAAACACAAGTGGCTTGGTAACATGAACATGCATGAATTACCACTGCCTATATTACTAAGCACCGACTTACTCCCGAAGTTTGAGCCATATTGTGCTGAACTGATCAACGTCTTAAAAGAACGGAACAGTATACAATAGTAGACCGGTAAAACGGAATGTACATGTCTCCCCGTGACTAGGGACGGTAACGTTGTAATTTTTGAATTATAACGGCTGAAATGTACAAACACTGGCAACGGTTAACTGCGCTAATTGATTTACGTGAAAATTGGCTAAGTAAACCGATACAAATTTGAATAATTCTTAGTGTAAGGTTATACCTAGGTATAAGAATTGACGAAAATTTTTCCGGAAATGTTGACTACGACGAATGAATGTCAAGGTCAAGGTATTTAAACCCTGAGAAAAATATTAAAAAATGACGCTGGGTCCAAAACCAATTTTCTCGAAGTTCGAAGGTTCCTGATCAAAAAACTCCAAAAAAGTATATCCGTCTGGATGGGTGGATGAACCGGATGTTTGTACCGATGATATCTCAAGAACGGCTTGTGCAATTCGAATTTTTTTTCACCAATCTTCTTTTATTTTTAGTTCTGTGCATTGAAAAGTTGTTGGATCTCTACCTCAAGAGGGTCCGTACCTATCATTTAAATTTATTTTTCCTATAAACTTGTGAAGTATATCGTTTGAACAATTTTGGATCAGACAACAATTTCTATTAAACTTGTACTTGTCGCATGTCTTTGAATAAGCCTTGATTTTTAAATTCCATAAAATCTTAGTACTAAAAACTACCGTTGTGGCGCTGGAAACAGTTACATTTGGTTCGTTCCAATAAAATCATGTGACGTATAAAACAATCATGGTTGAAAGGTTTTGGAAAAGTATAACGAATTTATTACCAGCACTTTAATTCACAAATCCACCGCTTTAGCGCTGGTGACAAATTAAAACGTGCACAAATTTTACAAAGCCAATTTTTCTTGGGTCATTTTGTAAAGAATTTTTAGTGGAAATTTTCGTTTTCTGTTTATGTTAATTTTTCGGGTTTGTGCACCAATATATGGATTCCAATCTCCATTCGCAAATTGAAAATTGGTTAGTTTAGAAATCTGTTGAATGTGATTTAAAAATGATGCTCCATGAAGCCGAAATGGTTCAATTACCAAAGAAATCATAAAACTATGCTGATTTCTAAAAGAAACAATCATTTTCGACATTGTCTACATTTTCTACATTGTCGACGCCATTTTTTGATTATCTACATACATTCTCTAGACATGTAGAATATTAATTATCTACATGGTGTAGACAATACGGCACAACACTGATCCTTACCCATGGGCCTGAGAAACAGTTTTTTTGATACACAAAACCACAAAGGAAACATATGTCAAAGTGAACGGCAGAAGTTCATTCTTTAGGAAGTCAAAAACCCTCTAATGCATGAATTTGTTTACGAGCTGGCAAATTCACGCTAGTTGTTGAATAGGACAAATTAATAGTGAAAAGTTGTTATTCAGGCCAATACACCCAGCCACAGGTGAAAATTCAAAGTCCGCCTTTAGACTGCATAATGCAGTAAGACGAAAAGAAAAACAAATTTTTCGAATGCAATATCATTTATTCACAAAATCACAAAGCGAAGTAAACCAATAAAATTCCTTAAAATACGGTTTTCAATTCAAATTGAGCTTTATCAGACTTTTTTTTAAATTTATTGTGGAACTCAATTACATAAACTAAAATTGCAGTTCACACAAAATGCTTGAGTTTTAGAAGTACATTTTGAAAATTTACAATGCCAATTACATGACCGATCGCGAAAACTGCACCAATGATCTATTTGATCTTATAGCGGACATGTGAAGTGGGAAGATATGCTCTCTTGGCTGGTAAGGCGTTTGATTTCATTGAAACAGAGTGGCTCCTCTTCAGTCCGACATATTGGAAGCTCAATTTTTTCTTGGTTTGGATATATTCTATGGCACAGGATGTAGGCGTTTACAACTGATACGTGAATTAGGTGAAAAAAATTCGGTTCGACCATTTTTGGAACCCATCCAACAAATCCAAATTCCCCTGCCCCCCCTCTCGCTCCTCCCCATATGCTAGTATTCCTTAATTATGTACGGACAATCGATTTCATCAAAGGTCAGAAACTGACGAAATGTCTACTCCAAAGGCATTTCCCACGTACTTCTCACAGTATACTCGCCCGATTTTCTTCCCATTAAAGACCACATCACCATTACAGTTAGGCACACAATTTGAACGGACCGTTCGCCAGCGAAATATTCCTCTGGCGGATGGATAAGGCGGATGCGATTCTGTGCTCTTCGAATCATGATTCACTGCTTTAACGTGGTGTGTAGTATTTTTGGTCCGGTATGCAGATGTTGAACATGTTATTCCCGTACCATTCTCTCAATTATGATGTGGCTAGATGGCAGTATGATTGCATGGTTTACATCATATTTCAGGTCTGCATGGCCTAGTCTCCCTCCCACTCTCAGCCGTCCATGTACATCGATGAATGAAAAAAAAAATGTAAATTAGGGGATGCATTTAAGGGTAACATCGTTTCTTGAATGCGTCGAAAAAAAAACAATCTCGGCCTCGCGTATCTCCGTGGCTCTTATGCAATTAAATTTTCGTTGGCGAGGTTCCAATCCCAGGTTTCTAATAAATCTTAATACAAAACCAATTATTCATGTCAATTTTCGGTAATTTGAAACACGCTCAGCCAATGTGGTCGCAAAAAGCCTATTCAGGATCCGACACTTGACTCGGGAGGTTGTGGTCATGTTTCAGAAGGAAATCAAGAACGTCAAACCAATGCCTATTTTGTAGTAAATCTTCTGGTGAGATACCGCGCGTCGCACAATCGGCAGGATTCTGGTTTAATGAAGCATGATACCACTGACTACGAGATGTGCAAGTGAGGATTTTGGACGTTCTATTGGCTATATAGGTCTTCCAAATCTTGGGTGGATTCGATAGCCATGGTGGTCATTGAACCGGTGTACAAGAATACTTTTGGCTCAGATGATAAACATAAAGATCCCTGGACTAACTCTAATAAACGTACGATCAATGTGGACGCGTTTGAAGCTACCTTTGTTTTCGCTGATATCAGGCTGGTTCTGACTATGGTTCCTTCCACTACACGTGCGAATGTTACAGCCCCGTACGCATTCTTTGATGCATCGACAAGAGCCAACTTCTGTTCGATATCTGGAGGGAGTTCATCTTCCCAACCTATACCCTTAAGCCAAAGTGATTGGAACAATATCTTTAGACGAATTGTTACTGGTGCAAGTAGACCTAGCGGATCAAGAATTCTGGAAGTCTCCGAGAGAAATGATCTTTTAGTGAACTTATTTGTCTTGGGTAGGGATAATTGAAAAAAGAAGTTGTCTTTAACAGGGTCATATTTTATACCAAAAACGGAAATTATCTTGGGTTCTTCGCATATCTCCTAAGAGGTCAGTTCTCGTTTTTCAGCCGGAATGGTTTCTACCAATGTAGGAAGGATGTAGGATTAAACCCACTTAATTCGAGCAAGCATATGAGTTCTAGTGTTTCCCCCCTGACATCAGGCCATCTATGAAAAAATCGTGTTTTAGGATTTCGGAACCAATTGGGAACTTGTCAGAAAACCTATCCGCAAAATAACAGAGCGATTCTGTGGAATGCGTACCGGATGCGGTACCGTATGTGATGATGCTTAATCGAAAATGTTGGATATTTGACGTTGGATTTTCACGCCATATAATCCTTTGGTAATCTCTGTCTTTGGGATTGATGCGAATTTTCCCATAACATGTTCTCTATGTCGGCGGAAATTACAAATCGGTGCTGTCGGAATCAGATAAGAATACTTTTTAAATTCTGTTGAATAATTTGAATGGACCAACAAGGAGATTATTATTTAAAGATTCTCCGTACCTTAGTTGTCGTACTGGAGCTTTTGACGACTGGATGATGAGGCATGTAATAAGTTTTATTTGGATTTTATTTTCGGGTACCGGTTCCATATGTCCTAGGGATAAGTATTCTTGCAGAAAACTTACGTAGGCTTCTTTAAGCGGAAAATCTGAATCAAGTCTTTTCTCTAGAGACAAATATCGTCATAATGCTTGATGGTAGCTATCACCAAGATTTGGTAAATACCTTTTAAATGGTATCGGTAAGGATTTGATTATCGGTGAGACTACTACTCAATACTTAATAATTCTCGTTGTTCTTGGCTTAATTGGATACGTATTGATTTTGAACGAATCTGGTAAGGAAAAATATTCAGGGACCCAACCAAAACGGATGTTGCGATCTATGGGGCTACCTTCAATAGGATCTATTTTACCATCAGTGAGCGCATGAAATAAATGTTCACAGCCAAGTAGCTATTTGCTATCGCTTTGCATTAGTTGATATACCTCGGGTTGGGCAAGCGGATTGATGGATCTAAAGTATGAATTACTGATATCAATCAACTGTGTTGGAAGCGTAGATCAAATTCTAGGTATAATATAAGCCTGGCTCAAAATTGTATAATCATGGTCAACACAAGACCTTACCATGACATCAGATACTCCCTTGGCCAGTCCAGCCAGTGACCCATTCAAAGTATCAATTGAAATACTAGCCTTGGCTCTATGAATTCCCAGATAACTAACGAAATTTTATGTTATGACCGAATAAGTCGGACCAGAGTCAAGAAGGGCACGACATTTTGTCCATCTACCGGATACATTGATATTGCTGGCGGGTTTGGTTATGATAATTATCGAAGATTTCAACTTAAGGTAGATCATTGTGGATCGCAGGTATCAAATAAGTTTTTTCTTGTTGTGAGATTGATGCGCTCGGTTCTGTAGTAGATATCTTTTCTTATTGGTAGAGGATTGGCGGATTAATGACTTCTTCAAGGGGTAGCAAGGTATTATGTCTTTTGTTGCATTTAAAACAGCTTGTCGAGTTCTCACATTGGCTTACAACATACTCATCTGATAAACAATGGTAGCAACTATTTCGGGTTTTCATTAATTCTCGTCGACTATCGCCTCGCATATTACGAAATTTTTTACACGTCAATAGTTTGTGATGGTTATCGGTGCATAACGGGCAAGAAGGTTCATGTGTTATGTAGAACGACTTACTCGACGAAGATAATTTGGGGGCAAAATGAACTCGTTTTGACCCGGAATTTCCTAAAGAATCCATTCTTCTAGATACAAATGCTAAAAATTGGTGTATGGTAGGAAATTCCTTTGCTGAGGTTTCGTATCTCCACAGTTGTTTGGACTCCTCAATTAACTTCTCCGTGGTTAAATAGACAATCCTAGAATCTCGCACGGAAGCCCCTGCGCTTAAAGACTTCAAACCTTTTATTGTCTCATCAACAATATCATAAATCTTCATCAACCCAGAGGCAGAAGGGGTTGAAATTAGTTTGGGTTGACATAAAAAGCCAATGTATATATGTTTCCACAATCGTTTTCTTTTTATCATATTTTTTGATAAGGCATTTTTAAGCTTCAACATAATTTGCATCATCGACGCGAAATTGACATATAGTAGTATACGCTGGGCCGCGCAATTGGCTTAATAAATATTTTAATTTCTGGGCGCGCGACAATGTTGGATTCTCATGAATGGTTGAAGTAAACTCGTCATAGAAGGCCTGACTTAAAATCCGATCTGAAAATATTCGTAAAGAATAGCTCGACAGCGAAATGAAGATATTTTTGGAACCTGGTTGGCCGGTAATGGGAACTGATTGGAGGTTAATTGCACGTATCAATATTTGAATTTCGATTAAAGTAAAATACTGATCACCGATTTCCAACATGTCCGAGTCGATATCAGGATTGGAATACCTTATCCTCAGTCCCAATGAACTGATTGTATAATTCTTTTATTTTGGCTAGTCGGGAATTAAGCTCGTCTTGACCACAATCGTTCCCCTTTGTTCTAATATATATTTTTTTTCCCCTTTATTTATTTATTTATTTTTTTTTTTGTAGCAGCTTTCCTAAAGCATCAGAATGCTGTGTTGGAACGCTATAATTTACAGTTTTACATAATTTTTTATACAAAATACAATTCAATATATCTGCAAGATTCAACTTGATAAAAAGATATGTACATGAGTGTAAATAATGAAAATAATATAATAAAGATAAAAATACTGTGCGCTTATAATACAAGATCCATACATCAGACACGAACCATCTTATATAAAAATACAAATTACTTATAGCAATTGCTCTAGAAGTCAGCACCAAGGCCGAGCCAATCCTGATATAAGTAGTTTCTTAAAAATTCTTTAAATTGTTTTATCCTTAGGGTTGATTTAATTGTTTTGGGTAAATTATTGTATAACGTTAAACGAAGTTTAAATATATTGGTAGACCCAATATGAGTTTTGGGAGTTGTTATGAAGAAATGGGATCTTCTTCGCGTGTTGTGTTCATGTATATTCCGTACCTGCTGAAACTCAATATTACACTTAATGTGACCAAATTTAATTTTATGGATAAATATGAATGATTCGTATGAGCACAATACATCAAGCGGTAAAATAGTTGATGAGTAAATTTGTTTAGTCCTAGTTAAAGGTGGCAATTTACGAATTGTCTTAACTGTAGATATCCAGCAGCAGAAGACCAAATAACTATCATGTAGCTTAGATGACATTGGATGTTTGCAAAATACAACATCCAAGCGGTTTTTAATGAAATGCATTGCCTTATACGTTTCAATGCAAAGTTGAAAGAAGATAACTTACTTTTTATCATATGGATGTGGTTTTTCCAAGATAATTTTTCATCAATTAGTAGACCCAAATACGTGGTTTTTGAAGTTTGCGAAATTTTTATAGAGTTAACTGAAAAATAATTAGGTAATTGCATTGGTAACGAATTCGTTTTAAATATAATATAATTTGTTTTAATAAAATTTATTGTAAGCTGGTTCGCCGACCTGCTCATAATATGCAGGTCTGATGGGCTTTTAGTTTTATATATAATGATAGCATCATCAGCATAGAGTTGCAAATTACCATGTAGATTTAAACTGAATATGTCATTAATATAATAGATAAAAAATTCAGGTCCCAAAATGGACCCCTGAGGAACACCAGCAATCAAAGTTGTTTTATCACTTTTAGCACCGTTAACGACTGTAAATTGCTTGCGATTATCAAAATAACTTTTCAAAAGCGAAAGCGTAGAGCTTGTCGGGTTTAAATTGCAATTTTTTTTAAGTAAAATGGAATGATTTACGCAATCAAAAGCTTTTTGAATGTCTATGAGCAGAACAGAAACCAAACACTTATCATCTAATGCTAGTAACACTTCGTTCATTGCATTAGCTACAGCTGATTGTGTTGAAGACCCTTTCATAAATCCAAATTGGTTTTTATGAATGATGGTGTTTTCTTTTAAAAAAGAGTTTACACGTTTGAAAATTATATATTCAAATATTTTTGCAAATAGCACTTAAAACAGAAATTGGTCTATAGTTCGATATGTCAAGTTTATCTCCTTTTTTGAAAATAGGGGTAATTTTAGCAAATTTTAGGATGTTCGGAGAAACTCCAGACCCTATTGATGAGTTAATGAGATTTGTTAAGGTCGGTACCAATAATGTTTTAAATTTCAGGATAAACTTTAATGATACGTTATAAAACCCTGTAGCACCATTTTTATTTATTAGTGTTAGAATATTTTTTTTTTTTTTTTTTTTTATTTAAATTTTATTTACGATAGCAATAAAATATTTTACAAAGTAACTAGTCATTTTTGACTAACAGCGTTTGACTCTGATAATATAATATAATAAAGTACTTCTATGTACGAGTATTCATTCCATGAAGTGTTGTTTTTTTTGTTTCTGCATTATGCGGTCTATTCGGGTAACTCAAAAGGTTTTAGTCTCTTGAGTCTTCTTATGATACCCTCTTGATGAAGTAGTCTAGCCGCTTCGTCGTTAGGGTGTAGATGGAGCCTCTCCTGATGTTTTTGAGCACACTTCTTTATTTCGGTTGCGACTGTGTCCATTCCGAGGTCTCTATGAAGATGACTATTACGAGTGTACCACGGGGCGTTTACGATCCCTCTGAGAACTTTATTTTGAAATCGTTGGACTATCTGTTGATTGCTGGTTTTGGTACATCTCCATAGTTGAATGCCATATGTCCAGACCGGCTTCAGAACTTGTTTATAAAGCATAAGTTTATTATGAATGGATAACTGAGAGTTTCTTCCAATTAACCAGTACATTTTTCTATATTTTAATTGAAGTTCATCTGCTTTCTTTTTCACGTGAATTTTCCACTTCAACTTTGCATCAAGATTCATTCCAAGGTATTTTGCTCACCGGCAGTGGTTCTATTGATCTGTTAGTGAAGTTAATGTGAGTAGACTTTGATTCATTCACTTTAATTCTCCACTTAGTTAGCCAGTCTTGTATATTATTTATGGCTATTTGTAATTTGAATGTGACTTCACCGATTGTGTCACCAACAGCTAGAATTGCAGTGTCATCTGCAAACGTGGCGGTAGTTGTATTGTTAGTTTGCGGTAAGTCGCTTGTAAAAAGTAGGAAAAGGAATGGCCCTAGGACACTGCTCTGCGGCACTCCCGCTTTAGCTTCTTTAATGCTGGAATAAGCTCCTTCCTGTTTAACTCTAAAGTATCTTCTTTGCAAGTACGACTTTAGTAGTTCGCAATATTCAAATGGCAGAGTTTTTTCTAATTTAAATATTAAACCATCTAGCCAGACTTTGTCAAATGCCTGCGCTATGTCCAAAAATATGGCTGAGCAAATCTTTTTTTCCTCTAAAGACTTTTCTATTAAATCTGTTATTCTATGGACTTGATCAATTGTGGAATGTTTCTCTCTAAAACCAAACTGATGGGAAGGAATAGCTCCTGATTTAACAATTTCAGGTTTAATTCGTTTTAATAATAGTCTCTCAAACAGTTTTGACATAATTGGAAGAAGTGATATTGGCCTGTACGATGTTAATTCACTTAGTGGCTTGCCTGGTTTAGGTATCATTATTACCTCCGCAAATTTCCAAGATAGAGGGACATAACAGAGTCTGAAGGAAGCATTAATTATGTCAGATATTTTCTTAATAGCTTTATTTGGTAGTTGTTTAAGAATCTCAGCAGTTATTAAGTCATACCCTGGTGATTTTCTAAGTACCATATGATTCTTTATTTCGTGTTTAACTTCTTTAGCATTGGTTAATGGAATTTCCTGTCTCAAGATGGTTGTAAGATTTACATTTAGTATATCGTGTTGATTCAGTGTCGTTAAATTGGGCTGAAAAGTACGCTCGAGATGATCTGCGAAATTTTCTGCCTTTTCTTCTTTGGTTTTAGCCAGGCGACCATTATTGGTTTTTATTGGTGATATGTGGGTAACTGGTCTTTTTAAATATTTGGTTGCTTTCCACAATGAGTAATCAGTATCTTTATCGTAGCTGAGAGATTCTAGGTATGAATTTATTGATTTGTTTTTGAATTCGCGTATTTCTCTGCGTATTCGTTGTGTTAGATTATTCAATCTATTTTTGACGACTGGGTCTCGCGTGCGTTGCCATTCCCTTCGGATAGTTCTTTTCTCTATGACTAGTGATTTAATTTCCATTGGGTAGCATTTGCCAGTTATTTTTTTGTTTGTTGGATTAGTGCTTTTCCACGCTGCCTCCTGTATATCTTTAACTAGTTTTTCCACCTCTTGTTCTAATGTCTCTTCTGACGAAAATTGCGTGTTTAAAATGATACTAGTGTTAAGTTCATTTCGAAATGTTTCCCAATCAGTGTATTTATTTGTTAACATTGGCTGTTTATCATTTGTAATTATTGTTTCACTTATTGTCATTAAAATAGAGGAGTGGTCAGATGTGGAGTCAAATCCTTCCTGCACTTGTATATAATCAATCGGGACTTTTCTTGTTATAAAGAAGTCAATCAGGTCTGGTGTTTTATTTGAATCGCTGGGCCAATAAGTTGGTTTTCCTGTAGAGTGCCAGTTGCATTTGTATTTTATTATTGCTTGATGGAGCTCTTTCCCTTTCGTTGTTGTTAGTCTTGATCCCCAGTCTGTATGCTTAGCGTTAAAGTCACCGCCGATTATGAATTTTTCACCTAGCTGCTTGAAGAGGTGAGTATAAGAATTCTCTTTGATGTTATATCTAGGTGGGCAATATATTGCGGCCACCACTAGTTTATGGTTTCGTGTATTAATGCTAACGCTAATTGCTTGTATTTCATCACTTTCAAATTTTTGTTGCAGATCGTATTTAATACATTTTTTAATAATCACGGCGCTGCCCCCTCGCGCATTATTATTAGGATGTACTGCAGAGTGAACTTCGTAGCCACGTATTTTTATATGACTTTGAGTAGTAAGGTGTGTTTCAGATAATAAGCATATGTCAATTTTTTCTAAATCAAGAAATAGTTGTATTTCATGTTGTTGCAATATACCATTGCAGTTCCATGCAAGAATTTTTAGATTATTTGCCATCTTAAACTAACAAAGGGCGGCTAAATCCGAAGTTGTTCGACTTTTTTCGAGTAGGGTGAGCCTTTGCAAGATTGATATGAGGGCTCTTTCTTGCTTTTCTTCTTGTGAACTAAGTCTATTAAGAATATCTTGCAGTATTTTGTTGGTTTGGTTATTATTTGAATCATTGATTGAAGCAGAACAATTTTGTCTTCTCGAACTTCCAATAGTGGTTGCATCAGCATATGTTACATTTGGATTAGTTCTTGATGGCGTGTTTAATGTTTGGTGTGGCCTCAACTTTGTGGATATTCTTGTTGAAGCTGAGTTAATTTCTTGTCTGGAACTTTTTAAAGGTTCCCCTGTTTTGTTGCGAATTTTTTGCAACTCTTTTATAACAATGCAACCTCTGTAGTTGATGTGCCTCACCACAGTTGACACATTTTGGTGGAGTGTCTTTTTGTTTCGTACATTCAGCCGTACAGTGTTTTCCAACACATTTCACGCATCTGTACTCCTTATTACAAAAGTTTTGCGTGTGTCCGTAGACTTGGCACCGTTTGCACTGGGGAATCAGTTTAGATTTTTTCACTGCTTCTATTTGCACTTTCATGTGTAGTATTTCACGGATTGCATAAATGTCTTCTGTTCTTTCGAAAGATAACATATATAATGGAAGTGGTGTTTTGTCACCTCTTTTTAGCAGTTGTGTAACTTCGTTTATTTTGTATCCTTTCTCCAAAAGACATTCTTTTATTTCATCTGGTTTGCATGATGCGTGTAGTTTCTTCACAATGACTTTGTTTTGTCTTGTCTGCTTATCTTCGTATGAATACCATGTTGAGTTTTCTTCATTAAGAGCTTTTGTTAACTTTCTATAGCTATCACTGTCTGGGACATTTAGTTTGATGTCACCACTATTTAACGCTACAGCTTGAAATTTTATCCGGTTGATCTCCAAAATGTTTCTAATGCTCTGATAATTATTGCAGTTTGTTATTATAACTGGAGGTGGCCGTGGCACTTTTATATTCTTACCTCCGGATGGGGGTTCTTCATTTGATCGTTCCTGATCTGATAAAACCTGAGATTTTTCTACTTTTTGTACATGCTTACTTCCGGTTGGAAGCTGCTCAACTGATTGGTTCTGTTCGAGTGAAACCAGTGGTGATTTACTCATTTTTCGTTCCTTATTTTTTTTGCTACGGTTTAAAATCCATCCCGTTTCTTTGTTGAGTTCTTCCTCATCCGTTTCATATGTCACTTGAGCAGCCGGACTAGCTGTAGCTGGTTTTGACTGAGAGTTTTCTAGGACCTTTATTCTTGTTTGAAGGTCATTAATACTCTTCATTAATTCTATTTTTTCAAAACGTTCCTTACAAAGTAAGGTATATAGATTACGCTCCTTGTCAGTAGTTAGGTCGTATTGTTCTTGTTCGTTTTGATTCAGATTTTCTTGTATTTTTTGTTCAGTGCATCTAGTTGTTACGTTAGGAAAAACATCAGCTTGGTCAGCTACCGAGTTGCCTTTATTTTCTTTTATCGGTGATCTTTGTAAATTGGATCTTATCTGGAACGGATTTGATGTTCCCTGGTAATGCAATAGCTGGCCCTCCCCAGAATCCATAGGGCCAGTCTCCATAGAGAGTGGATTTGCCAATGTTGACATTGGTGTACCACCTGGGGTATATTTTCCTTTAGGTTGTACCATTGCATAGTTGAGATTGACTTAATTAGCTATACTGTTTCACTACTACGAAGGGATTGGGTACAACAACCATTCGATCTACAGTACATTGCCCAGAGTACGCCCGTATCCATTTATGAATCCTTCGTGGAGGCTGTCAATCACGTACTCCAGTGTTAGAATATCAAATACTTCAGCGTTTGTAGTTTGGTGTATGTGAAGCTGCAATGCGGTTTGTTTTACGGAATGTAGATAGGAAGTAAAATGTGGAATGATTGCAGTTGGATTCTGATGAGATGACTGCTGACGAGTTGAGACGTTAGTAAAAAATTGATTAAATGTGTTTGCTGTAGTGTGCGAGCATGTAATATTTTGATTATTGTGACGGATAATATCAATGGAAACAGTTTCTTTTTTGTTTTTATTAAAGATTAGGTGGTTTAATATACTCCAGGTATTTTTGGAGTTGCTTTTATTTTTGTCAAACAACTTATGATAGTATTCCGTTTTCAATTTATTCCGAAGTTTATTCACGCAATTTCTGAACTCTAAAAATTGGGATTTTATAAAAATATGAGATGGATGCTTTTTAAGATGTCGATAAAAATACTCTCTTTTATGTATTAATTTCAAAAGCTCTGCATTAGCCCATGGTTTTAGTTTATATATAGGTTTAATAATAACTGTGTATTTACCAATGACTGTGGCAGGAGAGTCAATAAAATCAGTAAAGCACACAGACTCAAATTGTAGCGAAGTTAGAGCATTGTCTTTCTTGATACCATCATAATTTAGGACAGTTAATAATTTAGGCTTTAAACGTTTTTTGGATATGGTAGTATCAATGTCAACCACTATCAATTTATGATCAGAGTAAGAAATATCAGTGAGTCTAATCAAGAATTTTAAAGAGACACAATCCGAAATTATGTAATCAATTGAAGTCACAGAATTATCTTGGATTCGGGTATGCTAGTGCTGTTTAGAATAACATACCCATTGCTTAAAGCGGTTTCGTTTAATCTAGTTCTTTTAGAGGACATACCGTCGAACCAGTTGATATTGAGATCACCTAGAAGAAACGAATTTGGAAAGGTTAAGAGAATATTGTCTAAATCATTAAAAAATAGATCAATATTACAATTTCTCTCCCTGTATACTCCAATTATATTATAATTACTTTGTAACAGTTTGCAATTCGCGTAAACTTACCCTTAATGATTGATTGCTACACGAGTATATAGATGGAATAAAAAGGTATCGAATCACTTAAACAGGTAAGGAAAATGGTTACCTGAGATTTCGATATCGGATTTTAGGACTTTTATTTCTACTCAAGTCCTTTATATCCAGCATACACCTTCATGTACTCATCAATTAAAATTGTATTGTACGTCCGAGTACCATTTATACGAGGCAATCGTTTTGTACTTCAATTTGATGTTAATAAAATCAATGCTTTCGTTAGCAAGCCATTTTTTGTAGCATATAGAACAAAAGTTTATGGTTTTATATAATCCAGGTTGATTTACCTCATCCAGGTTCACCTTGAATATCTGTAATACACCTTGAATAATGGACCTTTAGAAAAATGTAAATGCCCTATATACGAGTATTGACGAACAAAAATCAGTATATGGTGAAGTGCTTATCACACTGTAAATAATGGTTTCCTACAGCTTACAATCATTCAAAGTACATCATATCTGTGGAAACGAAATTATCGCCTGCCTTATTCAGGACCACACAAACAAATTACGCAACCCAACCTTTTAAATATAATTTATATCCGCTTTTCAAACAAAAGACTGCACAGATATTAAAATTTTGGGAGCACTTAAATATGTTTTTACCTGTTGACCGGGATATTCACACACAAAGTAACATTGTATGTATTATTTCGTGCTGTAAACCTTAAAAGGTGGGTTGCCTACGTAATAAACCGATAATTATTGTTTACTCGGTATACCTTTCAAGTAGACATTATATGTTTTGTATACGCTTTGTAATTATCAGTGACACAATAAATTCATTTATCGCAACGGAATGATAATCTTTTGGCAGAGCACAGTGAAATGTCTTAAATTTTCTTTTGTGGTATTGGGATGGTGACGCCCAAATTTTGGGATTAATGGCACACAAAGAATAGAATGATTCATTCGATCGTAAATCGAGAGAAGCCAAATATTTTTGTTGCCTTTTTCTTGTTGGTTTTGTTCGAGCGTCTGAAAGATGAAATGCATGAGATAAATGATGTAATCTTTGGATAAATATTTGTTTGGAAGGCGCTCGATGCATTTTTGTACATTTATTTGGTTTAACTTACTACCATATACATATATAGGATTAAGACGGTGACTTGTCATCAAGATGATAGATCGATTGTCTTGTAAACGTTAGGTTGAAATCAATTATGTGTGAAAAATTCTTTTGTAAAGAGACAAAATTATTGTGTCTTGTAGATGGTTAGCGCTATATAGAGAACACGAAAGAGTGCTGGATTTTTATAATTTAGACATTTTCGTTAAATTTATTGTCATGTGTGCGTTCAGCGTTCTATTTATATATATAAGTATGTGATACATGAAAACAAAGAACTTCATCCACCACATATATAGATGTAACCGCAAACAAGTTTTTGACTGCAAGGGCACAAATCGTTTGTATGTGCAGCATAGCCAGAGCATTTATTAAAACTAATCCTTTTGTTTATAACATTTCTTAGAAATATCGAAGACATAAACAAACCGATTTATTCTTATTTTTATTATTTTTTGATGCAATCAATTTTAATCTGATTTATTTAGAGGATTTTACAAAACCGTTCAAAACGAAAAAAAATAAAAGTAAAATAAAATAAAATTGAAATTGGAATTCTTCTCCCCACATGTGAATCACTTCTTACATTAAAAATAAATCTGCGGTTCGGTTTTTATTGAGTTGACTTATTGTATTTTTGTTATTGCTGCGTGTTCTGTTTGTATTTTGGTTTGAGGAAGAGGTCGATGAAATTGTAAATTTTTTTTTGCTTTCTCGTAAGTAAAATACAACAAATATGTACATTGTGTGCGCAATGGAACGGTGTATTTTTGCTAAGATGATGATAAATTGAATTAAGAAGTTTTTTTTTTTTTTTTTTACAAAATCAGATTGGTATACGCGCTGCGAAATGGAAACTGGAAAATTTATTTATATACATACATTAAAATGTTTATGGAGCCAGCGAAAACATTTTTTTTTTTTTTTGGTGTGTAAATATATACCGGCTTAACGAAGAATTTTTACAGAATAAGTTTTATGAACTCTACTGGATTAAATGTAATGAGACAAAATGTAAAATGAAAACGAAACGCGCGAGCGATAAATTTAGCCCGCGCCGTATATACATCTGCCAACGTAATCAGGAAATGCTAAAACAATGTAGTAACACTGGCGGTATTATGATTACGAAAGAAAAATAAAATCTTCAAGATTTATTACAAACTAATCCACTTGAAAAACTATTTGTGTATTCTGGTTAATAAAACAAACTTGATTTTATTTGATTTAATCCGGCTTGAGCAACGATAAAAATATAATTGAGTTAATAATTTATGTTAACAGTAGTAGGTAATTGTTGTAATTAAATTGCAATAAATTATTGTGTCACTATCGCCAATCGGTGTAATTATTATTGTTGTTATAAAATTTTATAATTTATTTTGTAAATAAAAGTCAATAATAATTATGAAAGCCGTTTTAATATTTCTGTGCTTCCAACTGAGATCATATATAGGAAAATAAATGGAACTAGTTTTAAGCATCAGATGCTATAGATTTATGCCTTGTTAATTTTGTTCATGTATGTGCTTACGTACAGGTAGAGGCGGGGCAGCAATCTTTATTAAGGACAATATTAAACGGCACGCAGAATTAAAAATAGATGAAGAAGTTATGCAAGTAGCTACTGTATCTCTTGAACCCAAAAATAACAAGAGCTATAGAAAAACTTCATCAACTCTATGAAAACTGTCTCAGCGCCTCAGCGTATCGACTGTTTGCGACTGACTATGTCTGCGATAAACTTCAAAATTGTTCGCCAGGTGACGTAAATTGTAGGCTATTATTATTGATGGCTGATTTTAACCCACTTAACAGTTCTGACGTTTGGCCTGCTGGTGCTTTAATCCGCCCATTTACAAATTATCCTCGCATATTAAAAAACCGGACTATAGCAACGTTTCAACAGCCGAAGTAACCACTGTGTTAACCAGCCAGTTTAATTTATCAACGACCGTCGCTTCATCTAATACTATCAACGCATTCTACTATCACAATGCCCCCAGTATCCACATTAAAAGCAGGAATTTCCGCTTAGGCATACTTGACAATGATTTCGATGTTATAATAATCAGCGAGACCTGGCTTACGATCAACATGTTATCCAAAGAGTATTTTCCACCAGTCTATGTCGTTCATAGAAAGGACATATACGATATTGACACCAGTTGTAGGGGAGGTAGTGTTTTAATTGCTGTAAAGAATTCAATCTCCATTGAAGTGTTCGCCTGCCATCCCTGCTTCGATGTCATTGCCGTTCGCATCAGGCTAGCTTACAATACCTCGATTGCCGCCGTCGCCGTCGCCGTTTTTATTCCGTACGGATCCGACCGGAATGTCTACAACACGTTTATAAACTACATCGACTCAGCCGTTATACCTTCAGTTCGCCCTTGTGATCAAATAATCATTGTGGGTGACTTTAACTTACCCTGTATATCTAACGATGTCGACGATGTGAAGAGAACATCATCCTCCGATTATTTCGCATCCATTTCAACAACGCAGCTTAACCGCTTCAGCAACAGTCGAGGGAAATTCCTGGACCTGCTATTTGCCAATGACGTCTTGCTTGCCGATGTTGCTCCGTGCTTGGACTCCACTGGTCGTGAGAGCTTTTATCATACACCAATTACGATAAATATTTTTTATACTAAATGTACAACTCATTATTTTTCTAACGATTTTCGTTTTAATTTTAAAATAACCGACTACGCATCCTTGAATGAATTTCTCAGCACTGCCGATTGGGACTTTTTACAGCGCGGTGCGGATTTGAATGACACGGTGCACAGATTCAACGAGCTTCTCGAGAGTGGTATCTCGGGAGTGTAGAGACACGTCCCACGGGTCATCAAAAATAAATTCGGCTTTCGGGAGCCATGGTATAATACCGAGTTGATGCTGCTCGAGAAACGACGCAACAAGTTTGGCTTTACGGCGTGGAATACTACCCCGGTTTCGTTAACGCCCGCAATGAATTTAAGCCCTTTATCGGTTCCTTTTCAATAATTATGTAGTGCAAATCGAGCAAGTTTTGACATCAAATCCCAAAAAATTTTGGAACTTCATTAACTGAAAAATGTATTTGGTTTTCAAGAGGTTTTAAAAATCATTTAAGAATCCCATTTCCATCCAACAAACCCAATCTCATCATAATCGGTTAAGAAATGGCTGAGTCTCATCCCAGGTGGCCATATTCCAGAACTGCTTCCCAAAATCAATTAAGAATACCATTTCCATCCAGTATAAGCATGCCCAACATAATCGGCTAAGAAATGCCTGATTTAATTCGATCAAATCGATTAAATTAAAACACATTCGGATTTAACGGACATTCGGATTTAACGGACACCCCCAATTAGTCCATTTAATCGAGCGTTTACTGTAATAAATAGTTTTATATCACCAGATCTGCTAATAAATGTATCCTTCTTGGATTGCGAAATTTTTTTAACACCAGAAATGCACCATCACGAAATCAAGTACGCAATCTATATAGCTCGTTTTCAGTCATCGGGATCTGTTAGTTATCTCGGAGTGGAAGACCGCTTGAAGCACCAAGCCAAGTTACTATCGAGCGAGTTCGAGAGAGCTTAAATGGGAACCCTGAAACATCGACTCGTAAACGTGTCACTCAGCTTCAATTGTCCAGAACTTCATTGCGTAGAATAATGAAAATAATTTTGCTGTTTCCGTAAAAGATACAAATGGTACATGAAATTTTGCCACAAGAGTATGCACCTATAAAGTGCATTTCCATTTAAGTGGTTATGTTAATCAGCAAAATTTTAGAATCTGGGGAACTGAAAACCCAAGAGTGATTCAACAGCGTCCGTTGCATCCACCTAGGGTCACAGTTTGGTGCGGAATATCAGCAGACAAGATCTATGTCCCGTACTTCTTCCAAGACGAAGATGGCAATGCATTGACTGTAAATGGAGAGCGTTACAGGGCTATGCTACAAAATTTCTTGTTTCCTGAACTTGATAATTCTCAAGAAATGTGGTTTAAACAAGACGGAGCTACGTCCCTACTGCAAGGGAAACAATGAATTTTCTGCGAACGGTTTTTGGTAACCGTATCGTTTCACGATTTGGAGATGTTAATTGACCATCACGATCACCCGACTTAACACCACCAGATTTCTTTTTGTGGGGGTATTTGAAAGTTCGTGTATACGCAAATAAACCGCAAGGACTGCAACACCTACAAGACAACATAATAAATTAAATTATTGCGATTAATCAACCAGTTTTGGCTTCAGTTATGGACCAGATACAGCAAAGAGCAGCAGCTTGTGAAGAGACTGATGGCAGGATTCATGTTTTCTAAGGCAACGTCAAGTAATTCAACACTGCTCAACAATTTTTGTAGCCTTGTATTTATACGTTTGATCTCCGATACGTAATCATTAAAACTGTCTTTGGAATGTTGAATTCGAAGTCTAATTTCACGTCGCAAAGCACAATCAGTTTCCAAACTACTGAAACTATATAGTAAAGCTTTTTTAATTGAGGCCAAGTAGCATTCCTATTTTTGCGAATATAAACATTATAAAATTTTTCAGCCTTAGCTGAAACAAAATTTCTTCTTTCTTCTTCTTCTCTATCTTTCTTCTTCTCTTCAAATACACTAATCCTTGTACGGGTATCTTATCTAGGCTGGTATGGTTCTTTGTTTCTGCACAACCTTCTAGGTCGAAAATCCCTTAAAAACCGCGATAGAGTATGGTCAGAATCAGGGTTGGAAGTATCGGTATTTTGACTGCAATCGCCTACCAGATTCCGAACATTTTGCCACTTCCGATCTTTGGTTTTCTTTGTTTTTCAACCTTTAATTGTTTCATGAAAATTGAAGATAGTTCGTGTAATCTTTTTGCAAATTTTGCTCCAAATTATGTTCCAATTCATCTATAGACTTAGTAAGAGGATCATGATTATAGTAATTATCACTTTCCTGTTCATGGTCACTACAGGTATGAGTGGATCCTCCGGATTTGTTACAATCGGTACTTTTGTCATTATTGACTTCGGCCTCACATTTTCAAATGTCCCTACTAATTGATCTTGGTATCCTTTTCAATGCATTTAACATGCTAATATATATTGTTGGCAGATTCTTGTACGAGTTAATTAAACACTCTTCTCTATCTTTCCAGTGTAAAATTTTAATTAATACCTTTTGTTCTCGAATGGAGCTATTCTCAGTTTTGTGGACTAAATCATCAATCTCCCCAGTTTTTCATTTATAACGTGCAACTCATTTTCGGGATTTTCGGTTATATGAGATTTTTGAGGCTTATATTTCATGAAATTTCTTTTCTGCCCTTACTTGCGTGTCCCCTAACCCTCGCACCATATATTCTACCCGTAGTTCTTCTTCTACGGCAGATACATACAATAATGACAAATTCATGTTTATAAAGGAGAAATTATATTTTTTTCCAGTCAATTGGATGTCTGACCATTTTGTTTTGTAATATTTTTGAGATGTCCTAACCACGACAAAACAATTTGGAAATGTAAATTATCACTACATTGGTCACTCAAAAAAATTGAAACCAAGAAAAAAATGATACCCAGTAATTGTTGAGTTAATAAAATTTTTCGTCATTGTGAAACCACGAATCTCTCAGCTATCTACAATTGAAGAAGAAAACTCACAGTCGAACAAGCCATGTTGTTTAACATCATATGAAAACCAATATCAACTACACGTTATTTATCAGCTCCCTGTTACGGCACCATTTTGTATCCTTGACTTCGGTTGGTAGAATACCATATGGCACACTGTAAAATTGGGTAGCCTTCAGCGGTTAGGAAGGTTCGACCTTCTACATGTAGTACCTAGAGCCATTACAAAAATTTCTATCGAATTTAGTGTGCTACATAAGTCTAAAATTATCGAGAAATGTCGAATTATCTAAAAATAGCAATTCAGAATGCGAACGGGCTTTCGCAACATAAAGCTGAGGTACAAACCTTTCTTATCGAACAAAATATAGACATCATGTTAATATCCGAAACACACTAAAAAAACAAATTTTTTTTAATATTACCGGCTATCCCGTTTATGACACCAAACATCCGGATGGAAAAGCACACGGCGGCACTGCAGTGTTAATAAAAAGAAGATTAAAGCATTACGAGCTCCATATGCTACAGATCACATCCAAGCGATAACTATCTGTTTGAAAGAATGGTCTTGGAAATTTGTAATATCGGATATTTACTGTCCACCGAAACACGCAATTAAAAACCCGCAATTTATCGATTACTTTAATCAGTTGTAAATCAAATCTCTAGCAGGGGTAATTACGACGCTAAACATGTGCAATGGGGTTCGAGGTGGACGTCACTCAAGAGCAAGCAACTCTACGAAGCAATACACGAGGAAATCCTAGATTATTTATCATCTAGACATCCCTCGTATTGGCCCACAGATAGAAAGAATGATGACTGTTATGATTTACTATCAGATCACTCCCCAATTATAGTAATACTAAGCACCCAAGCATTAAAAACTGAACCATCCCAACGTTTAACAAACAAACTAACGAAATAGGTTATCTATAGAAACATAGTAGATGTAAATTGTCATCATGTCCTACTTCGCACACTACAAGACATGGTGATAGATGTTAATGGCAGCAAACAAGGCTACTCCGGTGAACAAAAATTCAGAAAAAATTAATAAGCTTTCCAGTAAAATTCAATGTTTTTGACAGAAAAGCAGGTAATTCGGTGGCTATGGCAGCTTCATCGATCTCTTCTGCATAAATAAAAATAAAATAGAGCTATTAAGGCTCTGAGAGAAGCAATACGGGAAGAACAAAATATATATGAATACCGAATTACCTGTGAGTAAGCTCACAGCAACAGAAGAAACAGATTGCGGAAACGGATAATATTGCTGTAAGTAGCTTTTATTTTCCTATCAAATTAGGTATACATTTTAATTTGTATGCACTATTTTAGTGGAACTAGTAATATTTTCATTTGACTTTATACAGAAAAAGGTTGGCGGTAGTTTATATGGTTTCACGTCACATTAAACATTTTTCTCAATAGGTTTTGTGAGGTAATTGTCCGTACACAGTAAACTTTGATAATTATGTCGGCCATTCCAATTTTCACATCAATAGGTCTGTGTAAGATTCGGAATCGAGACGCCAATCTACCAAATGTACATACGACTGATAAACTAGCTCTAGATAATCGGAAGTTAAATATCATTTGTTTTGTAGTCAATCTTTGGCATCTGGTGTGATTTACTGTCAGTTTATCGTGAACAATTTACTGTGGAAGTTGGTGGAGTTGATTTGAAGTATCTTAAAACATAAAATTTTTTTCATAATGTATTTCGTATAAGAACCCGGTCATTTCATAACTATCGTGATGTAATTGGGTATGTTGGATGGAAATGGGATTCTGAAATGATTTTTAGAAGATTTTCTGGAATGTGGCCACCTGGGAAGGAACTTGGCTATTTCTTAACCGATTATGATGAGATTGGGTACGTTGTATGGAAATGTGATTCTCAAATAATTTTTAGAAACTTGGTTACATCATGAGCTTAAGATAGACGCCTGATTACGTTGCCCCTTATCTAGAGAGCAGAAGCTGATGAGGTAGTGGTTTCGCGGTATCAATAACTTGACATGTAGTGTCAATAACCAGAAGTAGAATTTTGCTTGAATAATTTTCAATAGACCACCTTAATCATTTGGAGTTATCTAGCGAGCGTATTAATCAAAGAATTTTCGCCCTCATATTACCTTCAAATATAATATAAATAGATTGTCGATATAGAACTTACAATCTTTCAATATTTCAAAAATAACGAATTTGCGAAATGCAATGAGATTGCTATCAAACATTCTCATTTTTTATAAAGTACGAAAACTGCGTAACCGACCAAATGGCATAGTGGTTAAAGCTTTGGCGTTTGGATCGGGAGGTACTGGGTTCGAATCCCGATAGGGGCAGGATGCAAAGGGAATTTTCATCAACAAATTACGATTTGGGATGAGAAGGAACACATCTATGACCCCCTGTCGGAGTGCGGGGCTCACGGGCCGACCCATCTTCCATGCCAGTATAGGCTGGCATTTAGCTATGCAATGTGCAGATGGTAATAAAATCGGACCTATATCCGTAAGTCCTCGAATTGGCCAATACAGGCGTAAAGATAAGGACGTAAATAAGCGAACCGCGAAAGAGTAGGGAGAGCTTCGGCCCCAGAACAGATCAGGGAAAAAAAAATAAAAAAAATAAAAAAACGAATAAAAAGTTTTGTTTTCTTTGAACAGAATACTGTATAAAGTTAAGTATATGGATGTTCTAAAATGAAACAATCGATACGGAAAGGTTCCACCTACATTTTGAAAAAGTATTTCAATAAAAACTTGATAGTTTGGCACTACAGGAAAAATTGACAATAGCTTCGATGATTATAACCGGACACACAAGGAACGTGCTTTGTGGAAGCAATAACGAACTAGCCCGAATTTGGAGTTGGGCTGTACTCATCACTAACATCATCAATTTGTAATTAACTGCATACCTATTAGCCGTCATATTTTCGTACTCAGGTTTCTTGGGCTTCACTTTATATTTTGTTTATCAATATCCAAGCAGCAAGTGAAGATAAACTCGATTAAATCAAACATGCTTTCTACAAACAACATCATTGAATCGTGAGCAAAATACTACAATACGGCATTAAAATATTAGTGGATGATTTAAATGTTCAAATCAGAGGCGCTCACGCGGTATATTGCGGCACCATCAGTTCGAACTCTGTATATACGTTCTGATCTAAACAACAAAGGGACATGAACCTTGTTTCTAGTTATGATCTACAATTTATATAAGAAGGTTAAGAAATTAGCGAGTTCCGTCCCAGATGACCATATACAAGAACTTCTTCCAAAAATCATTTAAGAATCCTATTTCGATTCAAAATACAAAATCCTAACAATATCGGTTACGAAATGACCAAGTGTCGTCCCAGGTGGCCATAATAATCCCATTTTCCCATCCTACTTACCCAATCTCAACATAATCGATTTAGAAGCTACCGAATTCCTTCTTAGATGTCCATATTCCAGAACTTCTTTTAATAACTGTTTTAGAATCCCATTTCCATCCAAAATAAAAAATTCCATAAAAATCAGTTAATAAAGGGCAAGGTTCCGTCCCAAAAATTCTAACAAAAATCATTTGAGAATCTCATTTCCACCCAACATATTTGGGTTCCGTTTCAGGTGACCATATTCCAAAACTTTTCCCAAAAATCATTTAGGAATCACATTTTCATCCGAAGTCCGCAATCCTATCATAAATGGTTAAGAAATTAACGAGTTCCGCCCCAGGTGGTCATTTTTGAGAACTTCTTCTAAAAATCATTTAGGAATCTCATTTCCATCCAACGTACAAAATATTATCAATATCGTTAAGAAAGGTAATCAGTTCTACGGCAAAATGTTCACGTTAAATTGAAACACTATAAATTGATTACGATAAAACGGACGTCACCCGATTTTACCCTCTAACACGCTTGCTCTTGGGATATGCAATTGATCGATATTTAAAAAAAAAATTGTGTTTTCAAAACGATAGCCAGTAAAATGTTTCACGATAGCCAGTAAAATGATGCTGTGAAAGCCTCTAAAATTATAATAATTCGACCCAGAATTTGGTGGTTTGGTAATCCTTACAAGTTTCCATCAATAGCACCTAGGGTGTGCGAAAAGTTCCAAATATTTCAATAATCTTGGGTAATCATTTGCCATTCAGCTTCCGTGTTTGTTATACAAGGTTATCCAATTCAAGCTTGATAAAGTAAACTTACAAAAAACACACAAAATATTCGGAATGTATTGTAATTTTTATTTCATTTTACAGATTGATCCTTGCCATTTTTAGTTAAACAAGATATCATTCAAATGTCCTCCACGGGACTTCTTACAGGCCTTGATTCTTTTGCGGTAATTTTCAATGACTTTTCGGCACATTTCGGGTGGTATCTCGGCCATTACCTTACGAATATTAGTTTTCAATTCGTCAAGAGTTTGAGGATTGTTTGCGTAAACACGATCTATCGCGTAGCCCCACAAAAAGAAATCCAAAGGCGTCAAATCACAGGATCTTGGAGGCCAATTGACATCAGCCAATCGCGAAATCAAACGTCCAGGAAATTTCTCTTGCAAAAGATCTCGATTTGCTCGTGTTACGTGACTGGTTGCTCCATCCTGCTGGAACCACATATCGTCAAGATCATAATCTTCGATTTTCGTAAAAAAATAATCGGTTAACATGCGGCCATAGCGCTCAGAATTGACAGTAACGGTTCGTCCATGGTTGTTCTAAAAAAAATACGGCCCAATCACACCACCAGACCACAATGCGCACCAAACAGTGACTTTTTCCGGGTGTAATGGCTTCTCTACAATCAATTGTGGATTTCCTGAGCCCCAAATTCTACAGTTTTGCATATTAACGTATCCACCAAGCGAAAAATGAGCTTCATCACTGAAGAAAATTTTGTTCGAAAAATCAGCATCGACGGCCTGTTTTTCCAACACCCAATTTGCGTATGTTCTTCGTTGTCCATGGTCAGCAGGCTTTAGCTCTTGTGTCAAATGGACTTTATACGGATGAAGATGCAAATCCAGATGCAAAATGCGCCATAATGAGCCATAAGATAGGCCTAAATGTTGAGCTCGACGAGGAATTGACAAATTTGGATCTTCTTCCACACTTTCAGCTACAGAAGCGATATTTTCAGCATTGCGAATTTTTCGATGATGCGCAGACCTTACACTATCAGTAACAGATCCATTTTGTTCAAATTTATTCACTGTATTCAATATGGTTTGCTTTGTAGGACGATTATGACGACCATAATCTATATATATATATATATATATATATAGCAGAAGCATAGCAGATATATATATATATATATATATATATATATATATATATATATATATATATATATATATATATATATATATATATATATATATATATATATATATAAATATATATATATATATATATATATATATATATATATATATATATATATATATATATATATATATATATATATATATATATATATACATGTCTTAGAGTTAATAAATATTGATAAGTAAAGACCAAATAATTCGAAAAAACATCGAAAAACCATGATAAATACGAAGCTGCAATTTCTCAACTTTGTGTATCTGGAGATTCAAAACTGCTAACGATTTTCGAGACATTTTCTTCAACCGTCGTCAGGTTTCAGCTGTATGCAAGTCATCCAAAATTTAATTGTAAATATAATAACAGACATATTTTAAAAAACGACTAGCCAAACAACATGTTGTAACACACAAAACAATTATAGACAGATGCATTTCTGCATCACCAACAACTTTTGAGCATTCGATTGGGTCAAATTTGTCCAGATAATTTAATACAATATCAGCAGAGCCAACGTTAAATTCTATAACCAGTTATACTTTTAAGTCATCCGCCAAATATAATAAAATATTGAAATAATAGAAATGTGCTGGATCATCCTAAATCAATCAAAAATTTGTTTTACAAAAGTACCGTTAGTGACGCACTAAGGTACCACAAATATCGCCAATTATTTTCGCCAGTAGAGGGCAATAGCTGCGCCATCCATAAAATAAGTTTGTTATACCATCGGAAAGGAAATTGTTCAGCCTTTTTAGCAAGTATAAATTTATGAATGAATAGTGCCTAATTTTGCCGCTACAAGGCTTTAAAGTTGAAAAATTAGTTTTTTTATAATTTTTCTGTACAAAAGTTGCGTAGCAAAAGTGCTAGTTAATAAACTAAGCTTTAATAAAAATGCCACTGTGTAAATGGACAAGGCTTACGTTCGTCCGGTGCATTGTTGCAAACTTTAAATTAATTAAGTTTCTACTGGTTTTTGACACTAGAACTATACACTAAAATGAGGCAATATAATGAAATAAGTGGTTGTTTGTAATTATTAAGATGACTAATAAATTAATAATACCAATAAATTTCAATTCTTAAATGAGCAATACTAGATTATTTGCTATTTTGCTTGATTAATAGGCATTGTCAATCTTTAAAATTATAATTCCTGAAAAGCTTGAACATTATCCTATTGGTTAAGAATATGTCAAAATAATTTATTTTTATTGGTTTTAGTAGTTTATTGGCCGTAATCATAATTACAAACAACCGCACTTATTTGCTGTATAGTGTGTAGTAGAACGTGTAAGTGTTAGAAGTGAGCAGCAACCCAAAGCAGAGGGAGTTGTTCGGACAACCCCGCTTATACAGGAAGCGACCAGCAGAATTCACAATTTATTTTTTCCTGTTTTCTTATCCGTAACCGTTTTGCCGATGATTCGCCGTAGCTTTTGTGTAGTATGTGACACCTCACCCTTGTCATAGCGCCCAAAAAATCAAAGAATTTGGCAAATTTTCCAACCGTCCATGACCGATACTGTGTAATGAAACAATCAGTTCATGCCAGTCATGCCACTGCACGTTTTAATATTGTAAATTGGCGGCTTATCGTTGTTCTTCAAAACATCAATCCACCACAACTTTACAACGGTACCAGGATTACAGTGAAAAAGATGATGAATAATATCATCGAAGCTACAATTCTAAATTGACTAATTAAAGGAGAAAATGTATTGTTCCCACGTATCCCAACGATTCCGACAGATATGACAATAAAATTCAAACGTATCTAGTTTCCGGTGCGACTCGAATTTGCAATTATGCCACACGCATGTGGACCAAATTTAGAAAATTAATACTCTCAGAATCAAAAATAAATGCGTATCCAAAATTATTTCAATATACAGAATTAAAACACAAACACCTTCTTTCTTTGAGTGGCATTGTAACGCACACCTGGGGGTACTCATTCTTAATATATTATTGAAAATTAAATTAGCCTATACTGTAATATTTTATTTAAAAGTCTTAAAACGTCACTCTATTTACCACACCAACCGATTTACATTATAATTAACAATTACATTTAATTTGGATGATCCAATTAAACCACAAACACCACAAATGACATCTCTTCTGTGAATTATCACTGTAACAATCTATTAACGTACCTAAACTACTTCATCGTTCGCCTTTAATAAGTTTCATTATTATCCATCGTTATATACGATGACGTTGAGTACTAAAAATAACCAATACCAAATTTCTCCTCCACATCTAACACATTTTTTTTTGTACTTTACGTACCTAACACATGACTCGGCAAGCAACTTTTTTCGTATTATCATGCTGCGTTTGAACAGACTTGTTGTTGTTGTCATTTTTCTCCAACTCGCGCATTTCGTATATTACGTATGCTACACAATATTACTGTGACTTGTGAACAAGTAAACATTTTTTTGTTGTAATTTAGTTTTCTTTACAATCACAATACAGAAAAAAAAATATTATTTTTGTTATGAAATTTCATCTTCCAGTCAGTCAGTCTTTTCACGGTAATCAGACTGTACAGACCGATATAGTCTCTAAGCATAATTTTAGTAGAAAAAAAAAATAATAAACTCTAGATTCTAAAATATAAAAAACATAAATATTTTTTTTTTTAAGTAAAATTTAGATTTATAAAATTTACGTTATTTAATTCAATTTTTATTGGTTCGCATTTCAAAATTATTCTGTAAAGTGGATACATTGTAGTGTGTAAAATATTAATTATATTTTTAATTTTTTTCATTTATTTTTCTTAATGTTGTGTTGAAAGTGAATTATAAATAAAAGTTTTCGAAAAAATTTGTTTTGTTATAAAAAAAAAATAAATTAATTAAATTTGATTAAAATAAAGGATAAATTATTTAGTGCGCGCTTATAATTATTATTTTTGTAAATTTCTGTATAATTTTTTGTCGCGTGCATCCTTGAATAAAAAATGGAATACAATATTAAATCCGCGAATCGTTTGGCCTTCCGCTCCTACCACATTGGATTAATTCTACTTGCATTAAGTTTAACCGTAAACTATGTAAGCGCCAGTGGCTCGTGTAAAGAATCATCGCTGTGCTGTAACGGCCGAGATTCATCGTGTGTCGTTCAAAAGGCACCGCTGAACGCAATCATCGAGGACTTAAACGATAAACCGTGCTATTGTGACCATGCCTGCTTAAAATTGGGAGACTGTTGTGATGATTTTAAGGCACATTGTGGAGGTAAAAAATTACAATTTATTGATTGCTTTTATATATTTGATTATCAGTCGTTAACCTTTTTATACCAGATCAATTTCTTTTATTTACACTTTATACCAACAAACAAAAAATTTGTTTCTTTAAGTCTTGTTTCCAATTTTCGGAGCGTGTGTGTGTATGTACATATAGTACGAGGCGATAACAGGTTAATTTATATCGCGCGGGATATCTTTATGTGATATATGGTTAAATTATGTAAATATTCAATGTTGTTGTTGTTGTTGTCAAATTATTTGTATTTTTTTTATCGTTTTAAAATTTGACGGTTTCTTATAGTACTTAGGTAAATAATGTGTTCTAATTTTCATTTTCATTTCCAAGCGAGTACGTTTTTTAATATAAACAATTTTCCGGACCTACCCTAAATTTGTGTATAAAAATATGAAAGCATTAAACTTTGGACTTATCATTATGAATATGGTATAGATATACAGAGAGCTGTGTGGTCGGTTGTCTGCACGACTTCCGGCTAAAAGGTGCGGATTAAATTGTAAATTAAATATTTGTGTGCTCCGGGGATTTAAAGGTTAAAGATTAGCGCGATTATAATGTTTGAGTTTATAGATTTTTTGTGTTGGTGTGATAGAGATATTTCGAACAGATGTTAAACGAAATATAGAAAGTTTTTTGTGTTATGCTTATTATCGATTAATTTATGGGATTGTGAAAAGTCGAAAGTAAAGATGATTCAGTAGGGTGTCAGACATGTTGAAAAGCGTAGGTGACAATTTTTTTGGGCAAGTTTCCTCATAAAATTTATGATAAGTGGAGAAATTGGAAATTTGTATTCCACAATGTATAATTTAAAGGTTTTGATTTTTGAACAAGGTAGAAAGAAGAATTAAACTGAGTATGTTAAATTACCTGCTTGCTTATTATTAATATTTTTAACGGTATATTTACGAAGATTGAAACCAAAGTTTACCAAACCGTGGGTGTTGGTGTATTGTAAAATGTTAGTTCTGATTTATTCCGCTTAATTGCCTCAATTGCCAAGCTTTCCGGAAAATGCATTTTGACATATAAAGTGCCACATAGCGTAAGGCCTACAGCTATTGACAGTCTTAAGGAAAATTTGACTTTAGAAGAAGTTTTTTGGGAAACTACAACGTTAATCGTAAAGAAGCCCTTATTTTCTACTCCCTCACGCATGATGAACATTTAATTTCCACCCTGTCTGGGATTTGTGTTTTTTCAACAGTTTGTATTTTCGAAAAACAATATGTGCAGTAAAAGCACATTGAGCCTTTGGCAAGTTTATTGCTTCCGATGTGATCAAGAAGTGAGTCTCTCTCGGTTTCACAACTGTCCTCTCCATATTTTCAGAGCTAGTTTCGTTGGGAACTTGATTTGGAGCTTCTTCTGTTGACAAAGATAAATCTAAAACTTATTCATGAAATAAAAGTTATATTTTATTGATAAACTAAACTAAAAATATAATTAGAAATATTATTAAGGTCCTTCGAACGCCGCTTGGGATTTTTTTCAACAAATTCTGTTGCTTGGTTAAGGCTTTTAATTCTAATTGCTCTTTATTAATTTTCCTTTTTCCCTTTCATTGCTCTTCAAAAACTGTTTTTGTTTTTCCATTTTCTTTTTCGTCTCAGCTTGTATATACAAAGGTTTCAGGCCAATCCAAACAGTTTTCGATTGATTTGATTGGAGTATTAGTCTCCTGGATAATATCAAGCTGCTGAATTTTAGTGCTAGTAACCTCAATGTTTTCAGCCGTATTAGTTATATCGTTTATAGAAACGTTTAATGGAAAGAATTTAATTGGCGTGTTATTCTCCAAAACGTCATGTGCATGCACTTGTATATTGATTAGATCAATCTCTTCAACGGTGTTCGTTACTAATAATTATTTTCCGTCCAGCACGACTAATTAATCCTCTAATGGAATAGATTTAGTTCGAGTTCATTATTGCGAAGGTTGAGAAGTGGCTGCATAGCCTCGCCCGTTTGTATATTGCTAATCAGAATTCGCTATCACTAATTCTTATTCGACCAGGTCGTCTAGTGAACCGAAAATATAGTTTTCCCCCTCAACATATATAAAATCGTGTATCTCACTTATATTAATATGTTCGCTGTCCTCATTCGTTAGATATTCATCTTTGTGAAATGGCTCAATTGGACAACTTCGCTTTACATTTTTAACGGCCATAAATAGTTTGAATAAAAGTTTAAAATTGTCATCATGCTTTTCAATTTCATGCAGATGTTGTAAAATGTACTCAAACATCTGCATTTTAAAATTGTCAACAATATCTGCAAATTGTTTTAAATTTATAGAACCACTTTCTGTCTGTAGTGGTGGTTGTGAATCTGGGAGGACGATTTTAAATAATTTAACAAGGCACTTTGATAGAGTAACTCCTTGGATTGAGACCGCATGCTTTGAAACCATTTTGTATGGTCTGCCGTGTAATATAACCTTCAAAGGTTTTAAAAGCAGAGGAACAAAATGTTCTCTGGTTAAAGACGCACCCGGCTTTTACTTTCGCCACTGTAAAATATTTTTGGCCCATCAACTTTTCAGCGGTTTAAACGTAGTGTAGTCGCAGGGTTGCCTGATCCGCGTGGGATTTGGGTATAAAGCTATAATTATAATTCCTAAATGCACGCATCGGTAACTTTTAAAGTCATATGTGTGGCTATGACAGTCGATAAAAAATACTACTTGGAAGATTATTTTCTTTTTGACAAGAAGTGTACTCGTAAAAAATTTCCTTGGTCATCCAGCCATTTTCAGAAATTCCTAAAGCCCAACCTTGTGGTAATGATTTGCGAATTTCATCTGGTACTCTTTTGTATGGCTAAATTACCATTGGTATACTTGGCAGCCCCCTCTCAATTTCATAAATATTTCGTACACCTTTAGCGGCTAACACTGATCGCATTTTGGGGCATATGACGAAAATAGTTTTATCCCCATTGTAGATACGATCTGAATATTCCATGATACTAAAATTATAAGTTGCTTGTAAATATTGTGATACTGACTTAAACCACCTCTTAGTATCACTAGCACTAACTTTAGCGCTGGCCGATGTGACAGGGTCAGGGACCTTTATTTTAATATTTTGGTTACGTTCTAGAAACCGTTTAAACCACCCTCTACCTGGAATATTATTGTTGAAATGTGTAGGTCTCTGATCGGCCTCAACAAACTCCTTTACAGTTCTGTAAGTGCTTGTTGAAGTGTTGCTTCACTATTGTTCCCCACTTTTTCGGCATTGTAGCAACCTGAATTACAAAATTTAGCTAAATTAGATTTTAAAACCAATAGCTAAATAAATAAAAACCAATAAAAATTTAACCACCGACCGATAATAACTGTTTCAATAGTGGTGTAGTTAATGACACTAGGGTGCCAATAACTGAATCAAAAAGCGAGGATGTCAATAGCTACAGCTCGTACGCTATTCAAATCTCGGTTTATTTAAATTACAAAAATATAAAAATTATGCAAATATATTTTAATATTGCAGAATTACACATCAAGCACAAAGTAAAGCAAACGTTTTTAATTCAGTCTATACTGTACAGTACATAAATACTAAAAATAGTAATTTATGAAAACCATAAAAACAGTTTCGAGAATTATTTATGCATACTCTGACATTGCACTTTGAACATTTCATAAAACTCTGACCGACTGAGGCAGCACCGGGTTCTCTTATTATAAATAGAGAAATGGACCATATTGCCAAGTCGAATATCCTTTACGCATTCGATTTCTCTTACAGATTCGATTTCTCTTCTCTTTTCTGTACATTATCCAACTACCATTTACTACTGTTACGACAAGCATGTGAATGAAGATTCCGAGATACTATTTTAATGACTTATATTTTAAGCGATATGGGCACCTTCCATATGCCACTTGTAATGCTTGATAATATTTGCGAATTGAATACCCACTTCAATAAGTTTTTTATTATTAGAGTTTCCAAAATATTCGGAAAATAAATACCCGGGTATCGGGTACTTATTCTTTAAACTACCCGGGTTTTCAAAAAAGTTATTGAAACTTTAAGTTTATATAGGAACCAAATTTTAAAATATGTTAAATATAATCAATTAAAAAATTACCTATTTTTTGTTTATAAAATAATATTTTAAGAATACCAGTCCATTAAGAGTGTGTTCAGATAACCGACTACCGTTCGCATGCCGTTCAGGTAGGGTTTAATATTAGGAGCACTTGGTATATACATTTTCCAATACTTCACTTCGCATAGGTATTCGATGAATTTGGAATCCTTTTCAATATTTGCACTCGAAGGTGTAAACTTGGTGAATTTAGTTGTTGTAAATGAATTAAGGGACTTCTCTCACAATCGCGTTCCAGGTCATCAGGGGAACTGGAGCTATCCTATTTCGATATTTCGTTCTGGATTTGATCTGGATTTTGTCTATTTATTAATTGTTTAGCAAGTAGTTTTATTATTGTTTTTGATGAATAACTCTAAAAATCGGAATCTTTTGTATGCCTATCATGATGTAAGAATAATAATAACGTTATTAAGACTTTTTGTCTTCGTTCCTCAACTTCAATTTGTAAATGTTCAATTATATTCTGTGATGAGGGAGAGGCGTATTCATTTATTTTAGATTTTGAGTACGTATATATGGGTTCCTTCAGCAGTTATAAGATTGACATTTTCTTTACTAAGCTAAATAAATTTCCTTTAAAGCGTGAGTGTCCTCTTCAGCAAATTGTTCCGATCCCAATTCATTTAATACTGAGTTGATACAGTTAGTTGATTTTAAAAATCGATTAACTTCATAAATGAGTGTATTCCAGCGGGTTTTGCTCTCCAAAATTAGTTTAACCTTCATCCTTCCCTCAAAATTAATAACACTCAACTCCCTCAGGTCTAAAATGAACCATTGTCATTTTAAACGGTATTTCGAAATTAAACCTTATTTTCCTTAGTGGAACAACCATCTGTAACATTAAAACAAACGATGAGCAGAAGCGAAACAACTCAGAAAGCAGTGTTGTGGGTCTACACGTAATCTGGAATTTTCAACATTTTGGCATCGAAAATAGGGTAGATAATTCATTTTGGCGTAGAATATGTCGACAATTCATAGAGTATGTAGAATATTTGTAAACAATGTAGACTATTGCTTTTTATTGTTGTTTTTCACATTATTTTTCGGTTGGAATTTGTCAACACAGTTAGCACACGCCTCTCAGTTTTCCAGATCAAATCGCAAATTCCCAATGTTGTGTAAAGTTAAAATTAAATTTTTACAAAACAAATATGTGATAATAGTATATGTTTAAAATAATTCAAGTTATTTTCCAATTTTTTAGTTGCAATGCCATAAGTTTTTTCATTACCAAACTCTACTGGCAAATGGGTAACTGATGATTTCACTTTTCGTTTTTGGTGATTTTTTTCGGAAATATAAGACCTTCGAAAAAAAGTCGAACTATAAACTAAGCAGTTTAAAAGTTTAATTTTGAAATTGCCAAAGTGTCAAACTACCACCTGCAAAAACAGAAATACCGGCAGACAAAAACCCCTTCCGAAATTTCAAATTAAAACTTTAGTTTAGAATTTTTTCTGGTAAAATTTAATAGACTGTTTGGCTTAGACCTTTCTTGAATTTTCAGAATTTTTTGTTTAACTATAATTTTAAAAGTTTTCGTACACTATTATACATGGCGGCACTTACAGCATTAATTTACTATCGATAACGATCATTTGCATCCAATAGCCAACTTCCATGGTGTTAGCAATCCATTCGCTAGTACTTGTGAGTATATTTTGAATGGAATGCAAATTTGTTAGTTAGAAGTAAAGCTTAAAGGTGCCTTGACAATCATCGTGTTTGTTCAATAATTTTGAGCGTGTATGATGATGGTTGAAGGCAATCAATGCACAATCCTGAAAAAGTGATTGACGAAAAATCAAACTAGTTTGTTTTGTGCAATCATCATTGTATTGTTGTGCTTGTAAATCTTATACGAAAGCTGCATTATATTTAACTTCATACGATGGCGGAATGAATATAGAAGTTTTCCAGCATATGATTCCGCTTTAGTCGAAAAATTAAAAGGGATTTAACTTCGCACAGCGGCGAAGACCGTAGTATGGTGCACTAAAAATTAAATCTGTTGAGTACAAACGATAGGCGCGAATTAAAAAAGGTAACGACAAGTTAAAAAGTGACACGAGTACATTTATATCCCCAGTGTTTGGTATTTTGATGATCTGAGAGAATTTCTGCAATGTACAAGTAAACTAAAGATGTAAACTTGCCCTAATTCAACAGAAAATGAAGATTTTCGTTTTGTTGAACGTTTCAAACCTAAAAATGGTGTTCTTAAGATACAGCTATATATTTTATTTAATATGGCCAGAATAATCTTCCAATCTTAACGACAAGTTATTACTACCGTTGATGCTTTTTCTAGATCAAGGGTAATGGTCCTTAAAAGAATTCAGAATCTGTCTGCTAGTATTACGAAAACATATTCTACAATTCGCCAAAGAAAAGATAATCTATAATTATAGCTTCTGTTCATTCTAAGTTTACAGCAAGTTTATAACATCCACATATTTAGCAAAAGTGCGGCATACAGATATGGCGCCTCATGAAAATGGTTCTAACTGCTGGATTTACAAGCTTCATATAAATATTGAGTTATTTGAGTGGTTTTACCGGAATAAAATTTGCACTATGTGACAGTTGTGCTTAATTCTAATTCCATCAACTCGTGTTTAACATTTTATTGCGCAGATATGATGTTGTTCACTGAAGTACCAAGGCTTAAAGTAGTTTAAATGTAATTGTGTATAAAGTTCTACATTTTAACATAGGTTTCAGACCTTATTCGCTTTTTTATAAAACTGTGCTAACACAATTAAAGTATTATATGTAAGAAATATTCATTTTTCCGAGCAAAGCATCCTTTATTATATACATAGGAGTAAATAATTGCCATACAAAAAGGTTGGTTAATAACGATAAAAGAAACAATTATTTTCGACGTTGTTTACAATCTCTACATTGTTGACATCAAATGTTTGATCTACACATGTAGAATATTAATTATTCACGCGGTGTAGACAATACGGCACAACACTGTTAGAAAGTCGTGAGTGGAATATAAGCAGCAATAGAAGTCCTTTGCTCCTACATTGAACATAAGAGGGGGGGGGGGGGGGATATACTTAACATTTGACATTTATTAGGATTATGAACAGAGGAACTTGTACTAGTATGATCATTATTTGTCTCAAAACTTGTTTATGCTTTGAAATTGTACTAAAACAGCTAAGCAAAAAACTTAAAATTTTCCACCTCATTTCATTTTCCGATCCCCACAACATATTTCGTATAAGTAAAATCTAGCCAACAGGAACTGTATTCTTTATCGGCCGACATAACTTCATGAGCATATAAACAATAGGGGTTAAAGTTTTAATGTGAAGAAAAAATAAACTCTAACTTGAAATGGTTCCAATTGCAAAGAACCATTAAAAATTTTGATAACTGTTAACGGAAATAATAATTTTCGACATTGTCTATATTCTTTACATAGTTGACGCCACTTTTTCAAATATTAAATATCTACGTGGTGTAGATAATACGGCACAACATTGCGCGGTAGCCTTCTGTGGAGGTTATCATCTTAAACAACCTGGAGAACTTCACAAAACACAATAAGATTCTAAATTAAGTTTCAAACAAAATTTGTCCAGAACATTATTTTTCATTTCACCGGATATGACGAGTTTTGATAAACAACGTTATATCATCTAAAATCGGCAACTGTACAATCGGAATCAATCTTCATACTTAAACTTTTTCCATCAATTCCATCAAAGCTGTGTGCCGCAGCTTTTTAAATTTGTTCAAAGCTGTTGAAAAGCTTTTAGCATTTACAAAAAGCGACAAATAATTAAACGATTTAATTAAATTTAAAGAATGAATATGAATTATCTACGTGGTGTAGATAATACGGCACAACACTGCAGGGTAGCCTTATGTGAAGGTTGTCACCTTAAGCAACTGGAGAACTTCACAAAACACAATAAAATTCTAAATTAAGTTCCAAACAGAATTTGTTCAGAACATTTTTTTCATTTCACCGGATATGACGAGTTTTCATAAAAAACGTTATATCACCTAAAATCGGCAACTGTACAATCGGAATCAATCTTCATACTTAAACTTTTTCCTTTAATTCCATCAAAACTGTGTATCGGAGCTTTTTAAATTTGTTCAATGATGTTGAAAGCTTTTAGAATTTACTTAGAATTAATTTAGAATTTAGGGTTGACCTTGTTGATTTTTAAAAATTTAAGCAGCGAAAATGCTTTTTGATTATACTGGACCGATTTATCAAAAATAATCGAGTGTGGTGTACTCGAGATCTACGTATACATTCGTGGTAAATGAATGTCGGGTGTTGGCCACAACATATTCACCACTCTATTGGTGAAACTATTTTTATCAAAATTGTTTAGTCCAATGAAGAAATAGGCACCAAAGGTGTACAATTATTAATTGCACGTCATATATAGATAGAAAGATAGATTTCTAGATTAGTAAACATCTATCCAAAAGAGAATGTAAACGGCGCGCACCTAATTCCAACAAGCAAAATTTATGCATGAATATAACGCGACACACACCAATTATAGTATTTTATTCTGTAGCAAATAAAACACCAAAAACGAACAAAACGTCTATAAACTAAAATTACATAATCCTGACGAACAGAATCGTTAGTTACCATCTATAATTAACAAATCATTCATTTACAAGTTATACGAGTAGACAACTTAGGTATTAATTACTCATTCCATTTAAAATATTTTGTATCCATTGTATGACTGTAAAATTCCAAAAAAAAACTGTAGAGTTATTAACCCCCCTTGGTTGTAAAATACACTACTCACATACGTATGTGTACAGATACTGCTAATAATAGAATTCGATTGACAGTTGACTTCCGAAAAACAAAAAAAAAACGTTTTATTTATTTCCATTTTGCTGCTGCTGTTTGGCTGCTAAATATGCGCGCATTTGCCTATGCTTATCGCATATCTGATTAATCAAATCTTTTGTATGCAAATTGGTTAGTAATTTGTTATGTTGTTGTTGTTGTTGTTCTGTTATTCTTGTATTGCTAAATAAATTCTATTTTTGTATCTCTTTACCATTTACCATTTTCATTTCGATTTTATTCGTAATCATGATGATTTTAATCATGATAATGCCATCCATATATGTACAATACAAAAGCCAACAGCAACTGATTATCGAAGCATGTACATCAATTACATATAATCCAAGATGTTTTGTATTTTATTTTATTAATTTTATTAGTTGGGATACCCGCATATAAATTAGATGTGAATCTATTAAATAGTAATGAGGAAGATTTAGCTAAAAGAACAATTGGCGTTTTTTGTCGATTGTGTGTTATGAAATAGGCGGGAAAATATTTTTTTTGATAATTTATTTGTCTGTACTTTGTAGGCACGTTGGTTAATTTAATGTTTCGTTCTACCTTAAGTACACTACATGGTTACGATCTAATTATCTATCTTTCTTCTTTCACGATTACAAAAAGAAGTGTTTGGCTTAAAGCACACATATATACATATACAGGTAACCCTCGTATAACACGGTAATTTTACTACACGGTTTTACTATAACACGGGAAAATTTCATCAAATAACTCGCTATCACGTAGGTAACTGCAGCAGGGAAACTTTCGAATTTCAAAATTAAACTTTGCATACCGATTAAGCCCAATTTGTGTTAATTAGTGCTCACGGGAAAAAATTAGTGCTTGTCCAGGAGCCGATAAAACGGGAGAAGAAAATTTCAAATTTCGCCTGAACGACGTCTGAATAAATAAAACCCGGTTTATAGAAAAACCCAGAAATAATTTAAGCCTAATATTAAAACTTTCGAATGGCCGCTAAACTGATGAAATTTGTGCTTATCATAGAAAAATAATTTTCATAAATTTTCATTCATAAATCGAGGAAAACCAAACCAGCCCCTGAATGATACTATATAAAAACAGAGATATATCGTTCAATAATATTTGTATTGAACAACAAAATAAACAATAGAAATAAAATGTTCTAAAATCCAAGTCGTAAGCAAATCAGATAGTATATTCCTGTCAGGTATGTTCATTGCCATCCGAAAAATATAATGGCTGAATTTGTGCAAATCCATAATTGGCCCAATTCCATTGAACAACAACAACCGTTGAATGAACTATTTTCTGACAAAAATTTTTCTAGAAACCAATGAAGTTGGCACTTCTGACTGCATATTCCTATCTGTTTTTATATAGTATCATTCAGGGGCTGGTTTGGTTTTCCTCGATTTATGAATGAAAATTTATGAAAATTATATTTCTGTGATTAGCACAAATTTCATCAGTTTAGCGGCATTTCGAAAGTTTTAAAATTAGGCTTAAATTATTTCTGGGTTTTTCTATAAATCGGGTTTTATTTATTCAGGCGTCTTTCAGGCGAAATTTGAAATTTTATTTCCCGGGTTTTTCGGCTTCTGGACTAGCACTAATTTTTTCCCATGAGCAATAATTAGCACAAATTGGGCTTAATCGGTATGCAAAGTTTCATTTTGAAATTCGAAAGCTTCCCTGCTGCAGTTACCCATGTCACGGTACCGTATGAGTTTTAGTTATGCGCAATGAATTCTTTAATTTTTGCTTTATTTTTCCTTATTTTGTATGTTGATGAGAAAATTAAAATTTCGAAGGCTCTTCTTCTATATCTAAGACGTTAAGCCTAAATAAAGCAACGGTTCGGCCCATAATGAAAAATAAAGACAAAATAAGTACGAGTGTTTCCTCTGGTTCTTCGATAAGCACAAAACGTGTTTCTCGAACTCGTAATGTTCTAATGGTAAAAATGGAAAAGTCACTGATCATATGGACCAGCAAGCATATGCCGTTGGACGGTAATTTAATTAAACACAAAGCGCTTAAACTTTTTAAACATTTGAAAGATTCTGGTGAATTGTCAAACCAAGAGCCATCGTCGAGTTTCGAGTTTAATGCTAGCAAGGGCTGGTTTGAAAGTTATAAGACTCGTTTTATGTTGCATAACATTAAGTTATAGGGTGAATCTGTATCCGCCGTTTTAGAGGCCGCACAAAAATTTCCAGAACAGCTGTTGAAGATCATCCAACAAAAAGTATATACGATCAGGCAGGAGGGTTGTAGTCCTTTGGCTAGTCCTCTTTACATTTTTATTATATTCTTAATTGAGCCTGATTGGATCTAGTAGATCATGTGGATTCTTCCTCGCAGCCGTCTCACTGGGTTTAAATCAACTAACATACGACGTATCTCAGCATTTTGGTATAGACTAATACGTTGCGGGTGTTTTCTCGCGTGTTTGCTTATTTCTTTACTAACGAAACCCATCTCCAGCATTAACTATTCCACGAAGGACTTTGCTTTGGATCATTCTGAATTGATATACATTGGTCTTCTTTGTACAGCCCTAGAGCTGAATACCGTGAGTCCACACAGGTTTTAGGATTTGCCGTCTAGGAATCTATCTTTCTGTATTTGATGTTTAACTCTTCTTTTTTCTTTTTCGCGTGCTCTTTCCATTTTAGTTTCGCGTCTAGGGTCATGCCTAGATATTTTGCCGTGTTTTCATAGGGAATTTGCTGAGAGTTCAGTTCTACTGGTATCCAGTTGACCTTCTTGTTGCTAAAGTTTACGTGAACAGATTTTGTTTCATTAAGTTTGATTCGCCATCTCTTGGTCTAGGTACTGACAATATTAGTAGCTCATTGCAATTTGCTTATAGATTTTTCTATGCTATTAGCAACTGCTAATAGCAGATGGTCGTATCATCCACAAACGTCGCTATGATCGCCTCCTCTATCGTTAGCAGGCCCGAGGTGTATAGAACATATAAAGTTGGTCCCAGAACGCTACCTTGTGGTACTTCTGCTGATATTTTCTTAATTTTTGAGTATTTGCCATCTAATTTAACTCGTAAGTGTCGGTTAGATATGTAAGATTTTAGAATTTCATAAAACTGCTTTGGTAAGTCTCTTTGTAATTTATATTCCAAGCCTTTATGCCATACTCTGTCAAAGACCTGTGCGACATCCAAGAAGATGCTTGAACATACTTTCTTTTTTTCAAGTAAGTCTTCAATTATGTTTGTAATTTGTTGTACTTGTTCTATTGTTTGTTGAATTGTTTTCTCTGAAGCCAAATTGATATGGAGGAATAAGATTTTTTTACTATTATTGGTTTGAGTCTCTTTGGGAGTAGTTCCTAGAATAATTTTCAAATTATTGGGAGTAAGGAAATCGTCCTATTCGAATTTTTGTCATTTAGTGGTTTGTTGGGTTTATTCAACGTTGTGCCGTATTGTCTACACTGCGTAGATAATTAATATTCTACATGTGTAGAAAATGTATGTAGACACTTAAAAAAGAGACGTCGATAATGTAGACAATGTAGACAATGTCGACAATTATTGTTTCTGTTAGAAATCAGCAAAATTCTTCGATTTCTTTGTTGTTAGTACCACTTCGCCTCGATGGGGATTTATTTCTACCTCACATTTGAGAAATTGTAACCCAAGTTTTTATACGGCAATGAGGTATTCGTACTTCTATATAATATATGTTGCTATGTTCGGAAAACGGAATGATATGAAAAAATGGATATTTCTTGTATATACCTTAACTATCTTACTACAATTTTAGAAAACATCCAGATGAGGTTACCAAGACGTTGGAAGTTTAATTTCGAACTAATGAAACATTGAATTATTTAAATTAAAAAAATCGGTACTCGGTCAGATTGAAGTGACCAAACTAAAAAAATGAAAATACTTTGAACTTACATACAGAGTGTAATCACAATGCTTTAGTGAATTATTTTGTTTCGCTTCGCATTTGTTAACCATTTCATAATTTTAGGTTATTCTGGGTGATAGTCAGATATTATACTTACATCGAGGTGAGGTAACCAATCTTCCAACGTCTTGGTAACCTTACCGCGATTTAAAAATAATATCTGGCTATCACCCAAAATAACCTAAAATTTTAATATATTAGAAAATAGTCAAAACCTTATGTTAAAAATTAAAACTTTAGAACGTTTTAATGAAGAAAATCATTAAAGCACAAATTGAAGTAAGTATTAACAACAGCTATTGCAAATCCGTTAAAATCACTCAAATACCCGTGGATACAGTATTCGTTTCGAAGATGTATACAACAGACGGCATTGCACAGAGAATTTCATTCATAACCGCGAATTTAGCATCGTACTGTATTTTATTTGGTCTCGTTAAAATATATCTTAATGAACCTCGATTCCAACTACTTTTAATTTTTCAAATTTTTTTAACGTAGCGCTGGATGCTGAAAAATTCATTGAAGACGCTAATACAGGGTGTCCGCCGGGAAGGTATACTACTTTGTTTTGCCGCCAATTAGGCGAATATTAGTATTGACAGTTCATACTTGACAGTCGTGAAGTAGACACGTGGCAAATTTATTATGGAAAAATATTCGATAAACCATCGTGTTTTAATCGTTAAAACATTTTATCAAAATCAATCATCGATTACTGTGACGTTGAGAAAGTTACGAAGAGAAAGTAACGAGGCACATTTTCATTTAAATGGATATGTGAATAAACAGAATAGTCGGTTCTGGGCAATGGAAAACCCTCACATTATTCATCAGTCACCTTTACATCCATTAAAAGTGACAGTCTGGTGTGAAATTTGGTCAGGAGGAATCATTGGACCTTACTTCTTTGAAAATGAAAACGGCGTAACGGTAACTGTGAATGGGGAGCGATATCGTGATATGATTGAAAACTTTTTAACGCCACAACTGCATACTTTGGGCTTGATTAACATGTGGTATCAACAAGACGGTGCCACATCGCATACAGCCAGGATTACAATGGAATTACTGCGAGAACTCTTTCCACAACAAGTTATTTCAAAAAATGGTGATGTTGATTGGCCTCCACGGTCGCCTGATTTGACTGCTCCGGACTTCTTTTTGTGGGGATATCTAAAAAGCAAGGCTTATGCAAACAAACCAGAAACGCTTGAGCAACTCAAACAAAATATTCGTGATGAAATTAATGAAATACCGGGTGAAATGTGTGAGAATGTAATGAACAATGTGCTCAAAAGCGCTCGCATTTGTGAGGCTAACAGAGGCGGATATTTATCTGATATTGTATTCCATACATAATTGCCGACAGTAAATAAAACATTTATCAATATAAGATCCATTCTCTTTCATTTAATCAAAAATCATAAACAAACAAAGTAGTATACCTTCCCGGCGGAAGTATACCTTCCCACCCTGTTCAGGTTCCTTGACTAGAGTCGAAGTGGATTTCATCGACGATTTTGTAGTACCGATAACACCAGTAACAGGATCCAGCATCCTGTGAAGCGGAAAGTTACAGAATCGTGTGAAACCATAACATGACATATATTACCGCCCCGGATATTACCCCCGCGGACAATATCCCACTGCTATTACTCCCGGGCAATTACTCCCCGGCCCAAAACTCCTAGCCATAACACGCTGGATATTACCCGCCGGATATTTTGCCTTTCGGCCATTACTCTCACCACATTGCACTCTGATCATTAACCCGCGCCATTACTCCTCGATCATTTTCAGTCTGTAATTTGCCCCGATTATGATTAAGGGATCGTTTGATACCATTTCTTCGGGGAAAAATATTTAAAAAAATGTATTTTCGTAAATACGTGAGCTTTGATGTCAAATTTCACTAGAAATATGATGATTGATAAAAAAAAATCGAAACAAATTTCAAACTATGTAAACGTTTGCTAAAATTAGTTGATTACGGGGCAATATACCATTTCGTCAGGAGCAGCAACATTTTGGTTTTTTAATTTTATATTATGACGGATTCAAATTCAGTTTGAACAGCTGAATCTAAAACTATAACACACTATATGTCGCAAAAAAGTTGTAAACCTTAACACTGGCTCTATAAATTCAAATTATCTTTCATGCATCAGATCGATCTCCAATATTTTAAAAATCAGTATAAATTCCATGGCAATAGCACAGTAGGCCATTTCATGTTTAACTAGGAGCTGAGGTTATGGTTTTTCTCGTCAAGCGATGCTCCAAAATCAAAAAGTACTATTGAACAATATATTTTCCAATACCAATAACCTTTTTTGAAAAATGCTCCAATCGTAATGGAAATTCACATAATACCGCTAAGCAATTACGTAGAACATCATATTTACCAAAAGTTACGGAAAATTACCCAAATCTAGGCCATCAGTTAGGGCATTTTTATTATTATGAATATTTTCTGAGAATATCATGTGGCTTTTCGTGACCATTAGACCATTTCCAGTAAATGGCCATTTGTATGGGAAAATATATTGTTCAAAAGTACTTTTCGATTTTGGAGCATCGCTTAGAAAAGAATCATATGGGAAAATAATTGGTGGTATAATGGCAGGAGTTAATGACCGGGGGTTATTAACCGTACGTAAAGTCCAGAACCCATGTGAAACACCTTAAAGGCGTTAAAGTTAGGGGAGGTACCGAGACGGTTGAGACTTTGAGCTCGTTGAAGGTACGTTTCAATGGGTAGAAGCAAATTTTAGTACACAGTTGTTTATGAAAATTTCGTAAAATTTTGCGTGCAGATGTGCGATGTCGAAAGTAAACGCATAATACGTACCGTAACAATTGGAAGATTAGTGAATTAAAAAAAATTTGTTAGTGAAAACACATATGGCATTGCAAATCAAAAAATTAAAATTGAAGTAGAATAACTTTAAGCCGCTTCAACTTGAATTATTTCGCAATATCAATTCCAGTTGGCAACTTCGTACTGAAAAAATAGCGGGAAAACAACAAGTTATAATCTACATTGTCTACGAATATTCTAAATACTACACTATTTTCGACACCAACATGTCGACAATTCCGAATTACGCGTAGGCGCACAACTCTGGTTTAGGTATCATAAATACTGCTACTACTTTCCATTGACTTGGAACGTGTTTAGGTCTGACACTGCATTAATTATTTGGAGTAATTTACGTAGTTTTTTTCCAGGGAGAGCTTTTACTATTTGTCCTGTAATTAAGTCATATCCTGGAGATTTATTTGTATTTAGATTAAGATTAATTTCCTCTTATATTTCTTGTAATGTGACAGGAGATGAATTGCAGTTATCCACTTTATATACTGATGGCATGTTTTCATCTGCAGTTTGTCTAGGTAGAGGCTGGAATGAAGCTTTTTGCTTTGCACTTATAGCTCATGTGTCATCTTCTTTTTTACTAGTGGAATTTGTAGTTTAGGTCGTATTAAACTTTTTGTCGCTTTCCAAAGGAAGTAGTCGGTATCTTTTCCCCAGTAAGGCCACTCAAGTATTTATTAATGGATTCGTTTTTGATTTCTTTAATTAGCAACTTTAGTTTATTGGATAAAAAATTTAGGGTTGTTTTATATTCTGGCGCTCGACTTCTTTGCCAGGCCTTTCTTGCTTTTCGTTTTGCTGTAACCAGTTCCCTAACTTCGAGAGGATAAATAGCATTTCGGCGCACTTCCTTTGAACTTGAAGGGGTGGAGTAGTACGCTGCTTCTTGTTTACGGTTGTTGAGTTGTTGTACTTCTTCTTCTAGCTGTATCGGGGTTTTAATGGCACCTGCAGATCAATATTATCCTCAACAAGTTTCTGGAATTTCTCTCAGCAGCTTTTTTTGTTAGTTAGCGAAGGTAGACTAGTTTTTTTAACAATCGTTGCAATGCTTTTTCTAATAATATTTCTAATTCGGGAATATGTTGCAGGTTACTATTCTTAATGTTTTATTTGTTGTTGTTTGCATCGTTTTATTTCATTTCATTTAGAGAGGCTTGCTTGTCTAACCTGTTGCTTAGAGCTTGAAGGCATCTCTCTTGTTTAGCTAGACGAATGTTAAGAGCTTCCATGCTTCTTAGTATCTTTTGGAGCACTGCTGTACCTTCGATAGCGCCCTCCGAAGTATCTGGTTTTGTCATGACTATTTCCGAGTATAGTTTAGGTTCTCCCGTCTTACTAGCATGAGGTTTAGGTTCCTTTTTGGTCGAAGTTTGATAATTTTTTACCGATATTCCTGGACTTTGTTTTCGCGTTTTATTTCTTATTCTTTATAGCTTCTTAGCTATTTCACATTCCAGGTAGTTTGCGGGATGTGACTTATTGCAATTGGCACATTTTGCAGCAATATTAATTAATACCTTGACATTTCTTGCACTGCGGTATTAACCTGCTATTTCTTTTCAGTGACTCTATTTTAACTCTTATGTTAAGTATACACATCTTCCACTTTTTGTTTGTTGTTAAAATTGAGCATAAATAGTGGAACCCCTCTTTTGTTAACTTGAACTCTCTGTTCAGTTTCGATTTTTTCTTTCTTAATGATATTTACGGCATTTTCTATTTGATAACCCTTTTGCTTGAGATTCTCAATAATTTCCTCTTTTGCACAGGTTGGGTGAAGTCCTCTAGCCATAACTTTATTGGGCGATCATTCTTATGCATAGATTAACCACTGATGCTCCTCGGAATTAAGCTTTGTAGTCTAAGCTCTATCCGCCATTGTTGGGGGATACGAGTTTGTACTCGGCTACCGTAATCGATTTCATAATCGACTGTATAGTGGATAAATTTGATATCCCGGCGACATTTATTGGTGGAGGTGATTTTTTTTTTTGGTTTAGCTGGTTGTTGTTCTAGAGCTAGTTGTATCTTGATGATTAACTGGTTTCTAAAAACCTCTTTTCTTTTCTTACTTGGTCTTTTATCTGGTTCAACATCCCAATTGTTTCCCTTTCTAATTCTTCTTTATCCGTATGGATTGGATTAATGTCATCATCGACTGCAGGGCTAGGTGTCGTCCCAAGTTCTGCACGTGTTTCAACTGCTTTTTTGAGTTTTTCATACTCTTTATTTAAAATTGTAAATTCTTCTTTCAATTTAGTAGTAAATTCTTTTATTTCTCTTAGTTATTCACGGAGTTCGGCATTTTCCTTCTCGTACTGAAATATATTTCCAGTTGAAAATCTTGGTGATCTTGATAATTTGGAACTTCGTCCAAATGGGTTAAACAATGATTGGCCCACCCCAGAATCTGTTGGGCCTGCCTCCGAAGACTGTGGATTTGGCAGCATATCTGCTGCTGTATCACCTGGAGTATTACATTTCGTATTTATTGTACTCATTGTTTGTTTTACCCAATTTATACTACTGGCATTTGGTCCCCGGTAGCACTTTGTTACTGTCGAAAGTACCCTAGGCTGAGGGGTGGTAAAGAAAACAACTCAGAAGAATATTTTAGTGAGCCAACTAAAAAATTTACTCTAAAAAGCTTCCAGGAAGGGCTGGAATTTGGGAGAAGTTTAGAGTAATGGAAAGAAATGCGCAATTAGAATAAAATCTTTAAGAAAAACGTGTTATTAACGTGGTACACATTATTTTCAGAAGCAAAAATATTTTTTGAACATAACCTAATGTTTTGCGTGAAGCTTCTCAGATAACACGGTTTTGGTGAGCACGGTGTTTTAGTGGCACGCAATCACTGTGTTATACGAGGGTTACCTGTATATATAATGTATGCTAAGAAATTATGTGGCAAACCGAAATATGATTTGAAGTTTTAAATCAAGAACTTTATACGTGTGCGCATAGAGAAACGAACGAGAGTTGTTGACTATCTCGTCGTCTTTTAATCTACTGATTATAACATTAAACGGTTTATGACTTTTCTCCGAAGATTTAAACCACGCATAAACATAAAACTCATAATAAAATGTAACCGTAAGCGATAACATGCGAATATGCTAAAACATAATTGTCTTGGGAATTATTTAAACTAACGTTTTTTGCATTTCAAGATTTTAATTACGTACATGAATCAATAAAGTCGTACATGCTGCTATAAAAACAACTTGAGATATTAAAAATTTAATTTGATTTTATAGCGCCGCTGCTCCATATATTTTAATTGGTTCTATAACCATCAAATCCCCTGTGTGTGTAAATATCTAGAACTATAGACAACGCGTGATAATTTATAATTAAAGGTCTGAACCGTTTTTTTTTATTAAAATTAATTTTATTGTTGTATGTTAATAAATTTGGGATCACTAACAAATTAGTCATCAATTTGTTTCGGTTAGTGGTTGAACATTTGACGTAATATGGGATTGGGATACATTTTTTAGATATACAGTTTTGGTGGGAACAATAGGATTTGTCTGTTGTATAGATACAATAAACGTTTTATGTTTCACTTGATAATTGAACCTTTTTGTGTGGCTATCTACATTTTGTTATCTGACGTCTGAAGATGAACAATGTATACTCGTACAGAAGACAAATATTTGTAATTAAATATAACTTAAGAATTATTTTCGCATTATCCGACACTGCTAGAAACAAGCATCTTTGGTTCGTCAAGAGTAATCGGCATACAATACGATTACTTTGTAAACTTCAGCAAGTGGTCAATTACATAACACCAACCGATTGAGTCTTCTGACCAGATGTCTTTAAATTTAATTACTGGGCCGGATTCTGAGTAGCTCTTTATTATAATTTATGTCATATGTTATGTTTATGTTATGTTATGATAGTTTTGTCATAATTTATGACTATTGCAAAGTAACCTATTTGCTATAATATTTTTATTTGAATATAAGTTGGTGCACAAACTGAAGTCCATACAGCGAACTAAAGAAGCTGCTCGTCGTACCTCTACCATGTATACCGCAAACTTTCAAATATCTCGGAAAATAAGCACTCTACGAAAAAAAATGTCCATTATCAAAATTAGATGTAATTATGTCCGGGGACATACATTAGTGATAAAATTAGTACCTCTCCTCCCATTCTTGTGTTCTTGTAGGTGGAGTGGGAGGCAACTTTGAAATTAAAATAGAACCTGTATTTTTTATTACAGATTCAAACTCTACGTACTTTAACGTAGGATTTCTATGAAACATTTTTCTCGATTCATGATAGATGGCGCTGTAATAACGACATTAAATATTTTTCGATTTTTCTACTGAGAACCTATGCATACGAATCTGCAATACATTTGAATTAACCCATTAAAGTGTAAGTTTTGGCCGAAAGTGATATCCTATCTACCGCCTGCTTAAAATCGTTCAGATAACATATAAAACATGCTAAGCAGCAAAGCTTAGGCCTAGGATGTCTGATCTCCCATTAAACAATATACGCAAGAGAAATAACATATGCCAGCTTGCAAGAAAAAATCCTACTGACAAAAGGCTTGCTAACTATAATCATAAAAAGCAGTACTATGTTGAACAGTTTAATTCCAATGGTACTAATACCCAGAAAAACTGGCAGTCAGTTAATGAATTGATACATGGGCACCTCGAGTCTGCTAAAATTAAAGAATTAAATTGTTAGTCGAGTGGTGTGATCTCTGTTTTAAGTGCCATTGCTAATGAGTTTAACAATTTGTTTGTACTTTGAGAAGATTATTCCAGTTGTTCGACTATTACTTTGGATGAGTGGGTAAAACATAGATTGGTGACAGAAAACTACGATATGACGAGAAGCTTTTATTTTTCCCCGATCTTCCCTCTTGCATTATATGCGATTATCAATTCGCTTAAAAATAATTCATCGCCTGGATTAGATGGTGTTTTGAATGTATTAGTTAAGAAGATGGCTCGTTATCTTGTGAATGCCTTACGTTTCGTCATGAATTTAAGTGTCAATACAGGTATTTTTCAGTTAGCTCTAAAGCGAGCGGTATCCTAATTTTCAAAAAAAAAAGATAAATCAAGTTTAGATAACTACCGACCAATATCGCTTCTTTCTATTTTTTCCAAAATCTTTGAAAATGCCATGAAAAGTGGGATGGTACATTTTTTGAATAAAAAAAATTTTCTCTCCCCGCTGTAATTCGGGTTTAGGAAAAATAATAACACGGAACAATTCTGGAACAAATAAGTGGGAAAAATTTAGGGCTAAAGTCATTTGATCTGTTTGTCGATATGACTAAAGCTTTTGATAGAGTAGACCATCCGATTCTCTTAAGGAAACTTTATTGTTGTGGCTTTCGTGGAATGATCTATAGCTGGCTTTGTAGTTACCTATCTGATCGATCACAAGTAGTGCGTGTCAATCTATCGGTGTTGGGACCCCTTGTTATTCCTTGTTTACGTGAATTTAATTTTCCGACGCTCTATTGCAGGCTCCCTCACCTATTTTGCTGACTATTTTTCATTTGTGTACATTGGTGTCATTGGTTCAAGCAAACAAGTTAACATATCAGGGATCGAACAAATTTTAGAATTATTGGCGGAATGGCTTAAAGCTCACAACTTTCTTTTGAATGAGAAAACTGAAATAGTACATTTTAGAGATAGACAGGAACTACCTGATGCACTTTCTTCCATGGTTTTGGCTCTAACAAAGCTCAGTCTTGTACTTCGACTGGCTGTTTTAAGATTAGGGTAGTAAATGAAATTAGATATTTAGGTATTATTAGTATCGATGAAGATGTATGTCTTACACCTCTTTTGTCCGTTGTACCTATACGGAGGTTAGTTTATTATGCCCTATTTGATTCTATTCTTTTCTATGGGCTGACGTATTGGAGGAGTGCCTGTAAAACATTAATGCGTTCGCTTTTGGTTCGACAGAAATATATTATCCGCATAATGACTTTTCATGAAGCGATATCTCCTTCTTGGCCCATCTTTCGGGCTCTAAACATCCTGCTACTGCTAGACATGTTTGTCTTCAAGGTCTTAAAGATTTTCTATATTAAGGGTAAAAATAACTTTGTCACTTGTTCTGGCTACGGTCTTCGATTAAACTCGCAATACAGAAATCATATCCCTAACTGGAGGTTAGATTTTTGTAGACATTTCTTCAATTCGGTTTCACCCATCATCTTCAATAATTTAAAGATTGAAATTAGAATGTCTGGGAGCCCCTCAGTCTTCAATAAAACTCTTAAATAGTATTTTACTGCAACGCAAGACGTACAAAAACTACGTAAAATTTTGTAAAATTGGTTAACATAAAGTTGGTAATGAATATAATTGCTCTCTAATGCTTCCGATCTTTAGTGGCCTGTGTTTTTGTCTGCAAGAAAATATAATGTTTTACAGCGTTTAGTTGAATGGACATTCTGGGGGGTGAATTTTTCAGTGCCATCTGTGCAAATGATAGTTTGTTTATGCTGCCGCTGCATATCATTCATTGTACTTGATCTAAGGTCTAACTTCCATCAAATCTCGTAGTCAAAACTGGTAAACGACTGGGGTAAAATCCCGTAACTAGAACTGTTTCAACACCCAATATCTTTAGTATATTAATACTGAAGGAAGCTTTTTCGGTTTGGAAAATGGTTCGAACAGACATAACAAATGGCTAACGATAGCTTGTTTAGGGAGTCCTTCGGTGGATGACAGGTTGCTATTTTTAAATGTTGATTTCCCTACTAAAACGTTTTTGATGAAATTCAAGTTCAACACTTTCCGATTTTGAGAAAATTAATTTAAGTGATACTTCGACAAATGAAAATGTCTGAAGAAAGATTTTAGTAGCACCATTTTGCAGTGGTAGATAAACAATGCGATAACAACGCCCATGAACCATTGCCTGGGTTAGTAGAAATTTGGGTGACTGCATGGTAACAGTATGAAATTAATTGTAAAAATGTAACAAAACCAGAGCATCTCCTAGGCATACCAGTATGTCCCTTTCACGAGCAGCATGCACCTTTTAAAAGCCCCGGGTCCTGGCTGGGATTCAATGGACCAATCATTAATTTATCTGAAATTAGAAATTTATTATGTTACCTTAGAAATCAAGCGGACAAATACCTCAATGGGATGTAGCGCCTGCAAAATAAAATAAACCATGTTGCGGTATTAACATACGTTTTCCAAGGGCTTGTAGCATATGGTCGACATTTATGGGCTAACCGTGCTAGGCGATTATAATAATAGTTTACTAATTTTTTTCAAATATTTGCAGTTGCTGATTAGTCCACGTCTGCTTTTTCACGTTTATATTACCGTTTCCATCATGGGCGTGTTTGCTTTTTCTTCGTTATACGGTTAGGGGCTATAAAATTCCAAAAGACCAACACCTTCATCATGTGAATGGGTATGGTATAAAGGACATTGGGGTGGGCGTTGAACGATAATCAATCGAGATTTAAGATTATTCACATCTTCATTATTGTTTGCGGGACGGTGATCTTTTGAATAGCTGTGAATTTATCTGAAAATACAAATAGGATTTATATGATAAACCTATTTTCTGGTATTATCTAAATTTCTATACTTTGACATAGTAAAATTATAAATTATTTTATTAAAACAACGAGATTCACGCTTAGCGCAATATTCTATTCATGCCGGTTGGTGACATGTTTAACATAAAACCGACAAAATTAAGCCAGAATGTTAGCAGAAAAAATCATCATAAACAACAATTCACCGAAAGCCGCAATTCACCGAAAATGTGTGAAATAATTAGTTATTGACGGTTTTTATTGGATCTTATGGCTTTTGAACGATGTCGGTAAAAAAATATGATAAAACAAATTAAATTAATTAGGCCAAGGTATATTTAATTATTTCTCATGAACAAAGTCAGATTTTAAAATGCAAATCAACTTCGAATATAAGTTCTGGATGTAGCTTTAGAAAATTTTTAGTCCTGGAACTAAGCCATTTCATAATCGATCATGATGAAATTAGTTATGACAGATAGAAATGGAATTCTAAAATATTTTTTGATGAGAGTTTGGATTATGGCTAAATGGGGCTAGGCCATTTCTCCAACGACCATGACGTAATTTAGTATGCAATTGTAATAGGATTTCAAATTATCTTGGAAAAGTTCTGGAATATGGCCAACTGGGATGAAATTACGGCATTTCTTAACAGATTATGATGAAAACGCGTCTCTGGATGGACATGGGAATCCTAAAATTTATTTTGGAAGAGACCCTGGAATATGGTCTACTGAAACAAAACTATGATATTTTTAGCGATCATGATGAAATTTGATTATGCATGATGGTATCGGATTCTAGAATGGAAATGAAATTCTTAAACGATTTTTAAAGAAAATTCTTAAGTATGGCCAACTGGGATGGACCTAGGCTATTTTATAGCCGTGACGAAATTTGTATGAATAACTAATAGTGTTTGTCGAGGCAAGGCACTGCGAAAACTGGTAAGGGAGTAATTTCGTAACACACAACTGGCAGAATTGGAATTACTATGCACTTGAAGAAAATAATGATCAGAGTGATTATACGTGTCACCAAACAATCATGTTTTCGCTTGAGGATCATTTTGAAGCATTGTAAACTTATTCTCAAGGTCAGTGTTGTGCGAAGTGCCAAGCGGAACTGCTGTAGTAAAATTGGTGAAGAAAGTTTGTGAGAAAGGCTTGCTATTAGATAACAGAAGCGGTTTCCGAGTTTCGGTGTGGGACAAAATCCATCCATTTCAACAAGACGTCGATCACAAGCCTCGGATTATTCGCTTGCATGGTCCAGATGACCAGCTTTATGGCGTCGATTTTAGACGAAAAATCATATTTTCAGACGAAGCGTATTTCCATCTTAAAGGCTATGTAAACAAGCAGAAGTGTCGGATTTGGATTTCAGAACAGCCACATGTGAACGTTGGTGTGGATTTTGGAGTGGGGCATAATTGGCTAATTTTTTCTAAAATGCTGCTGGAATCGCCGTTACCGTCAATGGCGACCGTTACAGAGCCATGTTGACCAACTTTTCATGATCTCAGATCGACTCTATAAATGTGAACAACCTTTGGTTTCAACAAGATGGTGGCACATGCCATAGGGACCGACCAACACTCGACTCTTGCGCACCAAATTTGACAAATGAATAATCAGCCGTTTTGGAGATGTCAATTGGCCTGCGTGGAGGCCGTTGGACTTTTTTCTATAGAGATATAGATCTTTAAGCATAGATACCAGGTAGGTAATTCAGAGTCAATTCCAGCTTTAAAACATAACAATGCGACGGTTATTCGCGAAATAGAGGCCAGCAGAGAGAGCCACATGAATGAGATTTGTTTTCATTCTTAAATCGGAGACTCCAACCAATATAAATAAAAACAAGTTTCTACAAAATAAAAATAGTTCAAAAATTGGTTCGAGTACAAATCACTTTACAATAGCAATAAGTCTCAATTTTGTTGATAATTTGCAAATATTTCTCGGTCTACGCAATTTCAGTCAATCTGTCACTATTTTTCGTGATTTTGTCACCCATCAAAGAAAATTTAATTGAACAATTTTATCCTTGCATTTTACATAATATTATTTTGAGCTAGAAAATAAACAGTTATTCCATAAATTGACCACTACTCTGCCACAAGCACTGTAATTACTATTTAATAATCATTCTAAACCCTTTAGTCATGCAAACAGTACACAGCCATGTAAAGAAGAAGCCGTCAAAGATAATACGAACAACTCAATATTTATGTTTACTCCTTGTACGTAAAAAACTAGTTTCTTATTCTTTTATTTATTTGTTTTTTTTTATTTTATTTCTTATTGAAATAAGAAATAAATAAAGAATATTCTAAACAATAAAAATTAAATAGGGAAATACAATAAGTGAATAAATAATTTTTTTTTATGTTACGTCTTGTGTATACGATCGCACACACATAGCACAAGACATCATCATCATCATCAACATAATATTATTTCAGTTGGAAATGAAACAAGGCGAATTGAATTTGAGTCATTTTCATCGTCTTCGTTTATTATTGTTATTATTTATTTATTTAAAAATGATGTTTGTCAGATATTGTTGTTGATGATGATGATGATGGTGGCTTAAGTATGTATTTTTGCTTTTTAGTTATTTTCGTAAGACTACTGAAATTGAAAATATTACTTTACTCGTACAGATATTGTTGAACTAAAAAATAAAAGTTTCAAAAAAACTTTGTGTTCTGTTTATCTTTGTTATGTACTCTCGACATACTCGTATGTACATATTTATTCATATACGGAATGAAACCGTATACGATGTTACCGATACCCCCAATGGTAGCAGATACCTCTGTACATAAAGGTGGATCGTTTGTTATGTCGTTAAATTTTGCAGTGAGTTACTTACTGTCGTATTATAAAGCACGGTATCTATACGAAATCATACACACGAGTATATTCAGCACAGTTTAATTGTTGTACTTAAATAAATAGAAAAGAATGAAATTAAACGGGGGAAAACGAGAAAATTAATATTTTATTTAAAGTAAATATTTATATAAAACAAAATATAATTTTTTTTTTTTCGTTTAACAATTAAAAATTAAGAATTTCCTATACAATAGGTGTATCTATAGCTATACGAGTATACACAATGGCAATTAAAATTTCATTGAAAGTATTTATACCGAGATTTTCTTTTTTTTTTAAGTCTAGCCTAGAGTAGATGAAGGTATTATGTTTATGCTGGTACAATTTGGATTTAATCCAAGTTCATTTAATTTTCTGTGCGGATAACAATAAGATAGTTTTTGTTGGTGCAGCAGATTTGGTATATTAAAATATTAACAAAGCACGAATAATTATAATCTTGAGCGGTTCCGGGTGCAGAGGGGTTTGAAAATTATACAGATTAATAAAATGCAGTATTTTATTGTTAGATTACTCATTTATTTGGTTTCAAGATACAAATGCGTCAAAAATTTCTGAAAAATAAACTTAATATGTTTTAAAATTAAACTCAAAATACAAAAGGCTCCAATTCGATTTTTAAATACAAATCATTTGATGTTTTATTGTGGAACGCTGAGCATAGCGTGTAATCTAAATATTTATTATTTCAATAAATAAACTTATTATTAAATGCACGAAGGGGCCCACAATTAAATTAACTAAATACATATTTTTAGCTTCTGTCAAAATTTTTCAATGTTTTCATATTTTTAATAATAGATTGCTTATATTTATTACATGCAGGAAGTGAATACTTCCTTCGTACATAAAAAAAGTTATAGACTTACCATCAAATTACAAATTACAATGTGTAATCTAGATATTCAATACAATACATACGAATAATATTATTTTCACATGTTCGAAGTGGATATTCGTAAAAGTAAATTTTTAATTGTGGCGAAAACTAAAAATAAATGTTTTATTTTAAATTTATTAAATATACTAAATATTAAATATTCAGTAGTCCGCAATACAATATCGATTCATTTGTATTTTTAAACTGAGAATGTTTTACTTCCTGTATGTAAATTTTAGTTTTGTACATTTGTTTAAAAATTACACAAAAAATAAACATTTATGCAAATTCTAATATCAACATTTACTTCGTGCATGTAAATATCACCTTGTTTAACAAACGCAATATAACATCTCAATTAACGCAATTTCTGTTTGAACGTTCATTTTAAACTTTATTTCACCACTACAAAAAATGTAGGGGGGGAGGGCACATTTTAACACTTTTTGTCTCGCATTGTATAACACATACTTGGGGTAAGTTGTTACACATAGTGGGCTTAAGATGTTACAGTCAAACTACAAAATTATTTTGTACATACTTACTTAATAAATAAAACCATATTTAATTGTTTTTAACAAAAACATATATTCAAAAATAAATTGGTATTCAATATAAAATATAATAAAATTTAAAGGAACTTATTTATTCAGGTACGGAATTTTCAGTCCTCCCATATAACTTATATCTATTTATCGTTAGAGATTTTAAATGCATTTGAAGCATTTATAAGAAACACTTTTAGTAGCGCATTTTAAATGTGCCCAGTCTTTGTATTTATTGCATTACAGCCACTCCTCGCCAGGTTTGCTCTGGCCATATGGGTCCATGCAAATCAGTGTCCATGCATTACTGTAGTCTCCTTCCATTTTGGTAACATTTCAGTGTTCCCAGTTTCTTTTTCTAGTCTGCAGTCAAAATGGCAGCTTTTCGTTTCTTTCGGCCTCCTTTCTTTACAGACCTTGGATCTGCTTTAGGAAATGATCGAATAGCTTTTGGGTTGAATCCAAATGCAATACCACTCATAGCTGAAGTCGACGCAGCAAACTCTCCTGCAGGATATATCTGTGTATTACCAGAAGTATCAAGTTCCTCGTAAAACATCGTTTGACTGTTTATCGCCATCGAAATTTCTTCAAAACTGATGGTGGGATCAATTTCCAGAATAATTGTATTTACTTCGCCTGCTACGATTGCTGAAATTGGCTCTGACTCGATAGGCAGTACGATTTCATTCGAAATGCAATCTGTATGTCGAATCTGCAATTAGAAAAATCAAATTTAAATTTGAGCTTTTTACCTAGGTAGGGGGGCAACAAATATTTAATAGCTGTTGGTCGATTATATCCGTAAACGATTCTAAGGGCTGAGTATTGATACTCGTAGTTCCTAATTAATCCTGTGGACGATCAGTAACAGATGATCATAAAATGTCCACCTCTGTGAATATTTCCCAATTGTACGGTTCGATTTCACTGACCCTGAAGCCCTTAATTATATTTTCAGGTGCAAATACTTTTTAAAGGGGAAAAACACAGTCGTGTCCAAAGGCTGAAATTTGTGCGAGCAATGGGGAGGGAATGATAACACAACTACCCCGTATTCTCTTGCCAAATTAATTGTGTTTAGTGCCAAATGCACTAAACACAATTAATTTGGCAAAATGAGGTGGTTTGACATGATGTAAAAAATGCTGCATAAATTTATTAAATTTCTCTACGGTCATCCACCCAGACTTGTTGCCTGCTCCTATGGATCCACTTGGACCATCGCGAATAAAATGGTTTTGATACCGCTTCCTTGAAAAAATAAATTGGGGAGGAATGGAATTACCAACAGCATTTACTGCAACACACACCGTTACTAGTTGTCCCCTTTCTGCTGAAGTTAAACCTGCCACCTGCTTTACTCTTTTTCCGGAAATTATTTTCCCGTCGTTACTCCGGTTTCGTCGGAGTTACACGTTTCACTTGCAGGAAATCGATATCTATTATTTACTTCAGCCAAAAGATCGAAAAATGAGTTCAATGCACCACGATTAAAGCCAATTGCTCTACCTATACTAGATGCTTCTGGCGTTCGAAGTAATAGGCTGCTATGTGTTTTAAGAAAACTCGATAACCAATCAAGACCTGCTAATTTATTTTTAATCCATGACTCAGGAATTTTCATATTTAGTGAAATAGCGCACTCATATGCTAGTGGCCTTGCGTCTCTAGGCCTCCAACCAAAATATATCTTTGATGCATCATTCATGTATTAAGTTTCATGCTCTCTTTAGCATTAAAAATCGATTTTTTTATAACCGTAGGATTGTATAAGATGTGTGGTTTCTTCTGTTAAACTTACAGTCGATCGGGCCTGTTTTACATACCGCCAGATTGTTTGGTAATTTATGTTTATATCTTTAGCCACTGATCGTATTTTTTGACTTGCTGTCACAACTCTTCCATAAGATGCGACGAAACTTCTTCACGGTTGGTTTTTTTGTAATTTCTCATTATTCTGAAATATAAATTATTTAGTCAGTATAAAAAAAGTATTTTGTTTATTGATTTTCAACGGGGCACGTTGTTACATGTCACAACTCACCCCAGCAGAAACGTCACGACTTGCTCCAACGTGTTTTTCAACAAAATTCACATGACTGAAGATTTATAAATCCGACATTTAACTCATACTCACAAAAATTGTCAAAATAACAGTTTATAAGTCATTCTCTCTTTAACAACCTGCCCCGGTAAACAACCTTCTCAGGCCTCCTCTATTCACTTCCTGCATGTAAAAATTTTGTAATCAATTTATTTTAATAAATATTGTAATAAACTTAGTAATTGTTTCAAAATCTAAAAAGTAGCTAGGTGTTTAATTATTTTGTCTAAAATTATTTCACTTAGTTTTACTAAAAAACATTAATATTTACTTCGTGCCTACTTTATTTAGTGCATATAGCAAAATTCATCAAAGTAAGATACTAAAATATATACTTTATGCAGTTGGGTTTTGAAATTTTGTATTTTGATGTAAATTTTCAAACATATTTCGCCACCTCAGGACTAGAGTACGCTAAGCGACAAAACCGCACTTTTGAGAAAAATTAAAATTAAAGTTTACGTGGACTTTGTCTGACGCGATAGTTCAAAGTTTCACAGATTATTCTAATGCAATGATTACATGAGAATACCTGTGAGGCACAAGCATTTTAATTTTGGGACAACTGATATAAAAAATAAAAATTTATTATAGCGGAAAAGTGGATATACTCGTAGATTAAAAATTAATCTTGCCGTTTGTAGACAAAATTATACGCAAAGATTTAGCTTAGCGGAATTTCTGATAAAATTTAGTAGAATTCTTTCAAACATAATCACATTTTATTATTCAGTGAACAAAAAACTTAAAAATAACATTTCAGTCTTAAAAAAAATTAAATTTTTTCATTAAAGTTATTGTCAAATCTTAATTTTGTACTTACATTTTACTCTTGCTTTAGTGCAGTATGATAGAAATTTACTGATAAATTTGAGAAGACATCGAAACCATAGTCTGTTTGAACCTCATTCAAGTTTCTTCTTGTCCTTCTGGAACTACTTGTTGGCTTTGTTATAGATTCCGTTGTAAAATCTTCACTAAAATATCTCTTATATGAAGCATTCGTTAAGTTCCGTGATTCATACTTTAAATGTCGTACTTTTGTAAACGGAATACGCGGGAAATTAAATTTTTAGGCCTCCTGGCTAAAGTGCATAAAATCAGCGCTTCTCATTTGTAATATTTTCAAATTAACTTTTGGAAATTTGGCATTTGCAAGTAATCTCACTAATCCAATTTGACTGTAGATTTCCATATTTTTCCAAAGTACTGTGCAGCTTCAACTTCTTGCAGGGGAGAGTGTCCTGGTTCCGAATATTTGTGCTCTATGAGGATAATACTTGGATTTTTCCCCATGAAGCTCAACACGCTTAAAGATAAAATCAATTCACGGTTCTGTGGAACTGAAGCACCTGTCCAAATACTAAATTTTTCAGTTTGCGGAAAATCGGTTATCACAGCTTGCAAAATTCTTATGAACGTACTTGTTAATTCATTTGCATCTCTTCCTTGACTTGTCACATTCCAGATACAATTGGTGCTTCGGATATCCTTACAATATTCTGTTAGGTTAAAACACAACAATTTTTGCTTGTAGTTTTCGCTTGTAATAGAAGCAGTTAATATTTGCTTTCGCCAACATAAACGCATTTTGCAGATCAATTACCATAACACGGGTATTTGGTTCAACATTTATCTTGTCAGTATCTTTCTCCGCTTTTGCTATCAATTTGTTTTGAATGTGATCCGTGTAATCGTTTTGTTCATCTTGATGAAAAAAACCCAATCATTTGTTCAGTCATCAGTTTCATTGCAATACATCGTATACATTTACAACGTCAGTTAAGCTGTGGTCCCAAAAACATTTTACTGGTTCGATCGACAATAGTGAGGCTCTACTGTTGCGAAGTTATTTATATGAGCAGCACCATCATCCAATTTATTTTGTGGTAGTTTGTTTTCGCGTGTTTGCCTTTAGTTGTAGTGTTGGTAGTTTTATTAATATCCAAGGAGTCAGTAAAATTACTTTGCAACATACTGGCTTTTAAAAAGTGATAGAGATATGTATATTTTCTACGACTGTTGGCATTGCCGGTTCTTTTTCTCTCTACTGAAATTTTAAATATCATTTTGCCAAAAAATTTGCCTTTCGAGTTAGGGTTTAATTGCCAAAACTGCTCAAATAAAATTTTTCTCTCTAACAAATCTAATTGCTCATGGCATGTATATGAAAAATTTTCTCCGCAAACTGTTTTAAATTCTCTCCCCATATCATCAGTGAATTCCTTCCCGTGTTGCCATTTAACTTTTCCTTTATTTGTCTTCCAATTTTCGGGGTGTCTAACCATGGAAATCCGGTTAAGGAACCATGAAAACCCGGAAAATGTAAATTTGTTGGTTAGCGTACTCTAGTCCTGAGGCGACGATTGTCTTGAGTTTTATTCACTTTATCCTATATTGGAATAAACGCAAACTGAGAAAAACCTACAGTTATTTTGCTTGTGGTTATTTAACTTAGTTTTGCGAAATCTGCTAGCGTTATCGATGCCATTTCGTGCTTTTTCCAAGAGGGTTCCAGATTAATACCGATATAAAAATAAAATTAAATAAAAATGTTTTGACGGCCTAAAATATAGTTAAGTTTTCAAACTAGGCAACAACTCGAACCGTTGTTGATGAATGAATTAGATTTTGTAGAATAGTTTATGATCATATTATGATCTAAACTTATTAGACTAAACTTAAACTTGTTAAATGCGCACCGCTACTAACCGAACAATTGAATTTCGAAATTTGATTATAACTCTGAAATAATTTTTCCTTAAACAAGAAATCTTTTCACTTCCTGCGTGAAATAATATCAATGCTATTTTACTTATTAACTTATCAATTGTAATACATTAAATCGTTGTATTCAGAATTTCAAATCACAATACAGATACGATCGAATAAATAATTTTATTACAAAATCAAAAATATTCACTTCCTGCATGTAATTAAAACTATTACATGTGAATTTTCCATGAGAAGTGATCACTTTTCTTAATAAATACTCACTTCGTTTGTCGGTAATTACACACCGTAGTGTAGAGAACATGTACTCATCAAACTTTTATTTTCGCATTTCTAAATGCTTTAGTTCGATTTTACTATTTATGAGATTCGATTTCTTTTTCAATAGACTGGCTTTCTCGCATTGTAAAGTACTTTTGGTACCGTCAATAGTTTCAATACGGTCGCTAATCAATTTAATTTTGGATTCGTTTTGACTATCCGCGTCACACATGATATTTTTGGTAAAAAATATCAAGTTTAGTGTTGTGTTTATCATAAACAACCGAAACGTCAGCGCCAGTGTCTATTAAAAATTTATCTGTAGAATTAGTCTCGTAAGTTAATAGACGACTGGCAGTAGGTTCACCAGTGACTGTCGTTACGCCCGGATGAACATTTAAAAATCATTTTTGACCAACTGGCCTCCGCAGGTTTTATCGTTGAATTTACATCCAACCTGACATTTCTGAGCTTTGTGGTTTATTTATTTATTTATTCATCTACTTAGTACAACCATAAAAAACTAACAAGAATTTTTTTAACCAGACACCTCATTTTGAGCATGAAAGCTCTTTTGTAATGACGAGTGCGGTTTAAAATTATCCAGAACAGTTGCGCTCCATTCTTTTAGCTTTCCACTTGTCTGATGTTAAATGTGCCCATCGATCGTGTGTCACTAAATTTTTCTCTTTGTCGATTTTGCATTTTAATGATTTTGTGGCTTAAATTTAATATATGATGAGAAGCATCCCCAAATTTCATCCGTGACTAAAATTTTACGTCACGACGGATAAAAAAATGGCACAGTTTACCTTGAGATATACTCGACGTGACTCTTTGTCACCAAACCTATAATGATAATAACAAAAGTCGAATTTTGGGTTAACCGGACCTCTAGATCTTGATTACCATACCTTTAATTTCTGTAAAAAAATTGCGATGTTTGTGAAATGTCGGTTGGATTGGAGTAACGGTTTGATAGCGTAGACGATGATGGGCCAACAGGATTTCACGATTTTATGGCATTTAACACTAACGGTGGCACCACCTCTATCATATTGTCTGCCCGTGCTGTTAAACATCCAACGTTACGAAAATAAAAGATTATGCTACTCGCCCTCAGCGACAGCACTATAACAAAAGAGAATTTATTTTGTTATATTATTACCAACGGAAATTATTTCGGCGATTTTCTTCGGCCAAGAACTAATATGGCCGTAGAAAATCAAAAAATTAAAGTGAAAATTCTAATACTAACCCATGCATGGTTAGGTTAGGTTAGGTTAGAGTGGCTGCTGTCGCAAACTTAGACCAATAGTGGCATCCATTGTGATAACACAGGACCCTATCTCTCCTTTACTCCCATTGAAACCATCTTGAGCTACTTATGTAGCGTAAAATATCTCGCACCCCACAGTCCGCGAGTTCCAAAAGACATGCATACTGTAAACACCTAAGTAATTATGACTTCTGTCTGATAGTGCCGAACACGAGAATATGAAGTGATTTAAAGTCTCTTCCTCCTCTTCATCTAGACAACTTACAATTACAACTGTACACGCTGCAGTGAACAGATATATTAACATTAAGCTTCTCACGGAACACTCCAGCTCCTACCCTGCCGTCTAACTTAGAGCCATCCGTGAAAAATCACACTGTCTCGTTTTCCACTATTGATCCGTTCCTCCAGGGTTCCCTCGAAGGACAGATGGTCCGAAAACCTTTATCGAAGCACAACGTTGCTTTAATGTAATCTAGATTCGCCAGTTCATTCCTTAGCAAGCAACTATCGCCGAGTGCTCCGCCTGAAAACATTTCCACTGAGAGATAGCCGAGAGTCTCGAGGCCACATTGGCTGCCATCTGCTTGCCAAAAAATTTGATTGAAATAAGAGGAAGCATAACCTCTAAAATTTTCTTATCCAAAGCTGGCCACCACACGCAAATCCCGTACCTCAGCACTGGTCTTACCACTGCGGTATAGAGCCAGTGTGCCAGTTCTTGTTTCAAACCTCATCTCTTACCTATGGCGTTCCTATACCAGTAAATGGCTAGATTAGCCTTATTCACCCTTTCCATGAGGTTAGGCTTCTAGCTGAGCTTACTGTCCATGATTATGCCCAAAAATCTCGCTCTGTCAGTAAAAGCTAATCTAATGAGGCTTAACTACCGGAATTTTGTATTTCTTAGTAAATAGTAACAGCTCTGTCTTGGAAGGGTTGTAACGATCAGGAGTGCATTATACATAACATCCCTAATCGTATCCAGATATTTGCCTGAGACAGCTATCGCTACATCATCTGCATACGCTTCCACCTCTGTTCCCTCGCTCTCCAGTTTCAACAGCAATCCATTCATCACTACACTCCAAAGAAAAGGGGACATTAAATCTTCTTGCGGGGTTTCTCTAACCACCCGTCTTCTAATGGTGGATTCCCCCAGTTCCGAGGTACTAATCCTGGTTACCAGCATCTTCTTTATGAACCTACTTCTAGGGTAGTGCACCCTCAAAAATGACAATTCTTCCATGATCGCTTCCGTTTTTATATTATCAGATGCACCCTCAATGTCCAGAAATGGCACCATAGAAAACTCTTGCGAGTAAATTGACTTCTCAATCGTGCATACTAGATCGTGCAAAGCTGTGTCCACCGACTTTCCCTTACAGTACGCATGCTGCGACATTGCCTAATTTCTTGGCTCAATTTTTGTTCGAATAACTACATCTACCAGCCTTTACAAGGTTTTTAACAGAAAGGATGATAGAGTTAAAGTGAGCACTTTCCCGATTTCGGAGTAAAGACTACTCTGACCTCCTGGCATTTTTTAGGAGTATATACCAGTTTCGGACATCCCTCGAAGATAACCTCTAGCTAGGAGAGGATAACTGCCGAGTTTCTTTGGATCTCTGCTGGTATAATCCGATTCGGGCCCGCCAACTAAGAAGGTTTAAAACCGTTCAGCGCCCACAGGTGTCGTTCTCTGCCCACGATGCCCTCCATATCTATTTAAGGTGTTCCTCGATGAGCTCCAGTCTACATCGTGTCATCAAAGCTTCCTGGAAAATGGATCTCAATGAGCAGCTCCAATGATTCCGCACTTGAAGCTGTACATGAGCCGTCCAGTCTAGCTAAATAACTAGGATTGGCTGGGTTAGTAGAAAGAATTTTCCTAAGGCGAGAAGTCTCACAGACCTCCTCCACTCTACAACAGAAGAGTCTTTAAGACCCCCTTTGTGCCTTCCTCAACTTTTTTTTGTACTTCCTTAGGTCCTTCTTATAGGTGTCCCAATCCCGAACCTCTCTTGTGTTCTTGGCTTTAATAAAGGCAGTCCCACACGCCCTCCGATAGGTTCCCAAATCCATATGTGAACCAGATGGGATGGTGGATGTCGGTTTCTGAATGCCCTTAGGATTTATCAGGGGGCATGCAGCATTAAATGAAAGATTGCATGCCTTTGCGACAATATCAACCATGCAATCTAATTATTCCACTGTCACCGGAAGTCCAGTGACCTCCAGCAGCAATAATTCCTCTAGCACCTCCCCATATTTGCTCCAGTTTCATCATCTGAGATTCCTGAAGGCTTTCCGTATAACAGGTTTAACGTTGAGGTTATATGTTACATATCGGTGATCAGAGAATGAGTGCTCCCTCGCCACTCTCCACCTCTTGATCATTTGAAAAATTTTTCCTGACGCAAAGGTCACATCTAAAACCTCCTGTCGATTTTGAACAACAAATGTTGGTTCTCGCTAATAAGTAATCAAACAATAACTCACCCCTCTGGTTAATGTCTGTGCTTCCCCAGATTGTGTGATGCGCGTTTGCATCACATCCAAATATAACACCTACCCTTCTTTGACCTGCTTCCCGGATCAGTTCCCCCAGCTAATCTGGCGCGGAACCTCCTTCTCGCGATTCATATAGGCTGAGGCTAGCCATAATTTTTCACAACCAACCTCAACGCTCACCGTTGCAACATCCCCGCTACTAAATTGAGGGAGAAGAAAAATATTCAAATTACTTTTCACTAAAATACGCAATCTGATCTTCTCAGAGATACTTGAGTATAATAATTCATACCCCTTCGTTCTGAGGCCACAGATCCTGTTATTCCAAGTAGTGTAATCCAAGGTTCTTGAATTAACACTAAGTCCTCATCTGACTTAGTCAGTCTGAGAACGAGAGCTTTCGTGTGATGCAGGTTTATTTGTACAATATTCTAGTACATAAATCTTTCCCAAATATTTTATGTAATTTCAGTATGGCATTAGCTATTAGAAAAACAACCCAAAGTATTGGTTACTTGTGCGGTTTTTGAGATATTGGCCAAAAACTGAATAAAACAAATATGGCCGTAGAAAATCAAAAAATTATAGTGAAAATTCTAATCAATAAATGTTGTCCGAATGAATGGGATGCAAATTTTGCAATTATTTACGATTAGAAATAGCCAAGTTCTCTCCAGCTCAAAATTCATTTTATTCATATACGAGGAGGATACACAGATACCATATCTTCCTTTTAAATTTATAATTCAATCAAAAATCAATCTTTAAACCATCTTCAAAAGATTGATTTTGAATTGGCCAGGATTAGTCCAGCATGAACCGACCCTAGAATTGTATCCAAAACTCATTTTAAAATCAATAACCAATACTACTATCCAAATTTTTCGTAATTCGTTAAGAAATGGCGGAAAGACCTACTATTGTTAAATTTCAAAATTTCTTCTAAGATTTCATTTAAGGATCACTTTTAAAATTTTATCCCGCTGGTATGTTTTATTTTGGGAAAAAAGAGTTAAAAAAGGAAATTTTCTTTTGTGATAGTGCTGCCACTTGTGGCGGTTAGCGTAATCCCTTATTTTCCGCTAACAAATTTCCGCTATCTTATACAGCATGAATTTATACGATTTCTAGAATATCGTCAGACCACCCAATGATGAGTGTCCGCTGTCTATAAATATTAGTTATTAGGTTTCGTAAATTTTAAATTTCTTAGAAAAATTAGCAAATGTTTGAAGAACTTCACACCGGTGAACCATCGAGCTTGAAAAGTAATGTGTCCAAAATATTGTCAGTGCAGATCTCAGTTAAATTTTCCGCAGACCACCATGAATTAGAGAGGTGAAATTTATAACAATATCAATGAGTTTAGTTTCAAAATATGTGGATTAACTGTAAGTGACAGCAGAATTATTTGTAAGAAATGTAAGGTTTGAAGAAGTAAGAAATCCAAGAGTTTTAGTTTCCCAAGTGAACAATAATCCTCGTATTTGGTAGAATTTGTTAGGAATAGATTTGGAAAGTTATACTTAGATTCTCCAGTATATTTCGTTCTTTTATTGGATCAAAGAATATAATTTCTAGGAAAAGAGTTTTAAATTTATGCAAATGCAAAAACCTTTATATAATTCCACAGGGAAATAATTTCGTAAATTAAAAAATTACAAACGTTTAGGTACGCGAAAATTTTTAAGGAATGGCTTAAAAAAATTAATATTTTTTAAACAAAGTTGTTGTACGGAACACCCTTTATATTTATACAAAAACGTAATTAGCTCCTTAAATTATATACTTTATAATTATTATAAGAATTAATTAGCGTTTTAAAATACCCACTAACCAAAATTTTCTTTTTATATTTTCAGGTAAATATGCAACCGAATAATTATTAATTGAAATTTTACATTCTGCTACATAAAAGGTTTGGCTTGTGCTTTATAAAATAAAAATATATTTTAGATGGATTAAATATCCTTCCAAAAACTGATAACAACATTTTAAAGTAATTCAAAATTTATCAATTTTATATAAGCGACCTAATTTTGTTTGTGCTTTTGTTCATAAATCAACAATTGCCTTGTATCCATATTTTCTGGGATAATCTTGTATTTAATCTTATTTGCCTCATCTTTGTATTGTACAAATATATAGAAAATCTAAAACCGTCTGGTACTCCCTTTATTGTATTGTGTATATACTCAAGTATTTATGAATATTTGATTATTGAATTTGTTTGCTTTGGATTTCTTTGTTGTGTACTTATCGGACTAAAAAAAAACTTGATATGTACGTACATGCGCTTTATGAACTTCATGTTTATCGTAGGGCACGGGGGTATGCTATACCATATAATTTGAGGGCACAACAAATTTCTACAACATGTCATAATAATATAACCGAAGATAACCTCAAAACATTTCTATTTTCTTGGAATAAAAATAAAAATGAAATGGACAATGGACATTTTTCGCTTTAATCACCCGCATCCATATCTCTTCTTCAAAACAGAGAATATCCGGATATGATGGAAATATTTATTTTTTGTTGTGTTTCGTATACGAGGAATACGAGTTATTTCCCAAATCAAACTTAAATTCTCCTGTAATGCGTATTTATTTTTTTGTTAGTTGGCGGAGACAAGCAGTAGAACCTAATATATGTATATACATAAATTACTAACTCACTTGCTCGACAGTCGACGTAAGTATCTGGAATTTTGTATTTTTTTGGCAGTTTATTTTTTTTTTGTATCTGCTGTACAGAAATAATATGTGGCATTTACCGAAAATCAATAATTAATTTTTTGTGCTTTTCGTACTTCTTTTTATTTATTTACTGTCTGTGTGAGTATACCCTTCTTAATTAACTAAATTACTTTAAGAGATCGCACATAACCGAACAAAATCAACTTTGTTTTATGTTAACGTATAGGATGGAGTTCTGTCCAGTTGTATCAATTTCACTAGGAATTTGTGCACATTCTGTACACTTCCAATTAAAATTCTTTAATTCAAATATTAATTTAGAGAAGAATTTGGTTTTGTAAAATAAAAGCGTACCCAGTTGTGACGATATGAGAAACGGTGTGTGTTCTAAAACCAAATCCCAACTGGAACTGGAAGACAAACGCGAACGAACGGATTATTTCATTATACAAATGCAAAATGTGTTATTTGCTATACGAAAATAAAGGTTACAAACAATAAAAGTCTGCGTAACTTTTTTCGTTCGTATTGTTGTTGTTGTAGCCAGGTAATGGAAATTCGCCAAGCAGAAACAAAATATTTGTTTGGTACACACAGCAGAATCGTTAACAAGTGAATTGATTGATAAAAACATGGAGAAAACACATAAATAAATAAATCGAGATAAATTCTAACGAATATATACGTTTGGAAAATTGAATTATGCATATTTCATTTCATCGAATCTGTATACAGTTTCCTGGAAAATTCAATTGTGAAGAATGTACCTACGTAATACTTCGTAAAGTGGAGGCAAAACGTTTTAAATTTATTGAAATGAAGAATTTGTTACATTAATAGTGAATCTTATACGCCCGTCTGTGATTTATAACCATTTTGTGTTGTTTCAATGGTTTATGGATAGTAGGTGGTTTAATTTATAGCATCAATTAACGCGGCAGCAAGAATTGGCTTAAAGCCAAATGAGCAAATAAACTAAATTAATGTAAATCAGTTGCTTTTCTAGAGCTTTGTTATTAATTGTTGTTTATTCATGTACTTCAAAAATTGTTTAATGTTTGTTACAAAAACCGAACTGGTAAATTAAAATTGATCTCCTCCTTTTCATTCCAAAATATTTTTGAAACTGAAACCCCGCAGCATAAATTTTTTCCAAATTTTATTCAGAAAGCGTCGAGTCTCGCGTCAACAACGTCAACTGTTCAAACAACGCCCACAATTACTTTCTTTGTAATTTACTCTACTAGTGGTTGAATGATCTACATATTTAGAACTTTTGTTTCCGAAGATATAAAGTTGTGTGCCGTTACTTTGTACTAGTGATTGATAGTTGTCACTGCATCCATAAATTGCGTACTAAATTGTTTAGTATCGATCATCAAATACAAACACTTCAACAATTCACTCTTCAACTTCAAATTAAATTTGTGAATTATTAAAAAAAATTCAGAATTGTGTTTTACGCCATCTCTTAATACCTGGTACGAACTAATATTAATTTATTAGTCAATAGTTTATTCGGAAAAATTGGTATTAGGCATGTATTAGAATTTTTTTCTGACGAAAATTGTTTTTTTAGATTTTTCTTATATCAGAACATATAACACCAACATTTCAACATACCCCCGCCCGATCACCCCAATCTTCATGTATATAATTCTCATGCACGAGTATATGTCACTGATCTCCTCCTAAACGGCTGGACCGATTTTGATAAACAAATTTATGTGTGTGTGAGTGATTCCCTGGATGATTTAGATTCACAATTAGACCCGGTAGGTGGCGCTGCGATCGGGTTCATGAAATTTTTGATTTTCTGTCGAAAATTATTTTCAAGCATACACCAAAATTTCACACATAACCCCTCCCACCACCTCACCACCCCCCCAATCTTTATGTATATAATTCTTATGTACGAGTGTATGTCAATGAACTCCTCCTAAATGGCTGGACCGATTTTGATAAACAAATTTATGTGTGTGTGTGAGTGAGTCCCTGGATGATATAGATACACAATTAGACCCGGTAAGTCGTGTTGCGATCAGGTTCAGGAATTTTTTTTATTTTCTGACGAAAATTGTTTTTTTAAAGTTTTTTGAATAGCAGAACATATAACACTAACATTTCACACATAACTCCGTGCCCCCACCCCATCTCCACCTAATCTTTATGAATATAATTCTTCTGAACGAGTGTGTGTCACTAAACTTCTCCTAAACGACTGCATCGATTTTGATAAAAAAGTTTATGTGTGTTTGAATGAGTCCCTGGATGATTTATATTCACAATTGAACCTGGTAGGTGGCGCAGTGATCGGGTTCAAGTTTTTTTTATTTTCTGTCGAAAATTGTTTTTTTACAAACTTTTTGCATATCAAACACCAAAATTTCACACATATCCTCCCTCCCCACCCCATCACTTTCAATCTTTATGTATATAATTCTTTTATACGAGTGTATGTCACTGAACTCCTCCTAAACGGCTGAATCGATTTTGATAAAAAAGTTTATGTACGTTTGAGTGAGTGTTAGATTTAGATTCACAATTGGACCCGGTAGGTGTTTTAGTTTCTGATGAAAATTGTTTTTTTTTTAGTTTTTTCGCATATCAGAACATATAACACCAACATTACCACTTACATTGTAAGTGTGTATGTCACTGAACTCCTCCTAAACAGCTGGATCGATTTTGATAAAATGTTTTGTGTGTGTTTGGATGAGCCACTGGATGGTTTAGATTCACAGTTAGACCAGGCAGGTGGCGCTGCGATCGGGTTCTAGGAAGTTTTTTTATTTTTAGAACATATAACACCAAAATTTCACCCACCCCTTCCCCATCACCCCCAATCTTTATGTATATAATTCTTCTGTACGTGTGTATGTCACTGAACTCCTCCTAAACGGCTGGACCAATTTTTATGAAATTTATTATGTTTGTTTGAGTGGGTCCCTGGATGGTTTAGGTTCATAATCGAGCCCGGCAGGTGGCGCTGCGATCGGGTTCTAGGAAGTTTTTTTATTTTCATAACATATATCCCCAAAATTTCACCCCTCCCCCTATCACCCTGTACGTGTGTATGTCACTGAACTTCTTCTAAATGTCTGAACCATTTTTGAAGAAATTCTGGATGGTTTAGATTCACGATCCCCTGTAAGAGGCGCTGCGATCGGGTTATAGATATTTTTTAATGATTTTTTTTATTTGTTTAAGATTTTTCGCATATCAGAACACATAACACTAAAATTTCACCCCGACCACTCCCCAATATTTTATAAAATGAAAAAAATCCTAAGTTTTAGAATAAGTTACCGTTGAAACCTTCTAAGAAGGTCATGAATAATTGACCTTCTGAAAATAATTCATAGTTATGTTTGTGTACCATGGAGTGGCACTGATGTCGAATTCTGTGGTATTTGACATACGATATTCCATGTATCAGATTTGCGTACATATTTAATGTATTACTCTTCGACAAAACATATTGAAATAACGTTTTAAATCATAAATGAACTGTACTTAAACGCACACTGGGTGCAAATGTGTAAGATGCAGTATTGAAGAGAATATCTGACATGACCTTCATGAATTTCAATTATATACGTTCAATGATACGTTCTATGATTCTATAAAATTTACAGAGTGTGTACATCAAAAATAAGCAACATTAACGTTTGTTCAACAAATTATAACTTCCGTAAAATTTAAATAAGTTACTTATATTTATGTGTTGTGTTTTTATTAAAGAAGAATGGCACGTCTTCATAGCCGAAGACGAAATATGGGTCGACGTACACACCCGTTGATTACATAGAATGGCAGAAGATCAATTGACGGGCAATCTAAATTTAAGAGACCAGATTGCAAACACACGTGCGAATGGAAGTGACACAGCAACGCAACGAACGCTGTCGAGCGTGTTAATGAGCCACTGACGCACACAGGACACATAAACGACAGCGCCTACAAGTACATCGTGCATTGATACGTGCATCATTTATTCGCCTTGCGTTCGAATATGAGTCGGACATCGACATTTCGTCACATTCACAAATTGTCATCGTCGCTATAGACAAGGAATGCCACCACTGCCATGCATTATAATACAAACGTGAATCGCCGGTTTCTGCTGCACGTCCGGAATAGTTGTACTGTCACCATTGAATTCGTCACAAGAACCACTGAAAACACTATTGGATAGCGAATTCAATTCTTGCTTCCAAATGACATCATTTGGCGCAACAAAAATCGTTCAGAATGATAGCGGTCGCAATTTTGAATCAGCTTTTAAGATTCAGGGCTAAGTCTATCATCAAATAGGTTCTTTAAGCTCAATACCTGATGCTGATTCTTATTGATTATTGATCATTGAATTCTTATTGATTATTGAAAATTATTGAAAATCTGCTGTATAGGCGATGAGGAGCAACAAATAAACACAAGCTGCTAATACAACCACATTGGATACGAAAAGCATCTCACGAAAAGCACTGTGAATCGACCGCCCCCCCCCCCATCCGGAATAGTTTTACTGTCACCAATGAATTCGTCACCAGAACCACTGAAAACACTATTGGATAGCGAATTCAATTCTTGCTTCCAAATGACATCATTTGGCGCAACAAAAATCGTTCAGAATGATAGCGGTCGCAATTTTGACTCAGCTTTTAAGATTCAGGGCTAAGTCTATCATCAAATAGGTTCTTTAAGCTCAATACCTGATGCTGATTCTTATTGATTATTGATTATTGAATTCTTATTGATTATTGAAAATTATTGAAAATCTGCTGTATAGGCGATGAGGAGCAACAAATAAACACAAGCTGCTAATACAACCACATTGGATAAATGTTAGCGACTTTGGAGCCGTTTTTGCGAAGTCAAAACCAGTTGGTCCAGTTGTTCAATACCGTCTCAAACAAACTGAAAAACAACAACTACATGATCGTTATTAAAGCAAATAAAGTGCCCACTGGAGGGTACGCAGGCCGATACAATGCACCAACCACATACGACACATACGAACATCGAGATAACACGGTGCAGACAATTCAATACAATCATCGATCTTACGAGCTTTGCAATATCTATTAATATTTTAGGCAGACAAACAAAGAAATTCTGCGACAGGCACAATCTATCAATCAATCAGACAGTTAGACACATACAACAAAGCAATATCTATTTTGCCGTCACATTATTATACTTACCATCAATCTCACGAAAAGAACTGCCTCTTCCGCCAAATGTGTCAATGACAAGCATCAAATATTCCAGGTCATCACACGAGAATTGAACGGCGCAGGATAACGAGAAATTGCACTCGTTTATTAATTTTGCTTTGGGAAACAGCCAATCATACAATGACGAAACGTAAAGATTGAAATGCCAAACTCAATGTCAAATGTCGAAAATTTGAATATCGAAAAAACTTTTGGTGAACCCCTTCATCCTGCTATTAACGGCCAAGAAGTCGAAGCCATCATTCGGGCAAGACAAAATCTGTCGGGTGCTAGTAGATATATATATATATATATATATATATATATATATATATATATATATATATATATATATATTTATATATATATATATATATATATATATATATATATATATATATATATATATATATATATATATATAGACGGGTAACTGTAAAAATAAATATTCGTATCAAAATCATAATAAAAATTCACGGTCCCATCTCTATTGACGACTGTAAAAGGTGAGAAAGTGACAGTATAAAAAGCTTATTGAGTACTTTTGGCGCGCTTTAGGTAAGGAAATGGAAGGGTGTAATTGTTGTAACCAACACTCGACTTTTTTACTACAAATGTACATAGATTTGGAATATACCACATATAATTTACATATCAAGAAATTGAACACGAGAGCAGCCACTTTTAATACGCCCATGTAGTCCACATTTCGCATAACTCTCCCAATTTGTGGAAGAAGCATAAGTATGAAGTTTCATATTCGGAATGATCAATCCGCTTAGACTGCAGAGATGCCGAATTTTTATTAAAATTCGGCATTTCCGGTAAAATTTAAAATATGATCTGAACTAATTTTGTTTGAAATTAAATTTTTTCGTAAATGCTACATAATTTTCTAAATATTCGCAAATAACGAAAAACTATAAGTATGAAGCTCCATGATTGGCTTTTCAAATAGCTCTTGTTAAAACTGTCATACTTAGAGTGTGAACGCTAAAAGGAACCACTGAAAGCAGTCACATTCGATGGCTGCCCGTTTTCGACCAAAATTGACTGAAATTTACAAAATTTACAAAATTTACTTTTTCGACCAAAATTTAGATTTCCTAATTTGTATAGGGAAAAAGCTTAATTATCATGTTTCATACCGATCAATTAGTCTGCAAATTTAGAATCTAATCGAAAGAACAAAATCACTCAAATTTTGGTATTTATGGAAACTGTCTAATTATATTCCATCCAGATCAATCAATCCATCTGAGCTGTACAAGGGCCAAATATTTATTATAAAACTGTTTTTTGTCAAAATTGTCATTTCCTCTTAAATTTAAGAATACTGACCTGGATCAAAAATGTTGCAAATTTAAGAATCTTTTAGCTTATAATCGTTTTGCTCGTAAATGATATATTTTTCAAAATATTTGCAAAAAATAAAAAGCTTCCATGCAAAGTTGCCATTTCTAGTGGATCGATTTCAATAACAAATCACTTGGATTTATTTATTTATTTATTTACATTATAATTTAATATTGAACCGCACGCGTAATGTTGAGCTTCCAAGCTCATTTATTGTGAAATGCACAGTTCATTAAATTTCCGGTTATAGCTATTTCTTTCATTTAACGGCTATTCCATTTTCTTCAGCTAATAAGTAAGCAGTTTATTAACATTCTAAGCTTTCTGCTTCCATGTGCTACCACGTAATAGAAAATTAATTATCTTCCTGAGGTGAAGTGATCTCCCAATTTATAGAAAAAGCTTAAGTATCAAGTGCAACTCCGTCAATTCGTCTGGAGTGCAGAGAGAAAACAACATTTCTACACGCGCATACACACACAGAGCTGTATAGACAGCGAATGATAAATCTGCAAAAATCTCGAGGTTATGATTTTTCATAATTATTGCATTTTATTCTACTACTTCACTTCTACCTACTTCTTCTATTGTTAAGTGCAGATTGCGGCATATTGTTAGGTTATAGTGGTTATCCTAAAGTGCTGGCATAGACCCGATCAGGTTCGTAGCCGTGCTACATGATTTTCTCTCCTCACTTGCTTATCAAACCATCGTTAGCTCTCAACGAAGCGTAGGATATCATTGACGTCCATTTTGCTGAGGTTCATCAAATCATTCAGGAATTTTAGTCTACGCTAGACAAGGGCTGGTGTAGTAAAGTATTATGGAAAACAGTTTCTTCGTTCTCTTTATTATCGCAACTACGAGGAACTGTCGGGAAACTGTCATTCAGCTCGCACTCTTACGAATAAAACAGTGTCTCATAATACCAGCCGTCTGGATATTTAATGCTCATGTTTTGGCCAGACCTGCCTAGTTATTACTCATGAGGTACTATTGGACTGTCTCTCGTGTGTGGTCTTTCTGCCTAGTTGAGTGGTTCATTCGTCTTTTTATTCCACGTAATATTGAAATGCCGTTGCACCCACATAATGTGGATGTTGAACAGATCCGTCATCTCGTTAAGACAAATTTCTAAGATACTTTTGACTTAAGGAAATATGATTTGAGAATCTTAATTGAACTCCGACTGTCCTTAAATAAGCGAATATTCCTTGCTGATATTACATTACACTTCATCCAGGGCTGTTTTCTTGCGAGTACTTCAGCTTGAAAAACGTTACAGTCGTCCATTAGACACAAATAGAGGTTTACATTTAATTCTCCATAGAAAGCCTAACACCTAACCTTCCCATCCAACTTTGAACCATCAGTGAAGAAATTAGCACCTTTAATATTCATAAATCTGTCATTCATCAATCAGTACTTACTGGTGGAATCTCAGTCCTAAACCTCTGAGCAAAATATAGTGACAGGAAGGTATATTCGGAAGTATTTGCGATTTTGCTATAGCCTAGAATAGATGAATGTTTGGTATTGTTGCTATTCCACATATAGGTGGAGTTGAGCCTTATAGCTGACCTCACTGCCATTTATTTACTTACTATCTAAGAGTGTGAGTACTCGTATAGAGCGCCATTAATGCATAAGACAGCTGTTCGCTCCATTTTTACCAAGGGTTATAGGATGGTCAGAATATTTAATGCTAACCATCAAACAGTAATCCCATCTAACAAAATGGGCTTAGTAGTATAGAAATATAGTGCCAATATACACTGTGAGGTAGCAAACCCCATCTTTCTACAATGGCATTTTTACAGAAGTAAAACGCTGTTGTGGCTTGCTTTACTATTTCCAATAAGTCGGATTGCCAGCTTAGTTTGCTGTCTAGAATAAGATTCAGCTGCTTCACTTTATCAGTGAAGATCAATCCAATGCCATTTAAGCTAGATGGGTCAATCTGAGAGTGTTAGTGTTTCTTGGAGAAAAAGACAAATCCATGTTTATGTTGATTCACGTTCAAAACGTAATTGGTAGCGAAATTGGCGAGAATGCCAAGCGCATTTTGCTTGTATCTTCTTAAGGTGCAAGAATATTTTCGGACATGCAAATCAAAACCACCTTAAAGTTGCATCCTTCAAGATTTAATAGCATGTAATTTATGATCAAGTTCCAAAAATACAGTGGATAATACCCTTTGCGATGGGTGGTTTCTTGCAGTTAATATATTTTGCAGCAATATCTTTACTGACCACACATGTTTTCCGGCACATCTAACGCATCTAGTCTATCTTTCGCAATATTTCTGAATATGAGCAAAATCTTCATTTTTTTTTTCACTGTGCGGTATTAGACAGCTGTTTTTTCAACTGCTCTATTGTAACCCTCATGTTTAGTGTTGATTTGATATTAGTTTGTTACTAAAAGTTAGCATAAATCGGGGAAGTCTTCTTTTGTTGACTGGAACTTCTTGTTCAGTTTCAATTTTCTTTAGATGATTTTTACAGCATTTTCTTCATGCTTGAGATCCTAAATATTTTCTTCTTTTGCATCAAGTTGGATGAAGAGCACATGCCAAAACTTTAATGAGGTTTCAGAGTCTGCAAGATTAATTTACCATACATCATTGTTTTGAGGTAGAAGATTGCACTATAAGGCTACCGTAACCTATTTTGATTGCAGTGTGGAATAATTTGATATTCCAAAGCCGTTAATTGGTGGAGGAGTTCTATCCTTTGGTTTTGCTGTTTATTGTTCTAGAATTAGTTTTTCTCGATGATTAACTGGCTTCTAGGAACCTCTTTTGAAGTAGTAAATTTGGGCAAATTTCTGGAGAGTGTTCAGTTTTTCTGCTTGTTTGGATTTTTATTTATAGCCAATTCTTTTGAAATTCATTTTCTCAGTTTCTCTTTTGAATTCATTTTCATCCGTACGAAATGGATTAATGACCTCATCGATGAAAGGTTTAGGTATCGCCCAAAGTGCTACACGGGTTTGAACTGCTTTTTATAGTTCATCATTTTCGTTTTTAAAATTGCAAATTCTCTCTTTCATCTTAGTTTTATTGAGAAAACAAATAAGTCTCCACCATTTTTATCAAAAATTAGGCATTCATTGTGAAACAACGGTAGGTTGTGTTTTATTGAAAACATTGTCCATCGCTAGCTATCACTTTTAACCAACTTTCTGGCAGCAAATGAATACAACATCGGAAGCACGCTTCATCTTTTAAAGCCATTCATGAATGAACCAAATTTCTGGTATCTTCATTTGATGCGAAGTGCTGCTCAGACAGGCCATGCATCAACGACCAAAACAAGTAGTAACCAGACGGGGCAATATCTGGAGAATATGGCGGTTGGGGTAAAACTTCCCAATTGAGTGTTTCCAAGTAGGTTTTGACTGGCGCCGCAACATGTCGACGAGCATTATCATGCAGGAGAATAATTTGTCTTGACTGGCGTAGTAGTGGGCGCGTTTTTCCTTTAGAGCCGGCTCAATCTCATGAAAAAAAATCATGTGTGTATTTGGTAGGTAGGGTTACACAACTACAGCTTGGCCATGTAGTTCCCATGATTTCTTCATTTTTACGTTATCGTAGTGGATCCATTTTTCATCATCAGTGACTATGTAATGCTAAAACCCTTAGGTTTTCACATGAAAAAAATCGGCGTTCAACATCACTCGGCTTCACTTCATATGGAACCAAATTTCCTTGCTTTTGAATCATTTCCAATGATTTTAAACAACGTAAAATTGCTTGATGAGTCTCTCTTAATGTAAGTGCAAGTTCTTCTTTCAATTGGCACCAATCTTTATCCAATAATGTTTCAAATTCTTCGTATTCTTACACTTTCGGACTTCCGTTACGTTCTTTGTCTCCGACATCAAATTCACCGTTCTTCACTTTTAAAACCATTCTCGACAACTTCTCTCATTTAAAGCAGTCTCACCATATGATTCTACAAGAAATCGATGAAAGTCAGCTGCAGATTTCCTAATCGCTAATCGCCTAAATCGCTAATATTTGAAGGTTATGCTATTGAGGTCGTCCAACCTTAGGATACGACGTCTTACACTTGGCAAGTTTAACCATAACTTGTTTACCTAAAAAAATTGTATTTTGTTCACGTGCTGTTCGGAAATTCCTGGAGGACAGTATGGCGCGTATTTTGGGAGGTATTGGATGACAGGATTCCATCTAGAGTCCCAGGACTGATCTGGATTTATTGGTGGATACTCTTACTAGAGTTTGCAATACCTCTCTGAGGAAAGCTTGTCATTAAAAAATGCTAAGCGGAAAGCGGAAACCTGTTTGGTGGACCTCGGCACTTGTGGAGTCTGTGGATCTGCTTTCAATAGAGCGAAAACAGCAAAAGAAAGTCGAAACTGGGACTTCTATAAGGAATTCCTCAGCGTATACAAAAGAGAAATAAGGAAAGGGCAGAGGAATTCGTGGAGGCTCTTCTGTGATAGAATGAAAGGAGTCCCGAGTACCTCGCGCTTAATAAAAATTGTCTCTACAAGTCCAGTTGTTCCAGGCTATCTGAAAAAAAAACCGGGCGGCAAATGGACGGTTTCTAGTGAAGGGACTCTAGATATTTGATGGAAACTCACTTCCCGGGTAGTAAGGCGCATCTATATATTGCGGCGCCTTTGGTTGACTGCGAGTGTAGGGATGACTGTGGCGTCCAATTGTTGTGTACAGAGAATATTCTGAATACATGGAAAATGAAATGGCTATTAAAAGATTTAAGCTCTTTAAGTCAGGGATGGGATTATGGTCCGGATGGGATTATGCCAGGAGAAATTCAGAAAAACTCGGAGGCCTTACTACCCTGGCTGAAAGTTATCTTCAAAGGGTGTTCGATGCGGATACATCCCAAAGAAATGGAAGGAGGCTAGGGTGATCTTCATCCCGAAAGCGGGTAGAAGCTCGCACAGCAGTCCTAAGGACTTAAGACCAATATATCTGTCATCTTTAATCTGTCTGCTGAAAACCATGAACAGGTTGCTGGTTCCCCATATTCGTTCGAGAATTATACCTAGAAACTGGGTACAGTCTCAACATGCGTACCATAATAATAAGTCCGTGGACATGGCATTACATACCTTGGTTCGGGAAATAGTGATGTCCTGGATTTTCAAGAATACTCGTTGGTGACGTTTCTCAAAATCGAGGGTGCTTTCAACAACGTGAAGGTGAAGTCAATTAGGGTAGAATTGTTGCTACTTGAGATTGAATACCTAGTAATCAGGGTAATCAATCACCTGCTATGTAGCAGAAGAGTATAGCGAGGATGGAGGAAGTCTCCGTTGGAAGTCGGATTGTTCGGGAAACACTCCAGGTAGGTGTCCCCTCTCTCCTTTTTTGGGATGGAGTAAGCAATGGACTACTAATGGAACTGGAGGTGAAGGAATAGGCATGATTGCAGGACAGACGAATTAGTAAGGTACGGTACGACTCTGAAACAGGAACCAGGAAGAGAATGTGTAGGAAGGCCTATGTCTGGGCTGAATGTAGTAAGTCATAGAAAAGCTGTTGTCTTGGCAAATGCTAGGTAGCTCGCCAGTCTGACTGGCAGAGTAGCGAAGCAAGTATGGCCTGGGCCGAGATTGAAGTGATCCAACATCAAGTTGATCACAGCAATGAAGCTTGATTTAGATAGAATTTAAGAACACTTCCCGGTCACTGCCTTTTCGGAGATTATGCGAGAAGGCTGGGTCTGGATGCTAATGACTTCTGCAGAACTGCAAGGGCGAGGTCCTGTACTAGCTGACAGAAGACATGATTACTTGGTCTAATACACTATGGACAGACTCTCTGATATCGAAAGTTGTAATGCGCGAGATCTTATACTTTATGTGAATAGCACTAGATGGTTTTAAAGGGAGTTTAATGATGTCCTGTGGTATCACAATGGGCCAAAACTGGCCTAAGTGTGCGATACCAACCATTAAAATGTCGCAACCTAACACATTTGTTCACGTAGTTCAGCGTGTCTTTTCCCGTTCTGAATGATATTTTTAGTTGAAGGTACTGGTGATTTTTATAATTTGGTGCATGGTTTAAATAGGTTGAGCAATGATTGGCCCACTTCAGAATTCTTTGAAACCAGCCTCAAAAATGTGCAGCTTTCGCAGCAACTCGGGTGGTTAAATTTTAAGGCCCGATGTGAATAAAACACAAATTACTTGAATAAAACACAAATTATTTAGAAAATTATTGTCAATTCTTTTTATTATGATAATATGGTATGGTTCAATTATGTATGGAACCAAATTTCGGCCAAATGGCCGCCGCGACCTCGGCGGCACACCTCCACCCGATGGTCCAAATTTTCGATGACGCTTAGGCATAATTGAGCTTCTATGCCGTTAATGTGCCGAATTATCTCATCCTTTAGCTCTTGAATTGTTGCTGTCTTATCGACGTACACGTTTTCTTTCAAATAATCCCAAAGAAAGAAGTCCAACGGTGTCAAATCACATGATCTTGGCAGCCAATTCACATCGCCACCACGTGAAATAACACGGCCATTGAATGTGTCGCGCAAAAGAGCCATTGTTTCGTTAGCTGTGTGGCAAGTGGCACCGTCCTGTTGAAACCACATATCGTCCACATCTATATCTTCCAATTCGGGCCATAAAAAGTTCGTTATCATCTCACGATAGCGAACACCATTCACAGTAACTGCCTGACCGGCCTCATTTTGGAAAAAATGCGGCCCGATGATGCCGCCAGCCCATAAACCGCACCAAACAATCACTCTTTGTGGGTGCATTGGTTTTTCGACAATCACTCTTGGATTATGAGGTGAAAATGTGCCTCATCATTTAAGATGATTTTCTTCGAAAATTGATCATCTACTGTTGCCATTTCTTGCCACCATTCTGACCATTGACGACGTTTGGAATGGTCAAGAGGCTTTAGTTCTTGAGTCAATTACACCTTATAAGTGTGTAAATGCAAGTCTTTATGTATAATGTTCATCAACGACGAGCGTGAAAGGTGCAATTGTTGGGCACAAAGACGAGTTGAGGTGGACGGCTCTTCAGCCACACTATCGCGAACAGCAGCAATATTTTCTGCTGTACGAGCTGTACGAGCATGCACTGGTGTTTTAAAATCTCCTACAGACCCGGTTTGCTCAAATTTTTGCACGACTTTTCCGATTGTACGCACATTTGAACGATTAAATTGACCGAAAAAATCACGAAGTGCACGATATGCATTTTGATTTGAACGCCCATCTTCATATTATGCCTGAATAACTTTAACGCGTTGCTCGATTGTGTATCTTTCCATGGTTCAAATTGAGTTAGCCTGAAATTGAGAAATGTCAAATTAAATGCAGGAAAAAACTTGACGTTTAGGTGTGGTTCACATTCAACGTCGGCCCTTAAAATTTAA
>OY829914.1:40809675-41246844 GCA_963691935.1 Nephrotoma guestfalica | reverse complement strand
GTTGCCATTTCTTGCCACCATTCTGACCATTGACGACGTTTGGAATGGTCAAGAGGCTTTAGTTCTTGAGTCAATTGCACCTTATAAGCATGTAAATGCAAGTCTTTATGCATAATGTTCATCAACGTCGAGCGTGAGAGGTGCAATTGTTGGGCACGACGACGAGTTGAGGTGGACGGCTCTTCAGCCACACTATCGCGAACAGCAGCAATATTTTCTGCTGTACGAGCTGTACGAGCATGCACTGGTGTTTTAAAATCTCCTACAGACCCGGTTTGCTCAAATTTTTGCACGATTTTTCCGATTGTACGCACATTTGGACGATTAAATTGACCGAAAAAATCACGAAGTGCACGATATGCATAACTAATAACTTTAACGCCCTTAAAATTTAACCACCCTTTACTTTCCGTAATTTTTGTACTTATTGCTCTAGACGAGTTTACCTATGTGTACACAGTGACAGCCGAAGCTGTCTGAGTACTCTAGGCTGAGGAGCAAACTTCTCTACATGATATGAAATTAGTTCTAACCGTGATATTGATTATTTTAATGTGTTTTCTGATTAGTGCGTGCTAAAAGCTTATATCGTCTGTGGTGTTATAACAATGAAAGCGGATTGCATTGATCGATGTTTGTGGTTTCCTGGAATATTGATGTACTGATGCATTAAATGAAGTCGGCTTCAGAACATATACTTGAATACCTGTGGAATGGTTTCCTTGAATTCCATTTTTCACATTGTTATGGTTGCCACACGCCCGTCCCCAATTTGCAAAAACCAAAAATTGTTAATTGTTCTAAACATGAGCATTATATTCCATGGTGAGATCAATATGCATATATTCTACGATTATATTATAAATCTTGTCACAGCCGCCAGCATATAATTTAATTCCCAAGGCGCTGTAATAATTTTTTACTTTTCTATTAAACAATTCTATTATACATCTTTATGTTTTATCTGCGCTTCATCGGACATAATTTGTGTGTCACAACATAAATTCAATTTGCTTGTGATGTGAGTGTATATATTGTGTGTGTGTGTGTTTATGCTGTTTAGCTCCGGCTTAAGGGAGTACCTACATATAAATTTTCAATCAACTTTTACTTTTCTTCTTCTAAATAGCTATTATCATCTCTTATTATACACGACAAGATAAATAAATTGAACATAATTTTTATTTAAGATAAAACGACCTTTAAAGATGTCTCGATGTATATATGTGTATAATATGTAAATTGGAATTTATGTTTAAACATATAACAAATGCGTGACTTAACGATTAGAAAATGCCATGAGTTATTTTCCCATCATCGCACGTTGCACACATTCTGTGACAATAATCGATAATTTTTATATGACACAATGTCATCGCATAATGTTGTTAATTGCTTCAATTTATTTATTATAAAATATATTTGGTACATTTCCTTTTACGGAAGATGTCAACTTAAGAATTTGAAATCCATTACTAATGGAAATATTGTAATCCGATTTCTCTGACTCTCGAATCGTGAAAGACTCCATTAACCTATTAACAATGGGAAAAATCTTTTTGCGGCCAGTATCTTTTATAGTACACACCAACTTAATTATAAACAACTTATATAAATTATACTTAAAATTGACAAATACACACTATAAAGCGTATAAATAAATAATAATTATTCCAAATAATTTAAATATTTTTAAAAGGTTGTTAATCAACAAGACCCATTACAAACGATGCTGTGGGCAACATACAAAAAACCACATCACCATCCAATTTCCATACCTTTATCAAATATTTGTCTAATGTGAAAAAACACAACAGCACAAAAAATGTCTGCTTATTCGATATATGTAATTACATATCTACGTACATCATTACAAAAGACATATAATTACGGAAAATTTCACAATCATAATGAATGACTGTAGATAAAAATGTATGAGGATTTGTGCCAAGGGGATTGGGGAGGAAATATCTAACGTTTATTATTGTTAAAAGATTTATACATACGTACGTACAGGGAAATTGTAAATGTATAATTTTAAATCGTGTTGTTGTTGTTGTCAGATACATAATTAATCATCATGTCTGATTGCCAACGTATACATAAAATAAACGTTATATAAACTAAAGTGTCATAGATCTGCTGTGCTGTATGTATTCTGATATTATCTGATGTTAGATTAGCCGACTGTTAAGAAACCCATACATCGATTTTTTTATAGTTTTTAGGTTTAGGTTTTCTTTATCAAGGTCATTTGTAGACAATGTCGAAAATTCGTAGAGTATGTAGAATATTCGTAGACAATGTAGATTATTATTTGCTTTGTTGTTTTCTTATTGGTTTTCAGTACGAGGTTGTTAACTGGAACTGACAGTTTTACAGTTCAATTGCGAATTTCCAGCATTGTGAAAATTGTGACTAAATTTGATTTTAATTATAATTAGTGTATGGTCTTATTATGCAGAATGTCGAGTGTTAATTCTGGTTAAATTTCTGTGATATTTACTTCGTTGCATGGCATTTGAATTTCGATATTGTTGGAAAATTCTAATTCGTTTGTAGTGAATTTTTGGCCTAGGATATTTATATCACAGTTCTTGAATTCTGTTAGTGTTTGTTTCGTAATTTTGTTTTTCTTATTCTCTTTCATCTTATCCTCTTCTTTAATATCTTCGTAGATGGTAATGTTTTGGGTTCCTCGTCGTATACATTATCCCTATTGTTGGACATTAATCTCTCTTCGTTGTAGTACAGAGTTTCGTCTATTTCTCTACATTGGCTTGATACAATATTGATATTGTATTTATATTGATATATTGATATAATTGGGTATTTAGGATCATTTGGTTATACGGGATAGGGTTTACAATTATATTATGGAAGGGAATGAGTTTAAGCTGATAATTTTCAAATTTTTCTTTTCAAAACATAGGAACTTTAACTATGTACACTAATTTGGTATCATTGTCATTGTAAAATCTTTTTAGCTCTAATAAATCGTAGAGAAGATTATGGTTCTGTATTTTGATGTCATTTTGCTCGTATCCATTACCAATTATAGATGGATTGCTAGCTCGACTTAAGGACATTAAATACATATCAAGCCTGGATTTTAAAGATGCCTCTTGGCAAATCCCGTTGGAAAGAAATTCCAGAGAAATGACAGCGTTTACAGTGCCCGAACGACCACTTTATCCATTTAAAGTGATGCCGTTCGGGCTCTGTAATGCTGCTCAAGCGTTGTGTAGATTAATGCATAAAATTATTCCAGTGGAATTGCATGATCAGGTTTTTGCGTATTTAGACGATTTGCTCATCATATCACCCACGTTTGAAAAACATCTTGCATTACTCGAACTCGTTGGTTTCATAGTCGGTGAAGAAGGCCTCCGAACCGATCCAGCTAAAGTCGAAGCAATTATAGACTTCCCGGTACCAAAATCTGTTAAACAAGTACGACGCTTCCTTGGGATTGCAGGTTGGTATCGGCGATTTATTCACAATTATGCCGATATCTCTGCTCATATCTCAAATCTCCTTAAAAAAAATTATTAAGTTCGTCTGGACAAATGAAACGCAAGCAGCTTTTGAGCAAGTTAAGATTTTGCTGTCGTCCGCTCCTGTTCTTGCGAATCCGGACTACTCTAAACCCTTATATATTCGATGTGATGCGAGCACGGAGGGTTTAAGAGGAGTCCTGTTTCAAAAGACCACGGAAAATGTTGAACAGCCAATCTCCTTTTTTACGCAAAAGCTCAAAGCTGCTCAAAAAAATTACACGGTAACTGAGCTGGAATGTTTGGCTGCTGTTCTCTCCATAAAAAGTTCCGCCAATATGTAGAGGTGGTTGATGAGCATGAGAGACTTGAGCTCTAAACTAGCTCGTTGAAATTTATATCTTCAGACCTTTGACTTCGAGATTATCCACCAGAAGGGCAAGGAAACTATAGTGCCAGATGCGCTATCGAGAATAAATTGTGACTGATAATTTGTGTTTAATGATTCAAACTATCGCCGCCTAATATCAAAAGTGCTAGAAAACCCTACTGGATACCCTAACTTACGAGTTCTAAATGGTAGACTGTTTATAAGGATCGAACCCAAGTGGATGGAAATTATGGCTTCCTGAACCTTTAGCTCAGAATGTGATCAAATCAGAGCATGCTCTACTGATAGCTGCACATGGAGGCATACAAAAGACTACTGGGAGGATACGCAAACTAGATTACTGGCCGAGGATGGCCAAAGATATATATAAGTTTGTGACAAACTGTGACGTCTGTAAATGGTCCAAATACTCTAACATAATTTCTAAGCCGGAAATGGGTACGACTAAATTTATAGAACGACCCTTTCACAAGATTTATCTTGATTATCTCGGGCCGTAACCCCGTTTTAAGAATGCTAAAACAGTGATATTGGTAGTCCTTGATCAACTGACCAAATTTCCCATTTTGAAATCATTTGCAAAGGCAACGGCCACATCTTTAATCACGTTTTGAGCCAATTAAATATTTAATATGTTTGGCTGCCCACAGACAATATTTACTGACAACGGGACGCCGTTCACAAGCGAAATATTTCAAACGTTTTTGTGTAAGCACGGAATCGGACTTGAGCGCACACCTGTGTACTCTCCGCAATCCAACGCCTCAGAACGGGTTAACAGATCTGTTCTGAGTGCCATATGGACGTATGTAAAATCTGATCACCGGATGTGGGATAAAATTAGATGCTCTCCGTTTTATGCTCTTTTTGACAATGAGATGATACATCATGGTGGAACTTATGATCTGCTAGATAGTTTGGATTATCTAAGTGATACGGATATGGAGACCCTGCCTGCCAATTATAAACAGCCCATTATTCACCACAAAATTAGGGATAACCTGGTGAAAGCATACGAATCTTATTCTAGTAGGATTTAATATCAAGACTCACGAATTTATGAAAACAAATTTTTTTAATATTTTTTACCGAAGAAATGGTATCAGACGATCCCTTAATCATCAAATAATCGGAGCGAATGATGGATGGAAAATGACCGGGGATTAATGGCAGGGACGTTAATGACCACAGTGTAATGAGGGGGGAGGGGGTAATAGCCGGCGACATTACCCACTATGCCGGTGGGAGAATACAGGGTGTTAATATCCGGGGTAAGGACTACGGGTAATGAGCCGGAGGTAATTGCAGCAAGGTATTGTCCGTGGCTGTTATGGTTTCACACAACTTTCCGTCTCACACGATCCTGGTATTTGTATTATCGACACTACACAATCGTCATTGTAATCCACGTCGAGTCTAGTCAAGGAACCCGGAAAATATTAGCATCTTCAAAGAATTTTTCTGCATCGATTCTGCATAATTTGATCTTCTGTAGTACATGAATTAAGCTGCCGTTGAAACTCTGTATCGTGAAGCATCTTGCATAGGTCGTGTAATTCAAAGTTAACAGCTACAAAGTTTGTCCCATTGTCTGAGAATATACAGTTTTCCTCTTGTGGCTATAAAGTGACGAATGCACCAATAAACGAGGCAGCTGTGAAATCAGACGTTAAAACGGTGGTGCTGGACTCATTCTGATGGTAAATGCGCCATTACTTGTTCAGGAAATCGCGGTTTTACACGGCAACACATTACACAATGCCGGTAAACCCTTTTAGCAATCTGTTTTCCATTTATTGGCCAGTAAGATTGTCGTACTGGTGGTAAAATAATGATTGCTTGGCAGTAAAACTGCATGGCGTAATATATAAGAAATTGCTGCAAATTTTAAACGGCCACCAACTCAAACTATGTTTTGCTGATCCGTAAATAATAAAAAAGATTTTAGTGATGGATGACGTATGAGGTAACCCTCTATACTCTTTTGGAAACCACGCGGATTGAACTAGACGTAGTACGGTATTTAATCCAATTTTTATTTCTTCTGTATTTAAAGGCCTAGTTATCTTTGACTTTTTGAAGTGGCAATAATTGCTTTTGACACTATGTATATATCCCATAGCGTTTTGAATTGTCACCAACGAATTTTTGCAATGTATTCGATCTAAGAGAACGTCAACAGGGTCAGCGCTTGCAGTTGTGCCGGTGAAGTTAGATTTTTCTTCGATGGAATGTATTGACTCTGCAAGTTGCTGTGAATTATTCCAAGCTTCAAATGACGAATGAAGAAAATGAGGTCCAAACCACCACAGTTCAGAATTCATAAGCAATTCAGGAAAAGTTCCTCTTGAAATCAAGATCTAGCTTGAATATCGGACACACGGTGTGCCACATAGGTTTTCCATTTGGACAATAAGGTTGGCCAAAAGTTGTGCGACACACAACTCAAGCCGGGGCAATGTGACGCACTTTAAGGGAGCAACTCGAGATGTTGAACACATTAAATTAGCAGCATAACCCTTCAGACCTAAGAAACGTAAACAGATAATTGCACCGAAGGCCTTTTCGCTAGCATCAGCAAAGCCATGCAGTTGAATTCCTGGAGATTTGTTGCTACCGTTAAACAAATGATGTGGAATGATTAGTTGACTTAATTTTGGTAGTTCATTAAGATATTAGTCCAATATGTATGGTATGATATTGGGAGACCTTCATCCCAGTTTACCTTCAAAAACCATAACTTTTGCAATATTGATTTACCCACTACTACTATCGGAGACACTATTCCAAGAGGATAGAAAATTTTTGCAACTTGGGATATTATTTTTCTCTTAGTGTACGATGAAGTTTTTGTTGAACCCAGGTTGACATTGATACGAAAATAATCGTGCACTGGATGCCAGTACATACTTAGAGTTTTTATGCCCGTTTTGATCAAACACGACACTCAATTTAGTAATTTAGTTTTCGACGAATCGGGCTTTAATACATAATGATGCGGCTAAATAATAGGTAGTTCGCCGGTTCAACTAAACTTAACCATTTCCATGTGTTTAAGAGTTTCATACTCTCTCATAAATGATTTATATTGTGTAGAAATTTCTGGATTGTTGTTGAGCCATCTTTCGAGCATAAGAAATCTATTCTTGGCTAAAATTGATGAGTCACCCAGCAATGCACTGGAAGCGAAAGGAAGTCTAACTATGAATTTGCCTACGGCATCTCAAGAAAAATTATCTTCGAAATGTTTATCACATTCGGATTCAGCTATAATTATGCATGGTTATGGCATTCCTCTATATGCCAAAATTGCTCTAATAATACACAGAATGACGGGTCGACATGTTGACATGTGAAGAATGAGTTTTAACTCCTAATCACTGAATTAATGAATTTGTGATAAAGTTCAATTGCGAACCAGAATCGAGTAAAGCTCGAGCTTCAATTTGACGACCATGTCTAGCAGGAATTTCAACCAATGCTGTAGCAAGAAAAATTAATTTTGGAGCAGAGGCACCCAGAGGCCCTCAGAGGCAGAGATGAACTATTACCTTGATGTGGAATTGCTGTTCCACTAGAAGATGCTATAATATTTGGATGCAAGAGAGTATGATGTTTAACCTTACAAATTCGACATACATCAGTAGTTTTGCATTGGTCAATATTATGTGATGCTTTTAAGCAATTTGTACACAGTTTTAATTCCACAACTGTCCGCTTGAATTCGGTAACAAACATTGCAAGAAATTTATGACATCGATTAGCTAGATATCCTACTTGATTACAAACGACACAGTTGTATCCCTTAACTGCAGACAATGCCATTCGTTTAAACGGGCTTAGTTGAAACTGATGAGATTTGGTAGGTCTTGATTCTAGTTGAGAGTTTTTTGACGATGAAGATGAAAAATCAGTTTTTTATTCAGTTATCTTATGACTTGGAACATGAACAAATTTTAAAATGTCCACGAACGAAGGAAGTACATTCGGCAATGATGCTTCCTTCCACTTGGATTTTGTGTGAGAATCGAACTTGGACGAGATAAGATAAACTAGAAACCCAGATTTTTAAGTGGGCGACCCAGATTTTTAAGTGGACGAACTTGAGAATTGAAGTCGTCTAATAGGTTTAATAATTTTTGAGCTGATGGCTTATCAATCGATTAAATTGAAAACAATGCCTTTATAAATGTTATGTTCTTCTGTGATCTGATTGGGCTTGTCGAAGCGCTCAATCAATAGACGTCTATTATGGCATAACCTTTTTTAGCAAGAACAGCAATCCTATCTTCTAACATCGGTCGTAAGTGATAGTATGATCGATCTATGGTGGTTCGAATCGTGTTTGTGTTTCGTCTAACGATTCAAACAGTGTTTGATTCTTTTTGAAGTTTTCATAATTTATTATTAAATCGTTAAGTCGAAGCTGAATTTGAGACTTTGGAGCGGTCTCCAATTTAGCCTCAACGAATTCAGACATTTCTTTCAAAAATTCTTCAAAATGTTTGTTGCACTGTTTGCATCGTTTTATTTGTGTTTCGGAAATCGTTGCACGGTTCAAGAATGAATTGGCAGTTTTGTTCATCTAGGGTAAAGTTGTGTGAAGGGATGGGGGTAATCAATAGGTTTCTGGAGGCGATAGGTTGAATATATTGTAATAATTAAATACTGATTCTTAAAAGGATGGTACCTGTATGCTAAGTATAATTTTGGATTGATTCTGGTATCCCTGTAGAGTTAGTAAGTCAAAAATGTTATTAGAATTTAAGATTTCTATGTGGTCATGAGCTAATATGTCATTGATAAAGTGAACTTCATTATTTGTTAGTAAGTGTCGTGAAATTCGTCGGTGTTTGTCTGAACTTAGTGCGTCTAAGGATATTTGATCCTAACATTTCGGGATCAGTTGTTATTATTAGCTGTGAGCTGAAATGGTTTATTAGAGAATTAGCTGTTGGTACAATGTCTTCGGATTCACTTCCACTTTCTGGTTCCGTGGAGGATTCAGATATGTCGGAAGTGTTGATATTATTAACGGAGAGAGTTTCGGGTTGTATTCGTGACAATGCGTCCATATTTGGATTTTTTACACACTTATTATATACGATTTCGTAATCGTATTCCTCTAGTTTCTATCTCCATCGAACCAATTTGGAGTTTGGTTCCTTGAGGTTGAAAGGCCAAGTCAACGGCTTGTGATCCGTCGCAATTTTGAATTTATTTGACCGAATAGATATGGTCTATAGTATTTTGTGGACCAGACAATGGCCAGAAGCTCCTTTTATATTGTGGAGTAGTTTTTGTCCGTGACCGTTAGGGTTCTAGAGGCATAGCAAATCGGTTTATCTTTCCCTATTGGACCGTGTGAAAGGATGGCGCCAATAGCTACATGGCTTGCATCTTTGTAAGGATAAATTCCTTAGTATAATCGGGATATTGCAATATTGGTTCATTACACAGCAACCCCTTGCAATATTCGGAACATTGTAGATAATATAATAGTGAAGTATTTCCTAAACTTTCCTAAAAATTAAAATCCGCCATTTTTGTTTCAATGTATGCGTAAAACTTCGTATAAACGAGTAAATGATAAATTATATGAAAAAATGCAAATAAGTACGGTGATGAAGTACTTGTAAAGAGGTCATTTTGCATATCGTAGGGTTTTCCGAGCAATTTTTCCAATTCCAGGAACACCGCTACCAAATACTAAGTGCAATTTTGAGTTGTTCTGGACCAAAACTAACAGGTAAACATCATTCCATTGAAAAATTCTGGGCCGCGGGTGTTTTAGCAAACCAAATCTGTCAAGAGGTCATTTTGCATATCGTAGGGTTTTTCCGAGTAATTTTTCCAATTCCAGGAACACCGCTACCAAATACTAAGTGCAATTTTGAGTTGTTCTGGACCAAAACTAACTGGTAAACACCATTCCATTGAAAAATGTATGGGCCCCAGGTGTTTTAGCAACCAAAATTTGTAAAGAGGTCATTTTGCATAACGTAGGGTTTTTCCGAGTAATTTTTCCAATTCTAGAAACACCGCTACCAAATACTAAGCGCCCTTTTGAGTTGTTCTGGCTCAAAAATAACAGACATTCACCATTTCATTGAAAAATCTAAGGGCCCCGGGTGTTTTAGGAAATAAAGTTTGTAAAGAGGTCAATTTGCATATCGTAGGGTTTTTCTGAGCAATTTTCCCAATTCTAGAAACACCGCTACCATGTACTAAGTACTTTTGTACTTCATCACCGTACTTATTTGCATTTTTTCATATAATTTATCATTTACTCGTTTATACGAAGTTTTACGCATACATTGAAACAAAAATGGCGGATTTTAATTTGTAGGGAAGTTTAGGAAATAGTTCCCACGAATTAGATAATTTATATCAAGGATTATTTTTTTACCCTTCCTTAGACATTCCGTTAATGGTTTGGTTACGTCGGAGAAGCTCTTTATGAACTTTCGGTAATATCTCAGAAGACCCAAAAAGCTTTTAATTTGCTTCTCAGTTTTAGGAACGAGGAATTCCTTAATGGCTTTAATTTTGTCGGGGATGGGTTTAACTCCGTTGCAAGGAACGATATGGCCCAAAAAGACAATTTATCGAAGCGGAAATTCCGATTTGTCCATTTGTACATATATTCAGGTTAGCCTTTCTTAATTTATGGAAGACTTGCTTTAAATTTTCTATGTGTTCTTGGAGTGACGTCGACGTTTAATATCGTTTAATATCTAGCCTAACACATTATCCATGACCCTTTGAAAATTTGAATGGGCATTGTTCAGACCGAATGGTATTTTTATGTACTCGTAATGGCGATGACCGATGGAAAACGTGGTTTTGGGATTACCTTGTTTTCTTACCTCTATATGGTGAAATCCAGATGCGAGGTCCAAGGTAGAGAAATACATACATTTCGCTAGCTTATCGAGAATATCGGTGATGTTTGTAAAGGATACCGATCGTCGATTATCTTCTCGTTTAGTTTGTGATAGTTTATTACCAATCGCCACTTGACCTTTCCGCTGGCATCCGTCTTTTTGGGTACAATCCAAATACGAGACGACCAGGGCGAGAAGTTTGGACGTATAATTTCGTCCTGTAACATCTTGTCGATTTGTCTTTTGACTTTCTCCTTGTTGATATGAGGATATCGATAACTTTTAGTAAAGACGGGTTGGTCACAAACGTTGTTATGTTCTAAGAAATAATTCCTCGTACTGATGACATAATTTCAAAATTACCGTCTGTTCTTCACCGTTGAGGAGTTTTGTTCTAATTAAATTAAAAATAGTTTCTGCTAGAATAGGTGTTGGACTTCTTGGACATTCTTGGATGTTGCAGTGATAAGATTCGGCTCGAAAATTTTTGTATATAATTCGACTTTAATCGGCTGTTCGATCACGAAAGTATGGGGTTTGTTACTATAGTTACAACTTCTAAAACTGCATTCCAATTTTTTCAGTGATAGATTCCTTCGGGAATAATTAAGTGTTCGTTTATTGTTGTCGGGGTGATATATATGTCACCATTTTCGACATCAACCGGAAGTTCAGCAGTTAGCTTGCTTCGGAGTACTATGTTGTAAACTTTTAAAATATAAAATTTAAAAAGAAGGAATTCCAAAGGTTCCTTTGTTTTAATTTCCATATAGTTTTAACGTTCACTGAGATATGGATCGTATCCGTGAAAGATGAACGAACTCTGGGTTCAGGAAAGATTTATTCGATCCCGTCTCTACTAAAATTTTTAAGATTTTGGTTCTATTTAGGTGTATGTGTATGTAAGGAAGTGATTGATGTTTGTTCACATTTACGTATCCGATGGAGGCTTCGGGATGAAAATTTTCATCGTCCACCTCACCTTCTTCCAGATCGGGGAAGTACAGTTGACGCTGTTCTTCATCTCCCTCTTCCGTTAGTTCTTGCTGATCCTAAGTTATCCTCTGGGATAGCTTCACATGCTTGAATCGATCCGTCATCACGGCAGGAGATATATAAAGTGTCTTTGTATTGACTTGATGACTCAGAGAATCCGAAATTTAAATTAACATAAAAACGTAACATATTAAATTTAAATCACGATTGTTGTCATTCTTTTTCAAGACACCACACATAATTTTAAATATCCGAAACAAAAAAAATGAAACAGTTAAATGAAAAACATAAATTTTCAACTTAATCATAATTTTTTTTTAAATTTATTTATTTATAGATCTTCCTCCTTTAGTATATAAAATTGTATAAAAGACATTTCCACTTTGTAGCGATATATCATTCCGGGTAACAGCACAAAAATTAAAAAAGCATAAAAGAATATTATTTGTCTTCTTGAGTTACGTCTTGTGCAGCATGCACACAATGCACTTTTCTGAGATACTTGCAGTTATAAAATAACACCACAAAATCATTTTTTTTATTCAGCAAAATATTCCATTCATACCAGCATCATTATACAAAGGTACGAGTATATGGAAAAATTGTTATACATGCTTGTTGTTGTAGTTCGGGATGCGCAAGCATGTTTCAGACAGAGCTGCTTCAATGAACCAAACGGAATTTAACATTAAATAAAAAATAATAATAATAATAAAAGGTGATACCAAAAATAAAAGATTTATTTATATTCGTTTACCATCTTTAAAATTTTTTTTGTTGTGTTATTTTTTTAAGACTATATATCCCAGAATTTCATCATTCCGCTTTTAACGTGTCTCGACATTTTTTTTTTTGTTGTATTTTGTAGCATAAAAAATCACATAAAATTTATATTTATATATCTGTCTGGTTTAATGATAATGATGATGATTCATTTTTTATAGTGTATCCAACATATACTCGTATATGGTTCATTTGGTTTAGTTGCGGTTGGAAGTGTTTGAATATATTGCTATTTCTTGTAATAACGTTCCCTTATTTAATTTAACCGGCAACCAACCACCAGACACTTTGTGCCATTATATAGGTTGTATACGGTTAGGAGTGTAGAAATGGATCAGTTAAAGTTTAATAGACTGCGATATTCTCGTAAAACGTGCATAATAAAAGGCACACAACACTTAGTTGATTGAATTTAAATTGAGTGTACTGTAATTGGATACGTTATACACACGCCTGTCATATATCGCGCGGATGATGTTGCTAATGAAACAAAGAGATTTAATGTAATAATATAACTGCGATTAAAATTAATTACATATACTTTGTGTGCTGTCTTAATGTCAACATAAAAAAATTCTAATGTTTTATTTATGCTCGTTATACATAATAAATGTAGATTAAATGGCATATAATTTTTTTTAAGTAGATATGACAGTTTCGTATGGGTTATAATATAAAGTGAATGTATAGCATATCAGATTTCGGAAGAGGTGGAATTTTAAGGATTAAAACATATTTCAGAAAAATCTTAAAATTTGACTTATTAAATTTAGTTGTTCCTTCTTTATTAATTATCATCACCTGTCGACTTTTTGAAGCCATACATTTAAAAGATTTTAAAATATGAGTGTCTGTTCTCATAATTCAACATTTATAACATTAACATTATATGGATCGTTATTTTTTCCCGAATGACTGCGGTAATACTAACACGGTGGAAAGTATTGCGGAGATCTCCGTATTATGCGAATATTGATTTGTGATCTTTTTTGCTTCCGTTACGGGACCAATATTTTTAATTGACTCCTTGTCTGCATGTTGGTGTCGAAAATAGTGTAGACAATTAGTTTTTGCGTAGATAATGTCGAGAACTGGTAGAGTATGTAAACAATTCGTATACACCTTATTAAAGTTAGCCAAAAGTTTCCAGCCGAAAGGTAATGCAGATAGTGTCTTCGCTATCCCAGCCGAAATTTGATAATGCAGATATCGTTTTTGCTATCCAAGCAATGCATCCATTTCTATCCAATTTGCATCCATTTAGCATCCATTTTATTGAGACATTCTGAAGGGGATGCAGGGGGGTATAATTTTCTGATTCAATATATCGAAAATGTATAGAATGGCCTGTCGTTCAAGAATATCGTGCTTTGTCATTGATGGCACTATGGTTATTTGGTAGGCCATTATGTTGGTCAACTTCGGCTTAATCGTGACGAAATTCTGATGGGGATGTAGTGGTGTAATTTTGCAAAAATTCGCTGATTCAATATATCGAAAATGCATTGAATGGCCTGTCGTTCAAGATTACGTGCTTTTGTCATTGATGCCACTATGGTTATTTGATAGGCCATAATGTTGGTCAACTTCGGCCTAATTGTGGAGAAATTCTGAAGGGGATGCAGGGGTGTAATTTTGCATAAATTCGGTAATTCAACTTATCGAAATTCCATTGAATGGGCATGATGCCACTATGGTTATTCGATAGGCCATTAATTTGGTCAACTTCGGCCTAATTGTAGAGAAATTCTGAAGGGGATGCAGGGATGTAATTTTGCACAATTTCGCTAATTCATCGCTAATTCATTATATTGAAAATGCATTGAATGGCCTGTCGTTCAAGATTATCGTGCTTTGTCATTGATGCCACTATGGTTATTTGATAGGCCATAATGATGGTCAACTTCGGTTCAATTGTAGAGAAATTCTGATGTGGGGGGGGGGGGATTCCAACATAATTTTGCACAATTTCGCTAATTCATCGCTAATTCAATATATTGAAAATGCATTGAATGACCCGTCGTTCAAAATTATCGTGCTTTGTCATTGATGCCACTATGGTTATTTGATAGGCCATAATGTTGGTTAAGTTCGGCCTAGTTCTGGAGAAATTCTGGAGGGGATGCAGAGGTGTAATTTTGCAAAAATTCGGTAATTCAACATATCAAAATTCCATTGAATGGCCTTTCGCTGAAGATTAGCGTGCTTCGTCATTGATTCCATTAATTTCAAAGTGGCATCAATGACAAAAGCACGCAAATCTTGAGCGACAGGCCATTCAATGCATTTTTGATATGTTGAATTACCGAATTTTTGCAAAATTACACCCCTGCATCCCCTGCAAAATTTCTCCACAATTAGGCTAAAATTGACCAACATTATGGCCTATCAAATAACCATAGTGGCATCAATGACAAAGCACGATAATCTTGAACGACAGGCCATTCAATGCATTTTCGATATCTTGAATCAGCGAATTTTTGCAAAATTACACCCCTGCATCCCCTTCAGAATGTCTCAATAAAATGGATGCTAAATGGATGCAAATTGGATAGAAATGGATGCATTGCTTGGATAGCAAAAATAGTATCTGCATTATCATCTTTCGGCTGGGATAGCGAAGGCACTATCTGCATTTTTCTTCGGCTGGGATACCAAAGACATTATCTGCATTACCTTTCGCTTGGAAACTTTCGGCTAACTTTAACAGTATTTCGCATACAATGTATATTATTGTTGTTTGTTGTTTTTCCATTGTTTTCCTGTACGAAGTCGTCATCTTACAGTTTTCCAATTTTTAAATTGAGTTTTAAACTAGGGCATACTTATATTTCTGACGTTAAAATTCAATTTTAATAAAATTGGTTTGACTAAAATATCTTGGTCAATCGATGTCTACGATATTGGTACAAATTTAATTTTCGTTCGTGGAATAAATTTTATAAATCCTGGTTTAATAGTTGGCATTTTTTTACCGCACACTGGTAGGTATCGTAACTTTTATACCAATCGTTTATACGATCCTGAAACATATGCTGATTTCTACTATTGATTCTAAATTGGAGTCATTGTAATACTTCGAAGAGGAAATAAGAGAATTTTTAATATTTTTTCATTACGCAATGGGCTTTAGAATTTTCATTCAGGTTGAAATCGATTTAGTTTTTAACGAGTTATTTATAATGCGATACGAGGCTAAATTCGAGTATGGTTTAAAAGAAACTCTCTGTGTCAATCAAATTCTCTGTACATCATGAACTTGAGCAACGTAGTCGTTACTACCAATAGTTCTATTAGAAAAGAGTTTTTTAAATGTGCCATATCCAGAGATTGAGATGAAGCATTATGAAGTCGACATTCATGGCGTCAGGGAAGAGAACTGGAAAACCAGTTCAAAATAAACACAACCGAAGAAAATTTCCTCTGGACGTGATGATATATGTACTAACAACTAAATCAAAGAAGGCACTAATGGGATGGAACCCAGTTAAAAGCCAAATATAATCTTGGCTATAGTCCATTCAAAAATACGAAACACATACCATAATTCAGCGCAATGCCCCAACAGAAGACGCAGATGAAACAATCAAGGATGAGTGCTATGAACACAATTTATGGCAAAACAAGAATCCAACCAGATAACGTATTGACTAACAAGAAATTTCTCACCCCATACAAGATGAAATAAGAGGTGCAGAGATTTACGGTAACCATCAACTGGTAATATCACAATTAAAAATTATGCCTGTAAAATGCATCAATTCAAATCGGAAAAAATGTAACACCGACAGATTAAAAGGTGTTGACACAAGAAATACATTATGTGAAGCGCTCAAACTCTGGAAGCTGAACCAATGATGAAGCAACTATCAACACCCTCATATAACAAGAATACGGACGCAAACTCCGGATCAGTGGTAAAATAAAATTGAAGAACGTTCGCAACTTAAGTTGCCAATGTGTCAACAAAATACGTCGGAGCTGAAATGTCACTACATAAACGTGTACGATGGTCAAGTGAAAGTTTACCAATATCCTACCAATAAGCGATGCATCTGGTCAAACAGCAGAAATCAAATATTCAAAGGAGACAAAACGACAACTGCGACGACTCTAACAGCTTAAATAACAGAAGTATGGACTTCCGGTAGAATCCCGCGAAAATGGAATGTATGATTGATTATATGTATAACCACAGACAATCAAAGTAGATTTTTCATTTGAACTAAAAAATTAAAACAAAATTAATTTCTGATAATTTCAATGTCATCGTTGCATCTGTGATTTTTCGTTAAACTGCGTATACGTATACGTAAAAAAACAAAATATTTATGATTGCATGCGGCTTTTACAGAACCTAATTACAGTTTAAATTTTTACGTTTTAACTTCACAGACAATCAACTCGAAAATAAAAAAAGGAAAGGATCGTGTTGTGCCAGACACGCGTCGAAATTAAGTAGCCTAACTCAGGCTAGAGGCAGGTTATAAATATATGCCCGCTAACGCACAAACACGCCGGAATGCAACATAAAGTACAGAAGCTATCAGATCTAGCAATAAAATATTTTATTCTACCAGAAGTTCATACTTCTGTTGTTAGAGTCGTTGCAGTTGCTGTTTTGTCTTCAAAATAAATATCAGGAAAACCAATACGATTAGGCTAAACGGTCAATGAATTTCTATACCTTGGTTGTAAGTAATCTAGCGCAAAGAAGTGGATCGGATGGAGATTTAAAGAAACGAATAAATAAAAGCAAAACAACATTCAACATGTTACACAAACTGTGGAACACAACTGCCTTATCCCGCAACACCAAGCTTCGGCACTACTGGACCAACAAAATAACAAATGTTGAACGCTCTATAGGCAAAAAAGTCAATCAGTCATTGGCATTGAAATAGGAAAGAACAAGTGGAGATGGATTGGCTATACACTGAGGAAGTCCCATCAAGATTTTGTTTGGAGGTTCAACAAGAAGGTCTCTGGAAAGAAAATCGGACAACCAGCTGTAATATTGAAACTTGTTCGTTTAATCAGGAGCGAAACAACTCGAAAAGTCATGGCTGGAAATCAAAGCAATAGCGCCCAACAGAGTTAGATGGTCCAGCCTAGTAGGCAAAAAAATATTGCTTGAAATATCCAGTAACCCTTCGGTCTTATTTTGTTATTTATTACATTTAATATTTAATAATTTAATAATAATAGTTTAGCTCTTTTGTTCACCGAAAATCCAACTTACCGGGTTGTAAGACTGTAAGATAAATGTTGATCTTTTTCAGGTAGAGCGAACTCCATGCTACGTTTATCAAACGTTGAACGGGTGATATTTTTGATTTAGAGACAATTAGGATTCTGTATGGTGATTACGTGTGGTATCCGTTCTGTGAAGAACATTTCAAAAGTATTAAAAAAAATCAAAATAACTTTATGCACTACTTGATCTGGAAAGCTGGAGCGGTATGTACGACAATGATCTATCGTACCACGTATGTATACAGCAACAACCACAATGTCTTACTGGAGGTAGGACTTAGAATGTTTTTGAGCGGTAGCGCTCAAAAAATTCACTTTTATTAGTAATCTCCTGCTGGTCCTAATCGGCACACTGGAAGTACTTATAGCTCAATTAAAATAAACGTGTCCAGTAGTCAACCAATTATCTGTTAATTTTCATATCCAAAGAGGATTTATGTTATTTTGACAATAATGGCTTGCCATGTCAAATTTGTAAAGTAACAGAACGATAACAAGTACGCGGCAAGTTGATGCACCTCCTTTCTACCATTTAATCAAAGTGTAAATCAAAGTGAATAAACAATATTACGGGTGTTTAAGTGAAGGGGTCAGTAAACTTGTCGGTAACATAGACCCCATTTACGATCAATTTTTAATTGTTTAACGATTTAACGAATTCGCTCTTTAACCGTAACATATACTCTCAAAGAAAGCAACGGGAATTGATCAATTAAAAATCCCGCTTAAAGGTATTGTAAAATTTGATTTTGTCGCTAAGTTGGCACAACAGTCCTCTATCTTGACGTGAAGTTTGAGCGCGTCCTGTCATTTAGTTTGTTTACAGTGCTCTATTTTGTCAGTTCATCCCAATTGAAGAAAAGAATAGAAAAAATCCAGCTGGATTCATATCAAGTGAATACGGTGGTTGTTCGATGATATTTGTTGAGTATTTGGCCAGAACTTCGTTCACAATGATAGTCAATGATCTTGTTGTCCGCATAACACCCAGATAAAATTCTTTATTTACCGTCTGACCTTCTGATAAGAACTCCGAGTGCACAACACGAACGATAATCGAAGAAAATAGCCAACATTACCTTTTCATTTAATCGACTTTAACGTGTATTTTTCGGTTTCGGCTCAGTTGAAAGGCACCTTTCCGAAGCTTGTTGACTGGTTTGTATGTCAAACTCGTAAACTAATGTCTTATCACTAGTTATAATACGTTGTTTGAATATATCTTCAGCTACCTTTAAGCGATTGGGTTTTGGAAGAAAATTCAGGTATTCCGGAACTAGTCAAGCGGTAACGCGTTTCATGGCCAAACAATTGATCGTGAGGCATAGAAAGTTTGGCGGCTATCTATTTCAAATCTAAATGACGAATTTCCGTCACCATTTTCTTCACTATATTGATGTTACTTCAGTCAAGGCCGACCGTATCGAGGCAAATCTTGTTTTTGATAACGTCGATTCACCGCAAGTAACATTTTCATATTTTTATTCAACAGACTTGAGATGAACTGACAAAATAGAGCACTGAAAACAAACTAAATGAAAACTCGCGCTCAAACTTCACGTCTAGATAGAGTACAGTTGTGCCAACTTAGCGACAAAAAAAATTTACAATTCCTTTAAGCGGGCTTTTTAAATTATCAATTCTCGATTCTTTCTTGACGGAGTATACGTAAATGTGCTTCATTACCAAAAAATCTTGGGTTCAAGTTTTTAAATGTGTTAAAAGTTTTTATTGGGTTGTCTATATTGAAATGGTTTCATTACAAAAAACTCATAGAATTTTTTTCATTGCTAAGGTAAATAATAATTTTCGACATTGTCTACATTCTCTACTTTGACGCATTTCGGGCATCTATGTTTGGATGTGAATCTCAATTCACAACTTGAGTGAATTTTTAACCAAGAGTTGGTTTATACTGAACTAACCATTCCGGTGCTAGAAAATTAAAATAAAATAAACGCAACAATAGTTCCCTCCCAGATAGATCAAAGATTTATCGATAATGTAAGAATCTGGTAGGAGTCCTGGTTGCTCGATCCGATCTCGTAATTGTTTTAGTACTTGGTGAAAGATCAAAATGAACCTTTTTGCGAACTTTCGGTTCCTCGGTAGATAATATAGGTCCGTCGGCCGAAATCATGAGTTCTGGTTATCGGTTGGATTATAAGTTTGTAGCCTGGTTCAAATCTTATTTGAGTAATCGAATCCAATATATTGAAATAGGAGGTAAAACGTCGAATAGAATACAAGCAACCTCTGGCGAACCACAAGGCTCTCACGTTGACCCATGAATTTTCACAATCTTCATTAATTACTGAAATAGATGGTCTGTTTATAATAAAGGCAGAGAGTTAAACACAGATTCGCTTCTTGTGCCGGATCAGCTACAACTACAACAAGTGCTCGTACTGCCTCCTCGTAGCGGCCACCGATATCTACTACACAAAAATGGTAGGCTAAATGTGTGAGGTCTAGTACAATACAAAGTATAGACTACCCTTTAAAAATCGGAATAGCAATGTACTAGACCTGAATCGCACGGAGAACCTTCATCAGCCTTACGAACAGTCACCATAATATCTGTTTGATCTCTCAGAACTACAAGAAGCACGATTAGTCGGCAACAACATCGTTCACTATAATCTCATTTGATACACGGGTTTTTAATAAATAATCGTCATCATCAGTTCGTCGCTGCTTTCACACCTGTCATTAATCGGATTGCTTTACTTTGGTCACACGTGCGACATTCTAATGTTTCGTTCGTAATTTTTCACGTTCTTACTAAGGATACTCCCGAACAAACAAAACCATGATGAATTTACGACCATCTTGTAAGTATTCTGAGCAAAATTTCTTACCATCAATTAAAATTGTAATGCTCAATTTGGCAGTGCTACGGTACGTACACCACCAAATAAGCTTTACAGCATCATGTGGTTGCCGCCAGAACAAATTTCTCACAGAGATGCATTCATAAAGGAACATAAAAATCAAACGACGAAATAATACATTTTAATAAAATTAATCACATCCTCATATCAAAAATATTTCCCTCGAATCAAAGATATCAAAACAAGTCGAAAAACTAACGTGAACCTCAATCGCAAAATACACCTTTCATGTATCTATAACATACAACTGTCGCTTTCAGCAAACCCAGCATTGGAACAATTATGCTTTTAACCAGAACCAATTAAAAGATTTCTCTATCAAGAATTCTTGAAAACCAGCCATGCTCAATACCCTAGAAAATTAGTACAAAATTGATCAAACTTCACTGACGACTAAAACTGATTGATTGGGCGAAGCTTGCTTGAAAGCAGTTCCGGAAAAAGATCGTTACATAAAAGAGATAACCCTAGATTTCGAAACTCATAGCATCAGTCCTGCCGTATGGTCTACTGAGGAAGTCCAAAAAGAGTGGAAGACGTTTCAGATTTGCTACTAAATAAAAAGGAAGATCGTTTAAATTGCAACAACTACCGTGAAATAGCTTTGCTAAACCCTGCTAATAAAGTTTTGACCAACATAGTGGTAGCAAATGTTGGGTATCTTATTCGACTACCAGAGTAGATTTCGGCCAAATAGGTCAACAACTTTTAATACTTTCACCTTGAGAATGATATTAGAAAAATGTCTTGAAAAGGACATCCCTGTTCACAGTCTGTTTGTAGACTTTCATTTATATCTGCAAATTAATAATGAGCGTCAAATTACAAGGTGAAAATTGAAGACTCTCTGAATCCATTGGAAAAACATCAGGAGTACGGCAAACCAATAATTAACCATTATTGGCTGAGCACGCATTTATGTATTATTAGCAAGCAAAATTTCAGAACTAACTTTGTAGGAGAGATTTTGTACGGTTCCAGGGTTTTGATTATAGAGATATTGATTTTCAGTATTTTGATATTGAAGATGTTCAGTGACGAAAACTGACCTTTAAGCTATAAGGTCTACACACGTTATATGTCCTCACTCAACGGCGAACAAAACGACCCAAGCACATTCCGCTTCTATCGTATGTTTACAATCCTTAATTTCTTTTTTTTTCCAAAACTATTTAGATTTTAGAACGTAGGCACCGCGCACTGATACCGACATTATGATTTCTCATATTTTGAAATCTGATCCACAGTTCTCTATTTTGAGAATTGGCATCGTTCTGGCTTTCCCTGGAAATAGGGAATTGGGAAAAGTATTTTTGTTTGAATTGTATGTTTCGGGCCTTCTGTGGCCCTATTATGGTAATTCCCCGGGAATAGGGAACTGGGGAATGATTTTTACACATAATTTCTGTTTAGATTAAGTTCTGACCTACTTAAGGAATAACGCTTGTTGCAAATTTTTATAAATTGGGAATAATATTGTCATAACGAAACTGGCAGAGAAAATTATTCCCAATTTTATTTTGTTTTCAAAAAAATTGCCACTAAATTTACCTAAAAAAAATAATTTAAACAGAAATTATATGTAAAATCTTTTCCCAGTTCCCTATTCCCGAGGAATTGCCGGAATAGGGCCACTGATGGTATCAGTTTGGAGTAAATATTTTAGAAAAAAAAGTGGAATGGGAAACTTTTGTTCCATAAAAGTTTAATTGGGAAAATAATTTCTCAATTAACTTGGTATCGTAAATATTTACACCAAACCGATTCCAACAGTAGGCTAGCAAAGTACAATTTAAAGCCAGAATAGTGCCAATCAAGATGCTAATGCTAAATGTATACCAAAAAATTCAGTTTATTCCGAACCTTATACAGAGTCGAAGGCAAGTAGAATATTTTCTAGGTCTTCTCCATATATTTTGAATTAAACTTCGATTATTGCCAAAAGTACCTTGAGCTCTGCTTCGTTAATTAGCTCCCCAGGTTATTCAGAAAAATTTCCTTATCTCCGTTGATATACACTATGACTTGTAAATTTGGCAGAACCATAGTTGGAACTAATATTGGTACTCCATTTTTATTAGCAAAATTGATTTTACTCCAATCGGCTATGTAATCTTTAACCCATATTTTGAAATTTAGAATTTTGCTTAAATCCAAAGTTTGTACTCGCTCCCATAATATACTCAACAAATCGATTTTGTTGATAAAGATACTGTTGCTATTCGACTAGCACATATCGATTTCTCAAAAAAGCCTATAACATATTAAAAGCACGAATTCAACATAACGCTGTAAACGTACTTAAAACTTTCAACATTTCCTCTTGTGCAATAAAATACTTATATACCAATATATCGTACACACGAGTATAAAACTTTTCCGTTCTTTCATCCTAACTATTTCATTATACAACAAATTAAACTCGAGATTTAAAAGTTTTTTGTAAAACATAGTTCGATCTTAAATGTGTGATGACAATGATAAATCGTTTGTAAAATCGATGGAGTAATAATTGTTAGAATTTTCAGCTCCCGAACATACAATGGTACTTGAATAGTTTTCTGTGTTCTAAAACTATTTACATAAATAATGGAGTATGATGATTTCTTTCGTCTTTTAAAAATCTTTTAGAAGATGCATGAAGTGTGTCTCAAATTAGCTAAGATGATTAATACATTTTACGACAGTGAAAAATCGACATTTCAATCCCACACAAGTATAGAGTAGAATAGTAACTGTCATGTTCTTCCTGCCCGTGGTATCATTTCGTTATATTTTGTTTATAAACACTTTACCACGTTACTAGCCTAATGGTTAAATAATGCCAGCTGGAAAAATTGGACGAATGCCCATTGAAATAGTGATATAAAATATTCTCAAGTAATGATAGCAGCTGTTTTCGATGCTACTAAATGAATGGGCCTTAAATCACAAAAGTTGGCCGTGTACTCACCTGTAACTTTTCACGTCTCTGTTATAAATATTTCAAGAAAACAGTTTTATCTCACTTGACACTTTAAAAACTACTTAAATTTTATTTGCTCTTTAAAATTAAATACAAAATGTTGGTCATGTCAAACAGTTCATGTAGACGGCCAATCATAATTATTTTTAACTTTTACTTATCTACAGTTATAAGAAACAATTTATTCATGCTTCTACACTGCCATCTGTTCTCATCTTGAACAAGCTCTAAATAAAGGTTTACTGACATCTACCTACATTTGAGAAAGAAATAATTTAACAGTGTATTTTTTTTTTCTATGAAATTACGTGAAATCTATGATCAAACAATTCAGTAAAAGTCACTTACTTTAGAAGAGCAAACTTCTTTAAATCTTCAGGTAGTTCCTAAATAAGATAAACTCAACGTAGCAGAGAAGTTGGCCTATGTGAAGTTTTAGCATTCGGCGGATTGTTCTGCTTAAGTATCATAATTACTTCTGCAATTTTCCCTTGTCTTGGTACATATCTTAGTCGAAATGCTGCATTAATTATATTCACTAGTTTCCTCAACGGTTTCTCCGGTAACACTTTTATTATCTGACCCGTTATAAGTTCATATCCTGGAGCCTTATACGCATTCAAGTTATTCTTGATTTCCTATTTTAGTTCTTTCAATGTTACAGGTTTAATTTTCATTTCAACCTGTTTATTTCTCGGGGTGATATTTTCCTCTTCCGTTTGTTTGGGGTAAGGTTGGAATGTTTCTTCAAGGTGATTTGCAAACAAATCTGTTTTTTGTTTAGCATTTACAGCCCGCCCAATTTTCTTTATTTTTAATTGGAGGAACCTGAAGTTTGGGTCTTTTAAGATGCTTATTTGTTTTCCATAATGAATAATCAGTATCTTTTTGCCCAGTTAGATTTTTAATGTCTTTTATTATAGGTATTTTAATTTGTTGCAGAAATGGTTAAATGCCCTCGTATTTTCTGGGTTTCGATGTTTTTGCCATTTCTTCAGCGCTTTTCTTTTATTTTTAAGAAGTTCTCTCGCTTTGGATGTTATGGATAAGCTTATCTACTCGTAGTTCTTCTTCTATTTGGGCTGATCCCTGTATTGAGTTCTGCAAACTAATGCTTTCTGTTAAACGTGTTTGGAAGAGATCCCATTTGGCTTTGGAGCTCGTTAATTTCGGGTTGCTCTCCTTCATATCCATTGTTTGGCTATGTATCATAATAACTGGTGAATGAGCTGACGATAAACTTTCACTGTTCTCTACATGGATGTAATTATCTGAAATCCCTCTTGTAATAAGGAAGTCTATGAGATCTGGAGTCTTACTGATATCCGTAGGCCAATAGGTTAATGGACCGCCTGAGTGAAACTCGCATTTTAGTTCTTTGCCTGCCGCGAACAGTTCTTTTCCTTTAGCAGTCGTTAACCGTGATCCCCAATAGATATTTTTTGCATTATAGTCACCTCCAATTAAGAAGACGCTTTCTAGTGTTTTGAGAAGATTAGTATAATCCACTTGTTTGAGATTGTGTCTTGGAGGGCAGTATGTTGCTGAGATACTACAAGTTTTATTATTGTTTAATTGTATTTTGATTGTTGTGACTTGCATGGAGAGCTACTCGACTTTAAGTTCTTCGTTATGTTGTATATGATCTTTTATGCTTATATCTGATCCATCTCTTTGTTCTCTGGATGTAATACGTTCTTTTGTTTTACAGAATGAAGTTTTGGTGAAATGGGTTTCTGATGAAGCCATCTATCTAAATTATGCATGTTTAAAAATATATCTAGTTCTTGAATGTGATACAATAGCCCATTGGCACTCCAGGTTACAATTGATAAAGGTTTTCTTCTACTCTGTTATTGAAGCTAGTTTGTGATTTCATTTCTTCTAGTGTATTCTGCAGACACCTGCGAGATAAGTCTTTTGTTGAGGTTCTCTAAATTTCTCAGTATGCCCTGTAAAACGAGATATACTTTTAACTGTTTCTGCTCTGTTTGCTGAACTAGTTGTGCATAAGTAAAATTTTCATTTACTCGCCCTCTTTGTATGTTGAGATTAGGAGTTGGCGGTTTAGGTTCCGTGTTCTTTTATAGATTGTACATATCTTGATGTATCTGGTTTCCGTGATTTATCTCTCATTTTCTGTAGTTCTACTGTTACTTCACATCCTCTGTAGTTGGCTGGATGCTGGCCTATATAGTTGATACACGTCGGTGCTATATTTCGGGGAACTGTGCAGTCGTTTCCAGTGTGTTTTCCTGCACATTTAACACATCTTGCTTCACGATGGCAGTACTTTTGTGTATGATTATAATCTTGGCCGTTTTAATATTGAGGTATTAGTCGAGTGACTAATCTATTTTAACTCTGAGGTTGAGGATAGCATTAATATTCTAAATATTTTCGATTTTTTCTTGATTGTCGAAGGTTAGAATGAAAATTGGGAGTCCTCTTCTCATGATTTCAACATTCCCTATTTTCTCGCCTCTCTCTTCTGATAATGTTGACTGCATCGATTATTTTCGAGGCCACTTCCACGATCGATCATTTTTATCATGGTAGGTATGCCACTGATGACCAACAGAATTTAATTTGCTAGCTAGAGCTTTATAATCTTCAGGTTCTGTTGTGTTTATTTTCCAAATATTATTACTGAGCGATATTACTTTTTAGTCATTTCGTACTACTTCTTTGTAATTTGTTATTCCTAGAATATTGATCGGGGGTAGAACCTGTTTCTTCTTTTCTGGCTCATGCACTTTTGGCGCAGTAAATGGAAACTTCATTGTTCAGCGGCGCGATTAATTTCTCAGTTTGTTCAAATTTATTTATTAACTCTGCGTTGTTTATTATAACTGTTTGTGCATTGGACGTAGCTTCACAAGTTGGCTGGAAATTTGTATGCTTTATAGAATATATATTTTCTTTCTCATTGTTACGTTAACACAGTGCGGTGCTCTTTGGCGGTTGAGTTAATGGTGGTGTTCTATGAAGTGTCGTTATTGTTTATACCCGACATTTCATTTTTTTTGTTGACTATCTGCTATACTGTTTCTCTACTACGTAGGAATTGGATACCACAACTGCTCAATCTACAGGACATTGCCCAGGATGCGCCACGAGGAGGCTGTCAACTAGCACACCTGCGTTCTAAATGAAATTTCTCGGTGCTTATGTGGTGGTGTGTTAAGGTTTCTGGCCAACGCAAACATTTCTTCTATAAACTAAAATTCCGATCAACTTGAGATTAACTTACATTTTTTAAATCCAAACGCAAAACAAATGATAAATTTTTACGAAGCCATTTCAAGTTTTGAATTCAAATTGATCGATTGCTCCGCTACGCGATTCCAAACCGACAGATTTGTCTGATCCGTAGGTTTAGTCAACATCGGTTTTAGAACATGTTAAACTTTTCAGGCTCATTAACATCTAAGATTGATTAGGCCTCGTTTTCATGTAGTGCAAAGATTTGCAACTGCACAAAATCTAGGTTACTCCAAGTGTGATAACATTAAAGGAAAAATTTGTGTTTCTCATTTTTGCGGGATCAATCGCATAGTTAGTTGGCCTTAACTATGAAAAATGAAGCTTTACTGCTTTCAATACTGTTTTGAGGCGACTACAGCAATTGAGTCCTTTAAAGTTTTTAATATGTCTGTTAAACTAAATACGAAACTTCTTAAACCCAGAATAGAAGTTCTCTTGTTTTATATGTAAAAATAGTTGTTTAACACACACACACACAAACACATAATTATAAAAATTTGTTAAAATATAATAAAGCAAACGTTGTAAAGTGTAACAGAAGAAAAGACCAATTAGCAATTCTAATAAATTTTTAATGATTGAAAATCGATTTAAGGAACAGATTTCTCAGAAACCTTTCTCATTAATTTTCGCTAAACATTTTGAATTAAAGTTGTTTTTTTCGATATTAACATTTTATTAAATTAAAATTCAATATATTAATACTATTTTTAAATTCATTTTAATTTTAGGTAAGAGGATCAAAATTTTCCTTCTTCGATGTATAAAATAAAAATGTGTCAATTAATCGTAAGTATAATTTAGTCGTTCGTATACCAAAAACGGAGGGGTGAATATGTTGTGTGTTTCTAAAGCGAGAAATTCAACTTAGCGAATTATTGATATAAACTGTCTTGAATAGTTGAAAATCATTATTCCTGCGTAAATTTAAACCAACAAGTCCAATCCTTTTAAATTTTTGTCGACTTTTGAAAATCCTGAACTTTTTGCAACATCAGTGCAAAAATTGGAAAAGGTCCGATGGTAAATACCACAGATGTCCATCACATCTCGTAAATATCTCTCAATTTATGAAAACATTTGAAATTTAATTTAATTTTAATTATGAAAAAAGCTTTAATTTGAATTTTTAATTCCAAATTTTTTTATTGTAGTTCAGTTAAAAATTACTTTGTCTGCCGGATCATTTGCAGCAAAATTTTACAATCTTTAATATCCTAATTGCTTTTATCGTAAATGCCATTTCCAAAATAATTTCAAACATCACCAATTATGACCCCGATCAGTCAATTCGTCTGGGCTATAGTGAAGCTTAATTTTAGTTGAAAAACAGTTTTTTTTTTGTCAAAAGTCGTATTTTCTATATAATGTTGGGAAACTGGTCTGGTATTGCTGCCAATTTAACTTAATACCTGTTAGTTCAAGTCAGTTAGAAATTTGTGGAAAAAACTAGAATATGAAGTTTCACTCCGATCAGACAATCCGGCTGGGCACAAATCATCATTTCATGATGACATGAAAATTTGGCTTGACCGAAAGGTAATGAAGTAACCCGTATCTTTTCGTTTTACGCGATTATAACTATTTATTGAATCTTTCTTACACGCTTCTCCGATTTAAGTATCGCTTGACTAATGTATGCGAGTTTTAAACGGTCGACTGCAATAATTTGTTGGTTGCCATTAAGATCAGCTACGAAATATTTACTTAAACGTCGAATTATTTTGAAAGGCCTTTTCGGTTAACAGAGCCTGTTCGCTTCACAGTTACTTAGGGAATTAGGATGGTAAATATTAGAATCTTTAGGTGTTTTAGTAGGCGTTGGCTTTATTATTCGGACTAGTTACAAAAAAATCTCGTGATACCCTTGCAGTATGACCATAAACACATTCCGCAGCAGAATTAATTGAAGCTCTTCTGACTAGTTAATTTTTCTGCGGGTGGTAAGTGGTAGTATGTAATTTATTACTTTCTAGCGCTTTTGATACATTTGCCACCATTTGGGATTCAAACAGTGATCTCATAATGGTCAATAAATATCGAAATTCTTGAGATGGTGGAAGTGGCGCTACTCTAAGGTTCTAAGTGAATTTTACGAATTTCCAGTTTCGAATTTTCAAATCTCGATCTTTGACAATTTAAACAAGATCAGGCAAATATGATAACCCCCTTATTAAGATTTGGCTAGAAAAATTTAGTTTCTTGAAGTTGAGTTAATTTTTTTAACCATATCCGATTACATTTATGGCATTTATTTCATCATTTTCAGGACATGATAAACAGCTGACAAACTGAGTCAAAGTGTTTGGCAATCATCCAGTCTTGTTGAGGTTTTCTGAGATGAGCTTCTCCGAATCAACTTTTCTGATGTCTTTGGTAGCATCGAAGATGTGGCCACATGTCAACTGTTGCGGTCAATTGTTTGCTTATTGGGCATACAATTGAAGAGCCTGAGCGTTGATTTCGCTGAAAAGTATGTTTGTTGGATCAATGCGAAGTACTTTTCTAACCTCAAACTCTCGGGAATAATTTTTATCAATTTTGTCAAGAAGAATCTTCACGTGATTCGCCTTTAATTCACCAACTCGCAAACCATTCAGGAAGTCCACGATTTTCGTGCCTTTTTGTTGTTTTATACTTTGTTTTATTCGCCACTTATGAGAGCTGATGGCGCTGAGCTCTTCGGTTGGGTGAAAACGACGCTGCTCCGAATTGGCGAGAGATGCATTAAGTCGCCAAACATCAAAATGTTTATTTCACCGAAGAGTTCCTGCTGGCGTACAGCTGTTAGCAGTATCAGCAGCTTTCCATCTCGTTGAATCGGCATTTTGAATATTGAATGTGTAGAGTGCGGCCACAAAACACTTAAGCGGCGACACCAGTAAACGAAATAACCGTCATCGAATTATTTTCTTCATGATAACGGCGCAGAATCCAATGAACATACTCAAGCCATCCAGCTGCTTCTTGGTGCTTTGCGTGATGCGTGATGCGTCATTCTCGTTAAATTTAACATCGTTGTCTTGTTTTTCGTTGTGGACCTTGTCATATTCGATCACTGGATCGGCCAGCTGGATCAAAATTCCTGATTAATCGCGTCTTCCAGCTGTCAGTCGTATGTCTGGTAAATTGTCATATGCGCAATTGAAGCCTTGAGTACAGTATATTTTGAGTACGGACAAAAAGGCCCCGGAAGTTGTTCTCGGGTTCGTCAACTGCTCTGAAGAATGGTACTCGAACGAAAGCAGGGCTGCTTCTAGAATTAGTTTTTATGTCGTCTAACAAATCAGCAAACGAGAATTTTGTAGAGCATCCGGTGAGTAGTATGCATCTTGATCTCTATTGACTTTGTCAACAACCAACCACTTTGGTGTAATGAGGTCCAAATAGCATAGCGACATTTGTTCGAAGTTATACGTCGAATGTGCAGGCTGTGTCGAAATTCATAAAATGAGGAACGGAGTCATGTGGAACTTGATGCGGGTTTGAAACGATACTGACATTTTGCTTCTTGACATACTTCTTGTCGAATTCTTCTAATGGCTTCTCGCAAATTAGAAAAAGTCACTATTGGATCATTCTTTTAAAAGTACTTGGCGATGTACATTGCGATTGACTCATTATTACTCATTTTGGAAGAACTCGTCGGAAGTGTTGGCGATAATATGAGTCGGCTCGCTGGGAACACGCGAGAAGATGAAGCGTCATTCGCTTACCACTTTGCACTAGAAATTGCCTTTCCAGATCATAGGGCAGCTCACACGTCATGAACTCGTCTATTCTAACGTTTCCGTCCGTTTAATCGAAGTCTAATGTACTTTGACCCGAACAAGTAAGTAAAGATAAGACGAGCCTTGATTCTGGAATACTATGCGCAACCAATGATCGACTAACTTTCCTTCAAAATTCGAACTTCCAATAATTTTCGTATTATTGTTTTCATCTCCTTCGGCGATTAAGATTGCGCGAATAAACTCTTCCAAGTAAAGTTCATTGCAGCTCAATGTAATGAGCTAGTAAGGCGCTCATAGCAGGAGTCCAATACGTAATCGAGCCTCGGAAGTTTTTATCGTAAAGAAGAACGTCTTCCACTATCTCGTTCTTATCTCGATTTTCTTGCCGCAGAAGTTGACGTCATCCGTGATACGATGATGCTCGTATATTGAGAGTGAGTAGAAGAGTTAATAGGTGCACTGGAATCTGTCACCCTGGCCCATGATTCGCTTTTCAAAATAATCCAGCGTTGACATGAACTGGTGACGCTGTCTTGTACCAACTAATGCTAAGCAAAAAGAGATGATACAACACAAATTCCTCTGCTTTCAGCTCATACCGATCGTCCATGATGCTGTTGGTCTTCTTTCTTAAGATTCAAATTGTTGAGTCATATGCTGAAGCAAAGCAGCGTATTAAATGTCCATAAACTCATCGTTGTTGTCGATTTCTGGCTCTGGCTATTTCTGGATAAGCATCTTGAAACAAGATGTTGTTCTTTGACAATGACTTCTATATAATCAGGAGTAAAGGCGGTGTTTTTCCAGCCTGCCAACTCTTTATGTTAGAAATCAAAACTATCGCTGAATTGCTGTTAAAAATTGTCAGCAAGCCAACCAAAAGGTGAACTTCAGGAACATCTGCTGAATTCTTGCAATCATCGGGGCTATCTTAGATCCAAGCCCCTTATTTGTAGCCTATCAGAAATCCGGAGCCGAATGTTGTAAAGTCGTTGCAAATAACATTGAAGTTGTTCACAAGAAGATATCCGCTGGGTTTAATCTCTATGTCTCTCTGGTCTACAAACGAACCATTCGTAAAGTAGATTTTAAAACGCATCACTGTTTACTTTCATTGTCCAAGCTATGAGACACAAGTCTTACACACACACATTACTCATCGTTAACCACGGTACTTCCAAAATCAATTATAAACGTCAAATCACGTACCGGTAAACTTCAGTCATATCCTCGTTTGTATTTGAGTCATGTGTGCAAAGCCTAGGCCTAAACCAAAGCCACTATTCCGCATCTGTGTACGGCCTAGTATCATCACTAGCCTTACGTAACGAAGGGAAAATTTGACATGACCGATATATTCTTGTTCCATCGTAATTAATCCAAATTATCGGATTAAATGCACCGTTAGGCCTAGCAGATCCAAACTTTAATACTACATGCACAATTGGTATTATGCTCGATGTCAGGAGGATCTTGGTGCGATTCCTTAAATGTAATCAGCCCACACGCTACAACAGAACCAGTAATTCAGATTTTTAATAAACATTTGAGTCAAAAAATTAAGTAAGTTTGGGAAGTAGAAGGAAAATTCAACTTTGTATGATTGCGACATTTACATTACGACATTCATGCCTCAAGTCCTTCCTTAGAACGATCTTACAAAGCAGCATATCATCGGTTAATGGCGATAGTAAAATAATTCTTGAGATATCCGGCATTTTTCGACTCCTATAAATCGTTCGTGCCTTATGAGCTGCAACATATGACATTTAATTCACCGCAGACATCATTGCGAAGATCAAAAGTGCTACACCACGAAATTCTAAAATCCAACAGTAGCACAACAAAGTTGAGGGTTGTCTTTGATGCTTCCAGTAAAAGTATTTGGGTCTCACTCAACAACATTCTGCAAATTGGTCCCAACATCCAGACAGGGAGCTAATCCGGATGTGAATATGTTGGTGATTTGGTTGCGTGTTTTCATTCGTTCTTCCATTTTGAGTTTTTTATTGAGGTCAACATTTACACCAGTTCTAAATTTCGAACAATTTTAGACCCACCCTAGGCTGAACAGTAGGTAAATCGGCCGCGTTATCGAAACAAATTTTTAATTTTGATTTAGACAATTACGACGAGATAACTCTGACGGTTCTTTAGGAAAACAGAGCACAATGAACACTGACTGGCCAGAAATTTTATGTGAAACAGTTTTAAACAATTTATGCTTTATCAAAATCGAGTTACCAAATAAAAATTAAAGCACACAGTCTGGGTATACTAGATAATCCCAAAAGATTTGTTCTAACTTTAGAATGAAGATGGGTATCAAAATTCTTAAAATCAGTGGTTATCAATTTTTGGTGGAATGGTTTAAGCCGACAAAAATGAACAGTGAAAAATTACCCTAGACTTGAGTTTGCAATGATTTGCTTCGTAGTTTTCGTGGTTTTTGTAAATTTTTTTTTAATTTTTTCAATAGACCATCGTAGAGTTGGGATACGAAAGCCTCGTTTAATTAAACGCAACCCTTAAACCAAAATGTAAATTAAACCATAATCCGATATTTCTCGGCTAAATAAACCGATGTAACCACAAAGATTGTTACATTCGGTTGATATGTACCTACCTGATGTACCTATCTACTCGCTACACATACAAAAAATATTATTACTATTGTAAGCACGTCGATTTATAGTATTTTGGCAAATACAATTTTTCGAATTTGTGAAAACCCTAAACACAAAAAATCTAAATTCGTTTGGAGGAAAACCTGCATACAGGTACAAGTATTGAAAGAAAACCTGCTTACACGTTATTTTGCTGGTTTACGTATATGTTTCATTGGGAAAATTTCATTAAATTGGTTGGATAAACTAAAATAACGAATTATTTGCCTTATGGGGATATATTTCGATAAAAATCCAAACCAGCAACGAACGTATACATAAACTCATATATCGTAATCGTACAAACCACGATTATATTCACTGTGTTGTGTACCTATCCATATGTATGTACCTATATTAATCCGCTTTTAGTGTCTAGCTATATTTGGATTTTTCTATATAGACTGGTACATTTTCATTTTAATGGTTTTTGTTGTTGTTGTTATATTGTTAAAGGCTAGGTCATTGAAGCAATCAACATTTTTAACAAAGTTTTTCTTCTTGCGCTACCCTTCCTGCGTATAAAACTTTCGTATAAATAATTTTAAACTATATAATTGAATTCTCAACGTTACCTTTAGTGTGTGCATCATGTACGGGCTCTACATATAAAATATGTATATATGTGCCCAGCAATGGAGACGGCGAGATTTGAGAATAATGCATGGATATAAAGATTATGCAAATTCGCTTGAATACATCTGGTTTGTATAATGAAAAATAAAACTTGTTTAATATTATGCACATAATAAAGTGCGCGTAGGTGGATTCAAAAAATCAATCATCTTTTAATATTAGACATTTTCTTAGCGAAGGACTACGATGTAATTTAATGTATTCACCGCCTACAGTAAAAAAACAAATCTGTATACCAACACACAATGTAATGGATGATCCCCAGTTTTCGGGATTTTTAGTGAACGGATATATAAAATAAATTTAAATAAAAGGAATATTAACGACCTACGGTAGGATATAATATGTTAATTCGGGTATGTGAATATATGTTCTCAACCCTTTTTGTTCAATAAAATTTCAAATTTAGCAATCCATTAAAATGATCAATCAAGATTTCAAACAAGTAAATAAAAGGTATTTGTATATATATAACAATTAGATTACTCCCCAAGTTGGAATCAGTCTTCTTCAAAATCTAATGTTACGAATGGAGATAAAGTTCTCCCCGCACGGAGAATATAAAAATCGCCTTTAAACTTTAGTATATTGCGATACAGCCTGTATTCCCAGGTTACCAGTTATTTTTCCAAATGACGAAAGCAACAAACTGAATTATGTTTTAATTTATATTTGTCATTCTATTATATCAAAATTTGCTTTGTAAGTAAAATAGAAAGGAATTTTACGAATAGTAACCAATTTGTAAAAGAATTTCGCCCAATAATTCCAAAAACTCAGCAGAATAAAATATTAAATATAGAACAAATATTTGATCCAAAAGATGGAATTCACCATAAATAAAATTTCTTAAAAATCAATTAGGGGTGTAGTATTATGTCCCAATGTAATAAAGGTTACGTCAGTGTTGGGCAAAGTTTAAATAAAAAAGGACGTAAATATTTAGAATATTTTTCGTTTTTTTTTTAATTAATGACTATTTGTTTGTGTAGGGCTTAAACCAATCTAAGATAGTCCTCCGACTGTAGTTATGATTAAATCTTTCTATTATTCTACATGCATAAGTTATAAACAGGTATACGGATTTAATTATTTGTCATCATATCATTATTTGCGAGATAATTAATTTCCTACCAAACAACGCACTTACATCTCTTGACTTAATTTTAGCCAAAATATGCGGTTAAACATTCAGTGATTTCAAATAATATGACCCCTTTCTTCGGATAACATTAAAAAAAGTACTCCCACCGATTTGTATCAGGGTCAATAATGGACTTTTACCATGTTCCGCTCGAAGTTCATATTTAAAAATCCGAATATTTTTTTTTACAATTGCTGTAAGAAAGGGTGTGTATCGTTAATATTTTCAGCGACTCTCAAAATATCATGAAACACCCAAATACAACTTTTCGGACTGGTTATCGTGTATAATTTATTTTAAATTTAAGTTGAATTAATCTGTTTGCAATCTAAAGTGTTTTAAAGTCAAAAAATGTTGTTTTTAAAAATTATCTTTTGCTGAAAAAATTAGCTTATATTTTTTTAATAATTGATTTAAATTTGCAATGATATTCTCTACAAACCTTTAATACTTTTTTACATTTCCACACACTTTCTATGTCTATGTAAATGTTTTCCATTTATCGAAAACGACAATTCCGAGGAACGATCAATTTACTAAAAACCCCAATTCAGTGACAATTCACCGAATATGTCAAATCAGTGTTTGTATTTAGTATCATATTTCATTTGAACAATGTTAATAGTAATTTAAGGAAGAGCCAAGGGTTCCAATTTCCGAAAAATTCATGTAAGCGGCCCTCAGGTTTCGTACAAGTGTCTTTTCTTATCGCCCTAGTGTTATTTTGGTCGTTTATTGAGGTTATGCTCGTTTTGCATGATGATAATTGAACTCGAGTAAGAGTTCTGGAAGTAGCTCTGGAAACTTTGTAGACCTGGAACTAAGTCATTGCAAAACTGATCTTGATAAAATTGAGTATGTAGGATGGAAACGAAATTCTACTTTTTTGTGATGAAGTTCTGGAATATGGCCGAGTGGCACGGAGCTAAATCATTTTTAATCGATCATGGTGAAAACAATCCACTTCGTTTTCAATAAAGTGTATCGCTCTTGTTCAATTACTGGGGGTAGTGTAACAAATGTATTCTACTAGTGAATTTATGTAACGATTTGTATTTAATGCTCTGTAATCGCCGCAAATTAGGCATCTTCCATCCTTTTTAGGTGCCAAATACAGAGGGCTGGCCCAATTTCTTTTAGATGTACGCAGGTGCCTCGAGCTAACCATGTCTCGATTTCCGTATGTCTATTAGCATTTTCTATGTACTTGGTCTTCGAATTTTTGCATGACACAGATGACCTGCAGTTTCAATGCAATGTGTGATATTATGTTTTACAATGTTAAGACTTTGTGATTCGTGAGTCACTGATTTGGATTTTTGTAAAAGTTTTAAAATAGCCGAATGGTATTCGTCGGTCTTGTTAGTTGTGATACCGTACGAATTGATTTTTATTGATTTTCCCGTTGTTGGTAAAGTTAGTACTGGTATCAGTTAACTTTTTGCGTTTAAGATCAACCACTTAACCAAAATGAGCTAAAAAGTTAGCACTAAAAATGCATCTGTCCACTTTAGCTATTACAAATTTTCAGTGGAAGGTCTTCGAAAGCCTAAATCAAAAGCTAAATTTCTTTGACCAAACGTATCGATGATTGATGAATTTGCTGCGAATAATTTAAATTCTACTGGTTTTATTACTTTTGAACTTGTTGGAGGAATCATCAAAACTTCGGCATCCGTATCGACTAAGAATTGTAATTTATGTTGACGGTCGGTAATTATGAAAGAACTGTTATAATTTAGACTCCCGACGCCCGTCGTAAAAAGCGTTGAGTCTAATGGTTTTCCGATTTCGACACTACCGTATTTAACCGGACGAAATTACACGGTTTATGCACTTCTTAGCATGAATTACATTTTTAAAATGATATCAGCAATTTAGAAATTTGTTGACTTGTTCATTGGATCGCGATAAACTGCGATGTCGTTTGTTACTCTTTGACGGTGGGAAATAAGATTTGTTTCTTACAACAAGGATTAGTTTAGAACTACTTCGATCATCTCTGTGCGATTCGTAAGGACTGAGTTAAATAATTCCAAATGTTTAAGAATTTTCGGATTACACTCAATGATGTTCTCCTTCGAATATCTAAATTCTCAGAGATTTCCGAGCATGTGGATAAATAAGATTTGCTTCTTACGTTAAATGCTGCTTTAGAACCACTTCGATCATCTTTGTGCGATCCGTAGGTGCCGAGATAAATTATTTCAAATGTTTAAGAATTTTTGGATTACACTCAATGATGTTCTCACTCGAATACAAGAATCTCAGAAATTTCCGAGCATGTATATAAATAAGATTTGTTTCTATCATCAAGTATTAGTTTAGAACCACTTCCATCATTTCTGTGCGATCCGTAGATGCCGAGGTAAATTATTTCAAATGATTAAGAATTTTCAAATTACACTCAATGATGTTCTCAATCGCATAACAAAAATTTCAGAAATTTCCGAGCATGTGGATAAATAATATTTGCTTCTTACATCAAATGCTGCTTTAGAACCACTTCGATCATCTCTGTGCGTCCGTAGGGGCCGAGATAAATTATTTCATATGCCTAAGAATTTTCGGATAACACTCAATGATTATCTCACTCGAATAACAAGAATATCAGACATTTCCGAGCATGTAGACAAATAAGATTTGTTTCTTTCATCAAGTATTAGTTTAGAACCACTTCCATCATTTCTGTGCGATCCTTAGATGCCGAGATAAATTATTGCGACTGTTTAAGAATTTTTGGATTACAATCAATGATGTTCTCACTCGAATAACAAAAATTTTAGAAATTTCCGAGCATGCGGATAAATAGTATTTGCTTTTTACGTCAAATGCTGCTTAAGAACCACTTTGATGATCTCTGGCCGAGATAAATTATTTCAAAAGTTTAAGAGTTTTCATATTATACTCAATGATGTTCTCACTCGAATAACAAAAATCTCAGAGATTTCCAAGCATGTGGATAAACGAGATCTTTTTCTTACATCAAGTACTACTTCAGAACCACTACGATCACCTCTGTGCGATTTGTAGTGTGTTTTGTTGTAAATATTTCTTATTACAAAATTCACTCAAAACCTTTCACAAAAATTAAATATTTTCTGTTTATTGAGCAGAAATATTTGTGTTTATTAAAAAATTTTAAATGTTATTTTGAAAGTAAAATTTCTGAGTGTTTTTTTAATTCTAAGTACTTATAGGCAGTGTATATTTTGTTATTTTGGCATAAACTTCACTCCGATGTTTTTCATCAATGTCACAAATTTGTCAAATGAGTTTAATAAAGTTTAATTTTTAATGAGGTCGCTTACCTGTTCAATTTACTCTTTTAAACATGGTAATGGTAACTTTCTTCTAGGATGATTATATTTACCGAAGTACTATCAGACGCTGCCCCTCACCAGTGGACCCCGATATACTGTATATATCCTTCCTTCTGGATTGATTTAAAGTTAATTCGGTTTACCGTGTGCAGTCGGGCGTTGTCCACTATAATACATTGAGCTATACGTGCTGGCTGGTTATAATATGTTAGACTGTTCTGCTAGCTAGCTGGCGATCTTATACTGGATTGAGTTGCGCAAACTAGTTGTATTATGTTTGACTGGGCCGTGCGGACTATCTTTGTACCTTTTCACCCCTTTAGTTTGTTATTTAATTAACTGGTGCTGCTCCGTAGATGCGTTGCTCCGTAGATTATAATTTCGTGTTGGACGTGTTTATGGATCGTATTTTGTTGGTCACCAATTTATGGATAAATATTAGTACCTCATAAAATCAATAAATTAATTCAACAAATATTTTTATAAACTTGTTATATTTATGAACCGTCATAGTATGATATCGCACACGTAGGCGTTTGTCGCAGCTTTTGCTAAATTTTTATATCAAAATTGGAATATGAATTTAACTATTTATCATAACATTTGATTGTCTTCAATCTCAAGTTGTAATAATATCGCTTCCCCTCTCCCTCAGCCTCAGATTTTAAACTCTTGAACACAATGTTCCGATGTCATTAATTTTTTTCTGTGAATATTGGAAAACTCAAATTTGATATCTTTCTTAAGTAGGTCAATTAATGGTTTTGCTATTAAAGAAAATTAGTGTAGAGATTTACCAGTGAGGCCCAGGTAACTTTAAACGTATATGTGTAAATTTCCTAACATCTTTAATTTCCCGTGTCGAATTATATATTCTAGATATTCCACGGACGTTTAAATAAAGCGAAATTGTTTCCAATTATTCTGCAATTCATTTTCCCGCGCCTTCAACCAGTTGTAGTGTTTCCAACTTCTCACGAAATGATCGTGTAGGGTTACGAATGTTGTAAACTTGAAGTAATTGGTCTAATAGATCTGCAATTAGTGGGAGCGGATATCGATTCATTATGATTTTTTTGTTTATTTCGTGAACCGCGAAAGAGTTGGAAGTACTTCGGCCTCAGGACAAGTTGCAAAGATTAAACCATAAACCCAAAAATGAAATAGTGTATGACAGAAAATTTCACTGCATACGTACGTAATAAACTTTTTTAATTTCTGTTTTCTAAATAAATTGTGAACTGGGATGTCAGTGTTGCCTGATATTTTTTTAAGTTTACTGGTATGATATACTGGAACAATTTCTGATTATTAGCCTATAATTATTTGTGGTATGTTCAAACGTTCTGCTCGATGGGTTCAGCTACATTTATGGAAGTCTTAAAAACAAAGTTTTGATAAGACCTTCTATACAGCAAATTTATTTCAACAAAATATTGAAAAATTAATATTCTCCTAAAAATTCTAAGCTTATGAAAGCTTTATAGTAATGTGACGAATGGTTGAATTATAATATCTACGCGGTGCTAGTTATGTAAAGTAAAAACATTTTCATCTGAAAGTAACGACAATTTATATTCTTGTTAAGCTGGTTTCACAGTTTTGTACTGCTTTACATGTCAAATCCATTTTTTGTGGTCTGCAAAGCCTGTAATTGATTTAAATCGAACTATCTTCTGAGAATCAATGTTGACAATATCATTTTTTACCTAAGCCTAGGTCTAGTCAGTCGCTAAGGTTAGTCTTTAACCCTTCTTCCTCTCATTAATATTATTTTCATTCATACTTCAAAACACATCAATTTAACTATGTGAATTCTGTGATGCTGGAATCGTCGTAGAATAAGCTCATTAGAAATGGTTTTCAACTAGGCAAAAAAGAATCATTGGGCGCTTTCAGGTCAATAACTATAATGCGCCCTAGAAGTTGAGTTACCCAGTTTTATAATTTGAAGAATAAAGATGTCACGAACATTTTCAGATATTGTTGATTTATTTTCCGTAATGATTTTTTTTTAATTTGTGTTCTTTTGACGTTCAAAAACATTTTCCATAATTTATTGTGCCATTTGATTGATATTGAAGTTATGAAATCCTCTAGATTTCGCGTACGCGAGAACAGAACCAATTATATTCCTAATTGAAAAAATGTTACGGCCTAACCAAATACAAAGGTTGATTGTATTTTTATTGAGCAGAAATACAATACCATACCAGCAACACGGGAAAATTGTTAAACTAAGAATAATTCCTTAATACCATCGTAAACCTCATTTGCATTTACCAAAGATAATATATTTTCTTATAAACAGTACATATAGTACATACCAAAAATTTGAATAAATTGCAAAGATTTTTACAAAATGCGGAATTATATTTGAATTATTTAAATGGTTTCTCAACTTCCTTCTTACATTATCTAAAACAGAACAACAACAACAATACGAATAATACGCAAAGAATTATAAAAGTTTATTAAGAAAAAATTATTCGTGGATTTGTAAACGAAAATTGTGCACAAGCATACGACGATAAATATACGTAGAAAGGCGGCAACGGAAATTCTCGTGTACCAAACCAATCTTCATAGCCATACCACACAATTTCAGTTCCTGATTAAATTTAAATTACTTTTAGATTTCATTATTAATTTTTATTTTTCCCCCGTCGCATTTTCATTTTATTTTGCAATATCAGGGGCCACCATTGGAAAATTGTCTTATGTTTGTTTGTATACGACTATGAGATGTTAGACTGTTACGATTGGATTATACAACAACTTGGTACTTTGACTTAATCTCGTTATTATTTAATATTTTGTTAGATTTTTTTTTGTAATAGAAATCTGGGTACTTGGGTATACACCGCTCAAAAACACGCACAGTTGTGACAGATACTGATTACGATTTTATTGCGGTAATAAATTAATGGACATAAAAAAATATTGTTTTTCTTGTAACGGCGCATCTGTAACCCGAAAAGGTTTAACATAAAAAATTGGGATCTCATTTTAAAACATTTAACAGAATGGCCAATATTTTTTTAATCGTTGTTTTGAATTTTTTGGAAAAAGCCATTTGCATTCGAATTGTAAAGAGTTTTGTGATTAAAAGCAAATGACATTACAAATGACCTAATTTATTTGCTTCGTGAACACAAATTCACAATTTTTTATATTTTGGAATATTTATTTCAATAATAAATTCAATAATGCAAAACCAATAAATACTGAAAGAATATGAATTAATATTCCCATGAACAAGCGGATCGATGGAACCTAAAGCCTTCACAATTATCTGGTCTGCTATCCTGCAAAAATTCAATTTTTTTAAGCCAATTTACTAGATTTTTAAACCAGGAAAATTAAAGAATCTAAAGGTGGTTGTGGAGTAGTGCCAAAACTTACCTCCAAATGAATTTTTATACTCAGTCCTTGCGGTTATGACTTGAGTTAATCTCAATGACATAAACTATTACCACCAAGTGTTATAAATCCTAAAAGCGCGAGTTCGAATCTCCATTAATATTTGCCGTGTTCTCATGACACCCATATTGATCCAGATCAGTTCAAATTTTATATGGAAAACCTGATCCAAATTTAGATCACAAATTTTGATTTGAAATCTAACAAGCGCATTTTTGTTATTTCATGAAATATGAACTGAACCGGATCAGATATAAAGTATCAAGACGCAGCTATTATCGAAATTGGATTTTAGGATGGCATTACAAGTGGATGAGAGTTTGGAGATAGCGAAAGTATTTGTAAACGGCGGCAAATATTAATCAAGTGATTTAAAATTGCAATACACGTACATCGCCAGATGCAGTGAAAATAATAATCTCGAACAAACGATCGACAAGTGTATAAGCGGAAACAATTTGGGACGCAGACTCACTTGTAATTTAACCAGCTAAAAGTTAAAAGTAAACACTGCCAAAGTGAACACTAAAAATGATTAAAGGGAACAGTAAAAGTGAATTAATGAGCTGCGAACGAGTGAAATTCGTTAATTACAGAAATTTAGGTGTTGGATAATAAAGTTTCAAACTTAAATCGCTGAGTGTTTTATTTGCAAAATCGAGTACGAATCTGTATCGAACGCTTGAAGTTCGTTACATTTGCTGTCAGTAGTGGGATTTTGCATTTTGCAAATAGCAGCAAAAATGAGCTTGAAAATAAAATAAAATTTCGTGAACTCTCAACCGAAGGAAATACGAAACAGCTATTATCGAGCTGCTTAAGCATAAAAAGATGCATTCGGAGGGCGATCTCGATCACCATTATCGCCAGGTGGCTTCAGAACCACCAGGAATGACGCTTGCTGAACCAAAATATTAAAATTTCAGCTCTCGAAATACAAAGTGAGGAAGTTGAACCGAAGTGTGATTGCCGAGCCACAAAACCCAGCACTTGATTTAGGAACCATGATGGATACGCATCTTCTTCAGGTAGAATAAATAAACGATAAACTAGGCAAACTAAATTCCAAACTCGAGCAACAAGATTATGAGTTTGCCGAGCTGGATAAACCACAGAACGCGCAGATCAAGAAACTGGATCAAATTATGCAGGTCCAAAGGAATGAAATAGTATAACTGAAAGCTTTGAATAAGTATTTTGTTACGAAAATACAAGAAATTGGAAATCGATGGGACGCCCGAGTCGAAAATTTCGAATTGAAAATCAACAAACAAAGAGGAGATTGAACCGAACGTTGTTGGGAGGTCGAACACAGTTTTGAAGAATAATGTATTGCAGGCAAACCCCAAGATATATAGTGCCAAAACCTACCTCCAAATTAGTTTTTGTACTCAATACTTTGCGGTTATAGCCTGGTCTAATCTCAATGACATGAACATTCTAAACTATTGTTACGAGTTCTACTCTACTGAAGTATACCACTTGGTGGTTGAGTGGTTAAGGAGTAAACCACCAAGTGTTATCAATCCAAAGAGCACAAGTTCAAATCTCCATCAATATTTGCCGTGTTTCGTGACACCCATTGATCGGGATAAGTTCAAATTTTTTAATGGAAAACCTGATCCAAATTTTGCTTTAGGTCACAAATTTTGATTTGAAATCTAAAAAGTGCATTTGTGTCATTTCATGAAATGTTGTCGGATCAAGTATTCCTCCAATACTGATTTGTAATTGGATTTTAGAATGGCATTCCAAGTGGAAGGAAACTTGGAAATAGCGAAAGTAATTGTTAACGGCGGTAATTATTAATCATAATGGAAAATACTGGAATTAACAATCGGCGTTAATCATCAAAACATGAGAAATAATAACGTGGCACATTCGCGAATACAACTACATGAAAATGATTTACAATTGCAATACACATACATACGCCACTCGCCAGATGCAATAAAAAGAATAATCTCGAACCAACGCAGACTCAGTTGTAATTTAATCAGTGAAAGCAAATTAAAAAGTTAAAAGTAAACATTCCGAAAGTGAACACTAAAAGTGATTAAATTGAACAGAAAAAGTAAATTAGTGTCCAGCGAATGAGTGAAATTTGTGAATCGTGAGGTCTCAATAGGAAAGAGCTATTATCGAGCTGTAAAACGTTAGATGGGATGGGGAAGCTCGAGCTTAGAGGGATGCATTCGGAGAGCGATCTCGATCACCATCATCGTCACCGGCTTCAGAACCATCACGAATGACAATTGTTAAAAAAGAGGAAATCGGACGGAAATGCGAAACAAAAGGAACCATTTTGAGTAATGGCCTATTGCCGAGCAACAAAAACCAGCACTTGATTTAGGAAGCATGATGGATACGCTTCTTCTTCAGGTGGAATAAATAAACGATAAACTAGGCAAACTAAATTCCAAACTCGAGCAACAAGATTATCAGTTTGCCGAGCTGGATAAACAACAGAACGCGCAGATTGAGAAACTGAATCAACTTATGCGGGTCCAAAGAAATGAAATAGTATAACTGAAAGCTTTGAATAAGTATTTTGTTACGAAAATACAAGAAAGTTGGAGAGTCCGAATTGAAAATCAGCAAAGAAGTTGAAAGACGTCGAGTCCAGTTTTCAGATGCCCGTCCCTCAAAGAAATGATAGAGGGCCACAGATTGAACCGAATGTTGTTGGTAGCTCGAATACAGTTTTGATTAATAATGTATTGCAGGTAAACCCAAGATAGAAACAACACCAAAAGCGGAGATTTTATCCACTGAACCAACGTCGGACCAATATTTCAATCCGAACGTTTTTACAGTGATCGCTGGTTCAGATTCAAGAAAAGAAGCGTTGGTCATCGAAGAAGCCAAATTGATATCAAAAGTGAAAGAGGATGCTTTAGATGAGGCAAACTACTTGGAAAGTGGCGAGTGAAACAGACACCGGGAATAGACCAAAAAGGACCAAAAAGGGTTCAAGAAATAACCAATACAAGTGGCCAGAGAAAAGAGGGGGCGAATTGACTTACGAAATGGAGCAGATAGACTTCCGCCCAGCGGAAGTTTCCAGTACGATAGTTGAGTGTGGGTCCAGCAGTGGATTTGATTGCTAAACATAGAGCAATGAAAATGGCTTCGAGGGAGTGCCGTGCAAGGGTGGCACGCATTGGAGTTAAGAAGGATATGTAATACGACGAGGCAGGGAAAGGATCAGGGACATGATAAGCAATATTTGAAAGCGCCCAGAAAGCCGAGAAACAACCGATTTCTCAAGCAGTAAGAAGTCGCAAACATACTGTGGCCGAACAACGATGACGATCGGGTAAAGATCGATCCGCAGTGGAGAGCAACGGTACGAACAACGTTTCCAAATTTCCACGTGGTGTCTTAGTATGGCTGAATTCCGGAAAGCGGAAAACCAAATCTCGGGATACACAATGACGATGTTCAATTATAAGTCCGCAACGTTAAATCGCTGTGTTTTTATTTGCAAAATCCAGTTTTGCTGTATTTTAATCATTTATTTTGGTTTCATTTAAATTGCTGAAGTACAATTCAGTCTTATTTATTCGAAGGTATCTCATCGCATACGAAACCAAATCATCTTCGGACGGAATTCAATATAACGTATTGAAATAATGGATTATTTCATCGAACATCCATTTATCGAAACCATACATCACGTGGTGCAGAAACTTCACCGGTCATTATTACCGCTAAGTTTGTACCGCTACAAACATTTTTACAATGACCGATCACGGCTATTGACGTGTACATAGCTACTGTTGACATTAACATTCATGATATAAAGCAACCTTCTTTCACACACTTATAAGTAACCATCGCTCGTTATTACTGTTGAATATCATCAAATCATATTTCATCTCAACATTGTCATCAATTCGAGATCATCTTGGGCCATTTTTATGGTGGATAAAAAAAATCACAATACATCGAATCAGCAGTTAATGCAACTCTAGGTTGTAAATTCCAGTACATTGCCCTTAAAATGATACTCGTATGTGTATAAAATTTGATATTCAAAATGGTGTCAGACAAAGAAGCCGGAACAGAATGGTGCTGATCCCAAACAAAGGATTCTTGAAAAAGACAACGGAGTGCCTTTAAAGGTTAATTGACAAAAATTCGTACTAAGCTGACAATTATTGAATCCAATTCTATTAAACTTCCAGAACTTAAACTACCAACAGTCAGTTTTGCTGAAAGTGATTGGTTAGCGTTTAGGATGTGCTAGTAAACATTATTTATCACAAACCCAATACAGAGAGCACTGTTAAATTTGCGTATCTGAAATCACATTTTCGCGCCGGTAAGACATTTAATTAAATTAACAGTCTTTAAATTACAGCTAGCAACTATGAAACCGTCTGGAAAATACTTTACGATCGGTATGATAATTCTTGCCTTATCCAAAAAGCTTATATGAAAGAAATCTTCTACCTAAAACCTACAACCGAAAATTCGTCCAAATTAGATTCCTCGTCGAAAATTCAGAGCCCAACAAATTATTCACCTTCGGAAAGTATATAATTTACTTCGAAATCGTTTTCGTTTATTAGAATCTATTAAAGATACAGTTTCTTCTTTGAAAATGTTGACAAGTAGCAAAATCCATAGCTTTACTAAAAGCAAAGCCTCATCGTTGGTAATAATAATTTTTCTCAATGTTTGTCGAGGGTCAGATTTAATACCTAACTATTCGAAATTTACCAATTCAAGGATCACACGATTGAAAAGGACGAAAGCAAATTTCAAATAATAGCTGTTCTAGTTTAGCACATCAGTAATTCAGGATATTCCAGTATCAAATGCTCCGCAAGTAAGTGGTACTTCCTCACTTAAATTTGACTAAAATTCAATAAAAAGATCTTCTTGTTCATCGGGAGTAAGTCAAATTCTAATTGGAACAGCTTTAGTTCATGTTACTTCGGATTCTAATTAAACTTCGTCACTGAAAACATTGTCAATCTAATGAAAATCAAACCACAGAGAGCTAACAGTATATTTCGAGTATAGCTGCGAAAGAAACAAAAATTAAAACCAAGGTCTCGTTAACTATTTCGTCTCATGTTTCGGATTTCTCATCCACTTTGGAATGTTATGTGATTCCTAGAATAACAAATTACTTACCAGTCCTTTACATATCAATTTAAATTTAATTCCTGCTAACCCAATGAAATTGATATCTTAAATGAAGCTGAAATTTTTAATGAACTATTCTCGGGTAGAACTTCGATTGCTCTGGTTAAACACCTACATATAGTTACTGGGCAGGCCTTAGTTATTATTGTCACACAACCACAATTATCTACAGCATTATGCACGTCAAAGATCTTCGTAATGATATAAAGCGATTTTTGGAGAAACAAGGCTTTTTATTTTCCCCTTAATTTCGTCATTAAAGTTACTAGCACTACGACCCCGTTATTGGTAGTGTTTAAGGGATCTTCCAAGCCGTCTTCTGGACACACATAATAGCGTTTACCGCCGATACTGCCAAAATGTACCGGCAAATTCTAATTGATCAAAGTAACCAAGGGCCTCACTACTGAATTCGACGTTAATTTTCGACGGCCAACGTTTTCCTTACTAGGCCCCCGGATTTAAAACGGTTTTGGTGGAAAAATGATCCCTTCCTCGCAACACGTACTTTGCATCAATTGGCGACTGACGAAATATTTCTTTCCCTTTGACAACAAAAGTATTATTGTCTGACTTTTATGTTGACCATTGTCTAACAGGCTCTGATTCAACTGAAAATGCGTTGAAACTTAAATCGGACATGAGCCAGTTATTGGAAACAGATGGATTTTAATTACGTAAATTTTCCAAGTTCGAGGACCTGACCTTTCGTCTCATTCAGAATCTTTAGTACTCGGCCTTTGGTGGAATACGTCAAGTGATGAATTCGGAACGAAATTATACAAATTGACAGAGAATTGTTTTTGTAATAAGCGAACCATTTTAATAGAGAACTGTCAGCTATTCGATCCATTAGAACTATGCTCTCGATTAATATTGATCGCAAAGATAATAATGCAACAGATTTGGTCTACTGGTAATCTAGATTGGGAAGTTCAAACCCCAATCTAGATTGAGTGAGTTCAAACCCTAATGTAATATAAATTTATGTTTTATCAGATGCCTCTGAGAAAGGTTATGGAAGCGAGTCACTGACAAAAATAATAAACATTTTGTGAAATTGATTTGTTCAAAATCTAGAGAGACTTCGCTTTAAAAGCAAACGATTCCGCGTCTTGAGCCTTCTGGAGCATTACTACTAACTCAAACATTATTTAAAGTAGTCAATACGATCAACTTGCAGTACAACGCAATATATTTATAGTCCGACTCAGAAATAACGTTGCGTCGAATTAAATCTGATCCTATAAAATATGCTACCTTTATTGCTAACCGAATTAGTCAAACTCAAGAGCACTCGTCAATTCAAAGTTAGTGTCATATGCCTACAGTCAAAAAATCCAAATTATGGTGATTAGGGCCTGCATTTCTTAAAGAAAATTCTGTCAGTTGGCCAAAAAATGACAATTTAAAACTATACTCCGAGTAATTAAATTTAGATATTCGTCAAACCGATTCAACGTCTGTATGTAACTCCTCTTCATCATGGGATATATTTGGACGTTATTCGTATGTTATTAAGCTCAATCGAATAATAGCTTACATTCTTCGGTTTATTACAAATCTCAAAGCTGAAAATGTTGTTAAAATAACAGGTGAACTAATGATATTCAGTATATGAAAAAGCATTCTAGTGGAAATGGAAATTCCTCATGTCCATGGTCGACTTTCCAATTCTTACCTAAACTATAACAGTAAATACACCGTTTTGCTGCCTGCCAAACATTATTGTACCACCCTTTTATTTCGATTTGGATTGGACATCAATCGTTTAAACCACTACAAATCGCAAACATCACTGTATAATTTGAGATCGCAGTTCAAAATAATCCAAAACTTTCACACCAATTAATTAATACGACTTACCTGACGACCGCTTAATATTATTAAGGCCATAAATCGTCATGTCTCTATCATCGGAATCGTTTTTAGCTTGCCTTCGAAGATTTATAACGCGACGAGGATTTTGCATGACACTAAAATATTTCTTGCTAGTAATCAGATCGAGTGGCTAACGATTCCTCAAAGATCTCAACGCTTAGGTGGTGTGTGGGAATCTGCCATCAAAAATGCCAAATGCTTACTTGAAATTATTATTTTCTCTTAAATTTTAGAAATCCAAGTAAAACTACTTTTCACACAACTCGAATAGAAAAACTCTACCCACAGTATTTTCTATAATCTCATTACTTCAAAGTAAAAAAAAGATTGTCAGTTCTAACTAATGATTTAATTAGCCTAACGTAACTATTTTTGAATTTGAGTGATTCCCGTAATATGGTGCACACATGAAGTTCAGAACTAGTTTCAATTACTTACTACTAATTTTTTTAGAAATTGAGATTTTTTCCTAGAATTTATGAGTTTCAATCTGTCCCATGCTAATATAACTCAGCAAAGGACCATCAAAGCTAATTTAATCATCCAAAAGATTTTGGAACTAAACTCGGTCCATATTTGGTTAAAAAAGGTAAAAAAAATTATTAATAAATAAATTAATATTTTTACGAATTTCTCCTGCCAAATCCGGTTCGTATCACTGGATTGTGAATATCGTTATAGACTTTGACAGTTACAACACTAATTCTCGTAATTTACACCGCTTCCGAAATATTATCGAAAATACCGGAAATAATCCCAGAATAATTTCAAAGTATTTGAATTACTTACGCTACTACTGGAGAATTCTCGAAATATTCCGACTTTAATTTTCCCATTCGTATTTTACCAACACTAAATCACAACAATAAATAATTTCCACAATCATTTATTAGTTTACATAACACACCATTTACAAAGCTTAATTACACCACTATTTCCATTTAATTTCATTTAATTAGTTCCTTTGCCCCTTAATGACTCATTATGACTGACCCATTGTGTTCGTTGCACTCAAATTTATATGCCGATCTAATATTCGAGATTCGCCTTTTATACAGAAGTAATATGTTCGGTTCTGTTCCTTATTGACTACTATAATCCACTATAGAACAAAACTGCTGGACCTAAGCAGATTCGTCCCGAACAGAATTCAAGCTACTGACTCTGTAGGTTAGATCGTGTCCTCCCCTCCCGGCGCCGAACATCTCTTTCATTCTCGACACAAAATGTGACGCCCCCTTTGCTGACGCCATTTTGACCTGCATTTTTTCGGTGATCTATCTAGCCGTCGCTTGACCCTAGACTGTCTTTCTTGCCAGCCATTCTCATTCACCTTTGCCTATCCCAGTTCCTGCTGATTATCAAACGGCTTACTATGAGATGTCTATTCTGCATTTGAATGAGCATTTAAAATTCCGAGAAGTTTGTTTCTAGCTTCTTGAATTGTGGTAATATCCCGGTTAAATTGTTCATCATTTTGAAGCTCGCTCAGTTGATGCTTCTAATCTGCTGTGTGTTCGCCATCACCCAATTCAACAAAGTTTAATGGTTCCTCCCAACCAATGGTACTCACTCCTAGATCTTCATCATTCGGTTCCACCTTATTACCGACATCCACTTCTAAGATCGACCATTTCCTACGTAGGGTAGGCATTTAGGACGGATTATGAGAAATATTATGCTTGTCAGTATGTCTCGTTCAGCAGCAGCACGCCCCTGTGTTTGCGTTATTTATAAGAATCATAATAGATGTCTCGCTGCTGTGAACATTACTTTTAATCCATTTAGAGTGTCTGTCTACAGCACGCAAGGGTTAACCTTGGCAAATACCAAATGTGATAGACCTAATGTAATATGTAAGTTGTTCACAGTCTACGTATTCTATACTTACATGTACACGATTTTAGCATTTAAAAATAACAAAAATCATGCTGTGCGATATACCAAAGTTTAATTTTGTGCTCATACAATTAATAAAGCGTGCACACAACATTAAACATGTTAAATACGCATATATTATGCTAATTAATTATACCAGCATAGTTTAGATTCGCGCTTCGTGGGACTATCAATATTTGTGTTCGAAACGTATAACAAAACATACATTTTCAATTAAGATGTTTACCAAAAAATTTTTGCAATTGATCAAGGTTCTGTTGGTATGATGAGTAGATAAAGATGGGTGTGTCATGGTAACCCTATAGCACATAATGTGGTATCGCGCTTCTTAACAAAAAACCTTAACAGTTTTTCAAAATCGAATTACCAATAAAATGATTGATTATAACGGGTGCGAATATTGTGCACCTGACATTCAAAATTCATAATCAAATCACATATATAGGGGGGGGGGGGGGGGGGGGGGGGCGGTGAAAGTTATTATCTTACAAATTCAATTACGTCTAAACAGTTCAGGTGAAAAATAGAATACAAATTGAAAAATTCGCGGAAATTTGATAACAAAAGAACACAAGTACTATGTACTTTTTTATTTGTTTCTTATCGACTTTTGATAAAAAAAAAAATCGGCCGAAAACACCATCAACATATACTGTGTTCTACGATTCGTCTACAAACGAAAGGTACGATTGAGATACAAAAATTGATACAAATAATTTTTCTTCTATCTTGAAATTCCTTTCACAAAAAGGTTTTCCTTGTAATTCTGTATCTACCTACTACCTTTTAGTAGATCGAATTTGTATCTCTGGTAAGAAAAAACATTTGGGATCAAAAAGATTAAAGTGGTGCCAAATAACAGTAAACCAACAACACCGATCAATAACGTCTCTAACGAGTAATTTGTGATTAGTAAAATTATTTTGCAACCCTTATTTTTGGTCAATGTGTTAACCGTAAATCTAATCATTCTGAATCTGAACCTAAATCTGAGTCTGAGTCTGAGCCTGAGCCTGAGTTTCAGCCTGAGTCTGAGTTTGAGCCTGAGCGTGAGTCTAAACCTGAGTCTGAGTTTGAGTCTGAGTTTGAGTCTGAGTCTGAGTCTGAGTCTAAATTTGAACCTGTAACTGTGTCTGAGTCTCAATCTCGGTCTGAAATTAATTTTGTTCTGAGTTTACCTCTAAATCTGAGTCTAAGTCTAAGTCTAAGTCTAAGTCTAAGTCTAAGTCTAAGTCTAAGTCTAAGTCTAAGTCTTAGTCTAAGTCTAAGTCTAAGTCTAAGTCTAAGTCTAAGTCTAAGTCTAAGTCTAAGTCTAAGTCTAAGTCTAAGTCTAAGTCTAAGTCTAAGTCTAAGTCTAAGTCTAAGTCTAAGTCTTAGTCTAAGTCTAAGTCTAAGTCTTATTCTAAGTCTAAGTCTAAGTCTAAGTCTAAGTCTAAGTCTAAGTCTAAGTCTAAGTCTAAGTCTAAGTCTAAGTCTAAGTCTAAGTCTAAGTCTAAGTCTAAGTCTAAGTCTAAGTCTAAGTCTAAGTCTAAGTCTAAGTCTAAGTCTAAGTCTAAGTCTAAGTCTAAGTCTAAGTCTAAGTCTAAGTCTAAGTCTAAGTCTAAGTCTAAGTCTAAGTCTAAGTCTAAGTCTAAGTCTAAGTGTAAGTCTAAGTCTAAGTCTAAGTCTAAGTCTAAGTCTAAGTCTAAGTCTAAGTCTAAGTCTAAGTCTAAGTCTAGATCTAGGTCTAGGTCTAGGTCTAAGTCTAAGTCTAAGTCTAAGTCTAAGTCTAAGTCTAAGTCTAAGTCTAAGTCTAAGTCTAAGTCTAAGTCTGAGTCTGAGTCTAAGTCTAAGTCTAAGTCTAAGTCTAAGTCTAAGTCTAAGTCTAAGTCTAAGTCTAAGTCTAAGTCTAAGTCTAAGTCTAAGTCTAAGTCTAATTCTGAGTCTGAGCCTAAGTCTGTGTTTGATTCTGCGCCTGAATCTGAGTCTGAGTCTAAGTCTGAGTCTGAGTCTGAGTCTGAGTCTGAGTCTGAGTCTGAGTCTGAGTCTGAGTCTGAGTCTGAGTCTGAGTCTGAGTCTGAGTCTGAGTCTGACTTGGGGTCTGCGCCTGAATTTTATTCTGGATCTGAGTCTTAGTCTGAGTCTGAGTCTGAGTCTGGGTCTGAGTCTGAGTCGGAGTCTGAATCTGAGTCTGAATCTGAGTCTGAGTCTGAGTCTGAGTCTGAGTCTAAGTCTGAGTCTGAGTCTTTTTCTGGGTCTGAATCTGAATTTAAGTCTGAGTTTCAGTCTAGTATTAAAATTTTAAAACTCATATATTTTTTCGCACCTCTGCCCTTCCGAAACAGGCTCTAAATATGGGTGTTTTTAATATTTGCGCTTAATCAAACATACTGCTGTGGCAATACTAAAAATCTAAAACCAAACTTTTCTGGTTCTGAAGATCTCTGCTTGCTTGCCTCAATCTCTATTCTACTAATTTTCTTAGTTGTTTCTGGCCAGAAGTCATCATCACTCTGCTAACCTTATGCGTATTCGTCTTCTCCCTCTTTTGAATGATAGGTACAGTACCATGTTCTGAGGCTTTCACAATATCTTTTCAAGTTTGACATATAGAAAAAATTTATTCTTTGGTTTTTGTTGATTATTTGCGATAATCTACATACAATATTCTATCACAATTTCACCCCCGTAATCTCATCAGACCCACCACTAACCTAAAATCAAAATCTACCTTTAGTCAAATGCTTTCAAATCGGCATAGCAAGATTGCTGTCTATCTGGTGAAGTCTTGAATAATTGCCGATTTTATTAACAACACATGGGAAAAATAAAAATGTCATCCTTATAACCTCACCAAACCTATAATCAAAATCTATATATAGTCATGGACTATCAAATCGGCGGAAAATCACCTCTGTAACCACATCAAACCTACCACACCACCACATCAAACCTATAATAAAAATCTACCTATGGTCATGAGCCATCGAATTGATATAGTCAGAATTGCGTCTATCTGGCTAAATCTCGAATGAAGAACGTTGTTATTTACAAAACATGAAGAACTTCAAAAGCTCACCCCTATAACCTCATAAGACCCACCAAAAACCCATAATCAAAATCTGCCTATGGCCTTGGGCTATCGAATCGGCATGGTCAGATTTGTGACTATCTGCCATAATCTCGAATGGTAGGTGATTTCATCAACGAGAGAAGGAGGAAAATCAATATTTCACCCCTATAACCTCATCAGAACCCCCCAAAACTTATATTTAAAATCTACCTATGTTCACGGGCCATCGAATTGGCGTAGTCAGATTGATGTCTGTTTGGCACAACCTTCAATTGCAAACCAATTTAACTTCAATTACAAACCATTTAATGCTTGATAAATTTTAAACATCTTTACTGACAATTTTCTGTTGAATGAAACATATATGGCATTTTTTTATTACTACCCTTTCTTAAGTTATTCCCTTTTACACACTTTTTTATTGAGACCATTTCCAAGCATAACACTTTTAACGTTAAGTTTTAACAAATTTTTGAACGTTAGCCGTATAAAGCCGGCTAAATTGAATATTTCATTTGTTGTTTCTTATGATGCATATGTTTTCGGCTGATTTTGTAGGTTAGTCACTTTCGGCTAAGATATTCGATTTAATATATAATTTTTTTAACTTTCGACTAAAGTAGTCGAGACATTATCTACTTTACCGGTTTTTTTACTTTCGGCTAACTTTAACATGATCGATAAAATTGAAATCAACATTTATTAAATATTTTATTTAAGTTTTTGGAATCAGCATAAAATCAAAAATTTAAATCAACTGATTAAACTTATGTTCTACAATTCGACCCAGTTAGGCCTGTAAAATACCATAAGAAAGATTTTTTGGTAAAACGAATCAAATAATCACGCGTTGTCTTAGACAGATCGTGGCTAATATTTAGTCGACATTGAACGCTTCACTTATCATCCCGGGATTACGTATCGATGCAATATTTTTATCATTAACCAGCAACAACCAGTTCCAAATTTTACATCAAAAATGTCAGAACAATGAACCAATTACAATTTATTCAATAAAATATAATATTTAATGAAGCCACGAATTAATTTCGGGTATAACTGCGATAATGTACTTCCCAATGAAATATGCAAGTCACACACACACATTATAATGAATCGAAAAGCTTTTAAATTTGTTATCAAAAGTTGTGTAAGAATATGTTTCATTTCATGTGCGCCACTCAACTCAATTCGAAAACTTTCCACATAAAATCCAATCAGACGTCTACATACACTTTGCAAAGTAAAATAGCGCATTATAAGTTCAACATACCACGAAATACAAACATTAATCATTTTATTTATAAAGTAAACCCACAGCAAATGGAAAATATTTAATTAGCAATTTTATATTTTCTTTTTTTTTTCATTTCCAGGTAAGGATTACGATTATGCGAAACCAATTTCACGATTATTCGTTGAGTTAATGTAAGTGAACAAATCAAATCAAAAAGGAAATCTATATCAAAAATCGCTTAACCTCAAAAGTGGAATACATACCAGAAAATGAAATCCTGAAAGTCAGCGTCATCGTTAAAAATGAAAATCATTACACAACACAATCAAAATTTACCTGAGCAAAGTAGTTCGTATAGTAGTGCGGTTTTCTATATAAATGCCACATCCTTGAAAATTTTCGTATTTATAACTCTTACATAAATTCGTTATTAACGTAATTACGTCATTATATTATATAAGACGAAAAGCAGGTAATCAATAATCAACTGAAAATAAAAATATTTTTATTATTTTTTACAACAAGAAAAATTAAAATTCATGAGAAAATTTTCGACTTATTTTCAATTGTTCTAATCGATTTTTCCTTTATGTTACTGTACGTGGTATTATACATAAAATCCTTGTACTAATCTCGATTTATACACTAAAGAAGTTTTTCATAATTGCTTATCATAAAAACATGTGCGTTCGACCGAAATTTTTTTTTACTTGAGTATATGATCTGTGGAGTGTAAGCGGGAGAATACGATAAGAATATTCTTGAGCTAAACGCAAATCTTAACGTTACAATTGTTACTTATGGATTCAATATAAGAAAATATGCCAACTGAGTTTTCATTTAAAAATTTATTTTCTTTGTTTCGGTTATTGCTTAAAAGTTTTTGCTTGGGGGTAAATAGTTTGATGGGTGATACGATTGTTTACAAAACATCTGGTTACACAGAAATATGGCAAAAATAAATTACGTGAATATTTCTTAATAATATGGCATTGAAAATGCTTTTGCTTGAGGGCATCAAATGTAGTAAATTTAAATTTAGATCGTACTGCCGGGTTGAAATTCCAACCTGTGCACGCTAGTTTCTACGAATTACAATAATAGTTGGCAGAATAGAGTAAAACACCCACTAATCAGCCTCCTTTCGATTATGTATTATGTATTATGATTTAATCGGTGATTGAACAGCAATGAAGGTGTGTTTTTTATGCCAAGGAGACATTTAAGATTTCATAAAACGTTGCAGATTTTACATTTTTAATTGCAAAATTATAAACGAATATAGGTCTAATTGAAACAATTTAATTTTCCCAGTTGTGAGCCAGACTTTTCCGGTAATGGGCTATTCAGTTTTGCCAGAAATAAGTCCCTCATTTTTAATAACAACAAAATTTTGATGGGCCTCCTAACTAAGAACAAATTTCTTAAGTGCCTACCAAATTATAAATAGTATTTATCCATAGCAATATTTTTTAATTCGTTTTATTTATTTTATGTTCAGAAAACTACAATTAGATTGTGGCGAATACTAAATAGTAATAACCTTAAAACTATGATTTTACTGTAAACACACTAGTGCATAGTGTTGCAAATTAAACTAGATGGAATGCAGTGTCATGTTATTCAACGCAAGAGTTGGTGGACACAACGTGATGCGATATTTTGTTGCATCCATTTGGTTGTGTCAGCTATATAATTCTGATGTTGTTGACCTGGTGTATCTGCAACGTGACATCATATACTTTAAGTTGATTTGACGTCGTAAGCTAGATAGGTGCTGCTGATGTTGCGTTAGGTTCGTTACAGATATGTAACTTTTCCCCTCCAAGAATAACGGCAGACTGCAATAGTGGTCCTGGAGGGGTTGAGTAACATTTCTTAAATTTCCTAGTACCAAATATAGCTGTGAGGAAGATAATAATTATTATGAATATCAATAAGATATGTCCTGTTGATGGGGGTGGAATGTTTGCTATGGTTTTGTTCGTGTGATGTATGGTTGATGAACACATCGTTGTATGGTAATTCGATCTCTAGGTGGTTTATGAATTCGTTTTCCAAAGTGGAAAATTTCTGATTTTTTATTGTTATTGTGCAATTTGTGAATTCGATTAAAGTTGGTTCGATAATTCTATTTGATGTGTGTTTACAGTTGGAGTTGTATGTTATACTTGTTGATCTAGGTTAAACGTATAGCTTCCCGTAGCTGAAGTAATCTATTTCCTCTTGGAGGGTTACATTTTAGCTTCCACAATTAGCTGGCTGTTGTTTAATAATTGCCGGCGCCCATGATCCTTTAAATTGTTTCATTCTTGTTTCTTTGCAATAGTGCGTGTTGTAAATTATTTTACTACTTGTGGGATATATTTGATAATACAGGGTGAATGAACAACTTTTTGACAATTTTCTTATAGTAGACAATAATCAGAATTGTCAACTTCATTGATTTCTAGAAGACTTTTTGTCAGAAAATTGTTCATTCAACGGTCGTTGTTGTTCAATGGAATTGGACCAATTCTGGATTAGCATAAATCCAGCCAGTATATTTTTCGGATGGCAATGAACATACCTGACAGGAATATACTATCTGAATTGCTTATGGCTTGGATTTTAGAACATTTTATTTGTTCTGTTTAGTGTAGTATCTTTCAGGGGCTAGTTTGGTTTTCCTCGGATAATGAAGGAAAGTTTATAAAAATCCTATTTCTATGATAAGCACAAATTTAATCATCAGTTTGGCGGCCTTTAGAAAGTTTTAAAATTAGGGGTAAATTATTTCTGGTTTTTCCTAGAAATCGGGTTTTATTTATTCCAACTTTCAGGCGAAATATGAAATTTTCTTTTCCCGTTTTTTCTTCTCCTGGACTATCACTATTTTTTCCCGTGAGCGCTAATTAGCCCAAATTGGGCTTAATCGGTATGTAAAGTATCATTTTGAAATTCGAAAGTTTCCCTGCTGCAGTTACCTACATCGTCATGGGGTACCTGGAAGAGTTTTTTAATTTCAATTTCAATTTGAATTTCAACTTCAACTTCAATTTCCATTTCCATTTCCACTTCCACTTCCACTTCCACTTCCATTTCCATTTTCATTTCCATTTCCATTTCCATTTGAATTTGAATTTGAATTTGAATTTGAAATTGAATCTGAATTTAAATTTGAATTTGAATTTGAATTTGAATTTGAAACTGAGTTTGAATTTGAATTTGAATTTGAATTTGAATTTGAATTTGAATTTGAATTTGAATTTGAATTTGAATTTGAATTTGAATTTGAATTTGAATTTCAATCTCAATTTCAATTTCAATTTCAATTTGAATTTCAATTTCAATTTCAATTTCAATTTCAATATCAATTTAAATTTCAATTTCAATTTCAATTTCAATTTCAATTTCAATTTCAATTTCAATTTCAATTTCGATTAGGCCTTGAAAATAAGTGTGGAATTTGAACAGAATAAATTGTAATGGTTCGTTGTTTCAAATTCTTTTAAGCCTTTTAGCACTACCATTTGGTCGACAGTGGTGGTGTTGAACAAAATAGCGATGGTCAAAGGTTTGATTTAGTGAATCTTGTATCTATTAAAAATTTGTAAGTTGCTTTGTTGAATGTTAGGTTTATGTAAGGTAATTGATTGTTGATTAGTAAGCTCAGGTAACCGAATCCTCTGATGGGGTTTCTAAATATCCTCATCTTTGGTCTCGATTGTGGAAGATGATTCTTCTGGTGTATTTTCTATATACTGATCATTCGTTTGCTCATAATTTTCAATTTGTACGTTCTCATCATATGGTTTCTAATAATGATCATAGGGATTAATGGAAATATTATATAATCCTTTTGATTGGAACCTAGGTGGTCCATTTGAGTTAAACCTGTATGGATGTGGATTGTTGAAATTTGGAGGTTTTTATTGAACGAACGTAGGTTGCTAGTAATTGGTCGGTGATTAAAATATCGATGATTATTAGGCGGTGGATAAAAATTATTAATTGGATCAGAAATTTGATTGTTATTTGTGTATCTAGGGCAGTTTGTCTCGTAACTAGGTTTATACATCTATATACGTAGCAGTACTATAGGTTTTGTTTAATTTTGTAGGTTTTGTCCTATACCGAATAATTTGTTTCTCATATAAACCGTAGTCTGCTCTTTGAAGCAGTAAATTCTGGCTGTCGGTAGATCGGCGGGTTTCATGGCTCTAACCATTGATTCGAGTGGATCTTGTCGGTTTAAAACGAATACGGCCAGACCCATTTCGTCATACCACTTTGGTTTGAGCTTGTACTTAACGGTGCCCAGTTTTTCAGAGCATTAATAATTTCCAATGTTCGATAAAAGTATATTTCTACCTAGTAGTATATATTTGTACCCAGTACAAAGCATTCTAGACGATCCTTTATAATTCGAATTTACGAATCGGTTGACGGGATCCACAGCCCTTTCGTTTCATCTCGGCATCTGTACTAAATTTTGGACTATTAAATCGATTGACGCAAATAGTTCAGGCTGCATTTAGTTTTTTCTGGGACAATTTCAAAAACCTGGTAGGAACTGAAATAATTGTCAAAGAATATAGAGTGACCAGGCTTACTGATCCTTCGTTTCAAATGCGTTACAATAGCAGTATCAAATCCTAACGAAGATCAATCGAAGGTTCAATCTCTGTGGTTATTTCCTGGTAAAGTCCAAAGTCATAAGGGTAACCAGATTTTCCACACAGAACAAGGACTTTATTACCCCAAGGCTTCGGTTTTCCCTTCATATATTGTTTAATGATTACATATCCTTTGACCCCTAAATTGTACACCAGATAATAATATTTTTTCACTTAACTTGCAAGCAGCAGCAAAATTGGCGGGACACCACCATTTCACACAAAAACCACTGTCCAGTCTGTCAAATTTTGTATTGCGCTAAAACCAAAAATTAAATTACTCTCTCAAAGAGTAATAGAGGAAATTTAAACTATTTTTTATCTGAGTCTGAGTCTGAGTCTGAGTCTACGTGAGTCTAAGTCTGAGTCTGAGTCTGAGTTTGGGTCTGTGCCTGAATCTTATTCTAGATCTGAGTCTAAATCTGAGTCTGAGTCTGAGTCTGAATCTGATTCTGAGTCTGAGTCTGATTCTGAGCCTGAGTCTGAGTCTGAGTCTGAATCTGGGTCTGGATCTGAATTTAAGTCTGATTCTAAGTCTGAGTTTCTGTTTAGTATTAAAGTTTTAAAACTCATATAAATGAATGAATTTGAATTTAAATTTGAATTTGAATTTGAATTTAAATTTCAATTTGAAATTGAATTTGAATTTGAATTTGAATTTTAATTTCAATTTCAATTTCATTTTGAATCTCAATTTCAACTTCAATTTGGATTTCAATTTCAATTTCAATTTCAATTTCAATTTCAATTTCATTTTCAATTTCAATTTCAATTTAAATTTCAATTTCAGCAAGCAATTATTCTCAGAATTAATCCGTAAATGAACTTTGCACTTAGTACAAAGTATTCTAGACGATCCTTTATAATTCGAATTTATGAATCGGTTGACGGGATCCACAGCCCTTTCGTTTCATCTCGGCATCTGTACTAAATTTTGGAGTATTAATTCGATTGACGCAAATAGTTCAGGCTGCATTTAGTTTTTTCTGGGAGAAAATTTCAAAAACCTGATAGGAACTGAAATAATTGTCAAAGAATATAGAGTCACCAGGCTTACTGATCCTTCGTATCAAATGCGTTATAACAGCAGTATCAAATCCTAACGAAGATCTATCGAAGGTTCAATCTCTGTGGTTGTTTCCTGGTAAAGTCCAAAGTCATAAGGGTAACCAGATTTTCCACACAGAACAAGAACTTTATTACCCGAAGGCTTCGGTTTTCCATTCATATATTGTTTAATGCCCAAATATCCTTTGGAAGGAATCATTTGCTCATCTATCGAAAGAAATTCGTCCATCGACATTTCGTGATAACGTTTCTTAATGACATTAATTAGGGGCCGTACCTTTATGAATTTATGCAGTTTGTAGGAATCGTTTGATTGTCCATGCAATGCAAATTAGTTTTCTTCTGCATACTTATTCGTAAAGGCAGCTATTTTGGCGTACATATTAATTGGTGTATGTCGTAAATATTTCGATTGGTGATTCAATAGAATCTGACGAAGGCAAATCAGAACATTAAAAATTAAAGGGTAAATTATTAAAGGGACGTTTTCTCCAAGCTATATCTGTTTTATTCGTCAGTTCGGCAAAATGTGTGTCAATCGATTCTACTTCGTCGAAAATACAAGAATCTACACGATTAGATATGTCAGCTATTACTGGTACCACTTCGACGTCATACTGATTTGCTTGATTTCACATTCAACCTCGTCTATTCCGCCGTAGTCCAAGTCCTCGCCCATTATAAGCTCCGCCGCTTCATCAACCGTGTATTTTTTATTTCGAGGGTTCATTTTTATTTTAAAAAATATACAATAGGTAAGGGGGGCCCTTATCAATCATAAATTAAAAAATATAAGTTTATCTGGTTTATATTTTGTATGTTGGCAAAACTTCTCAAGTGTAACTAATTTCTCAACAGTTGCTTACATACACTATTCACTATACATTATCTTTGAGGCGATTTGTCAATCACTAAAATAATTGCACACCAGATAATAATAGTTGTTCACTTAACTTGCAAGCAGCAGCAATATTGGCGGGACCATTTAAAGTAACTTTAAATTATTTTTTATTTTAAATTTTTCTAGAGTCATGCGCGAGATAGCTGAAAACGTCATGTCAACATTTGTTGACGTCCGGTCCCAATGGGTTAACCTTTCAAAAAAATATAAAATTTTAAACAATACAAAATTAAATTGCTCATTTAGCTCATTTAGAAGTGTAAAATTAGACTACAATAACAAAGAAATTTTACTTAGATAGCGAATTTATTTCCTGATTGACAAAGAGGCGATATTTCTAAAAATTATACGAGTACCTTAAATTTTAATTTTCCACTGCGTGTAAAATAGACTGTGGAAAACACAAGAAAACTTTGAGAACACTTTGTTCTTTATAAATTTCCACATAAAAATCGATTCTCTATAACACCTTTATCATATTATTTCATCAAAAGGAACAGCCCGTATTCGCTAAAGTACCCTAAATTTTAAACACCAAAAAAGTAAAAGGTAACTGTTCATATATATAAAAAGTTAGGAATCATCTTATACAAATAATTATAATTTTTTTAATTAAATTAATATTTCCCAAAAAAAATGAATTACCTTACACTTTTTTGTTATTTAATTTTCATCATTTTGTGCGCTTTGATTTTATTCATCAAAGCTTAAAAAATAAAAAAAATAAAAATTTGTTAGAAAAATTTAGAAAAAAAAAATTTCGTGGGTTTTTCTTGTTCACAAATTTTCTTTATTTTTTGTTTAATTCTACTAAACATCTTGTTGTTAGGTTTGCTCAAGTATTTTCATTTTATATCGGTATATGGAGGGAACGAACAAGTTTGTACCCAAACAGCATTTCTTATGTATCATTTTTTTTTCTTACAGGTGATGATTTTAAGTGGGAAGTTTTACTTCGTAACGTACGTGTATATACGTAATGCGTAATAAGAGCGTCTGTTTAAATTTAAATTATTCAAGGAAAAAATAAAAATTTGTTTCCAGCAATTAGATGGATTAGATTAAGAGATTAGAACAAAGATGAACGAAATATTTTAGGTTCTATATATAAAGAACGAGGATGTAAGTTTAGAAGTATTTTTAGAATGGGAATATAACAATTTTTTTTTTGTATTTGGGGTTTTGACGCAATTTTAAGATGGATTCGGTACTTAAAGTATTATTAAATTAATTTCTAGAAAATAATTGTTATATCTTCTGAAATTATTTCGATTTCCTTTTAACGAGTGCGTGATAAATTAACTGGGATGAATTTTATGTAGTTGAACGAGGATTAAACGTGCACATATAACAGGGAATTGAATTAGTCCAAACACCTGGAGCACGTTAATTATTGTTATATTATTTTTCGGTAAATAAAATTATGTCAACGTTTATTAGGAAACAGATCAATTTTTGTATACGAGGATGTATCCATAAAATTTCAGATGATTGATTAACTTTATACCCGCCTATTATGGTGGTGTGCTCTGTCTATTCGATTTTTATGGTTTCGTTTACGTATATTTTGTTAGTTTTTTATACTGGATTGTATACCATAAGATCACCTCAAAAAATAACAGCAAACGAAAATTGCGTACCATCATCATCAATCAATTTACCAGTATTTATTTATATTACATTTGACATACAGTTCGTGATTGATATAAAAGTTATATATCTCTTGCCATATAAAGATGACAAATCCGTATATAATTTGAGGCAATTTATTGGATTTGCTTTGAAATTTTTATGGTAATTGGTACTCTCCATATAAAGTGAAACTAGATTTATATTGAAAGTGTTAATCAACGTGGTGTCTTTATTTGGAGAAAGAAAATATTTTTTATTAGTAAAAAATGCAATAATTGCAATAATTGCACAAATGCACACGTTATTAAGAACAGCTACATAATCAAAATAATTTAAACTAGTAGTAAATTTAACAGAGTTATCAGAGATAACTAAAGTTTGTTGCTGAGGGTGATTCGTGTTATATTATAACACGACATTAAAGGTTTTAAGACGAGTAAGGTGTGCAGATATTGTCTTCCATTTCATAGCCGAAAGTTAACTATTTCGCCATCGTTGGTTGATGCCCTTCAGCCGAAGGATATCAACCGACCGACATTTTTCAGCTTAATTAACACAAAGGTTTAAATATTTTTCTATAAGTATTAAAACTGATTTGGAAGCACAACAATACTTTCAAATGATTTATCGAAGAAAGACAATATTCATTTTTGATTTCAACTGTCTGACGCTCCAGATAAATGGGTTTGCCATTATTCATTATGGTTATGGTTTTTGAATATTGCACCCAGTGTTCCCCTAAATTTTCCGAAGAATTCATCTTTTTAGTTAAATTAGATTTAGTACTAATAGCGATTTTCAAGTTTACAGTTTTTGAATATTACACCCAGTGTTCCTCTAGATTTCCCTTCCCTAGTATTGTTCATATTTTTTAATTGGGTTGAGCCTAATACAACGTGAAAACACCCATTCCAGCTCTATTAACCTTTGTGAAATATATTAGGACAAAGCACTTTTAATGCTATATTGAAGTATGCACCTTTTCAAAGTTGCACTCAGTGTTCCCATAGATTTTCGGAGTTCGGACACTAATTTTTATTAATTCGATTTGATCTAGTACAAAGTAAAAATACCCATTTTAGCCGTAGTAACCCCTTAGAAATATCTTAGGACAAAGCACTTTTAATGTGGTTTTGAAGTATACACGTTTACATGATTACACCCAGTGTTCCGCTAGATTTTCCAGAAAGTTTATATTTTTTAATTGGATTGGGTCTACTAGTAAAAAATGAAAAAGCTCATTTCATCCTTAGTTACCTCTCAGGACTATCATTGGACATAGCACGTTTAATTTGAGTTTGAGTTATACAACTTTTGAATATTACGCCCAGTGTTCTCCTAGATTTTTCGAGAACTAACTGGTTTTTAATTATGTTGGATGTATTCAATTATAAATAGGAAACGTTATTGGTGGTTTTAAGACAAGTTAGGATAAACTTGAAATCCGTTAGAATTTGTTCTACAAATTTTTCACTCACTGAAATATTATTATTGATCAAATTATGCAAACTATTGAGGCACAAATTCTAGAAGATAAATTTCTTAAAATTGCACATAGCGGTCCAATAATCCAATATGTCAGGTGACACTGACAATCAAGGTTAATTCAATGCGCAAGTGCTCACCCCTTATCAAAAGTATAAACTTTTGTCGAGTTAAATTATTAGTTTTGCCTTCAAATTTAAAAGAAACATCTGCCGAAATTTTTCGATGTAAAAAATGCATTTGGTAGTTGTCAGTAAGTTTCAAAAATGTCTGCTGGTTTTGAAATATCGGCAGAAGAACTTGTTTTTGTGGCAATATTGCCTCTACTGTTTTTTATGCTGGAAATTTACTGATATCTGAAATAGCATATTCAAAGTAGCCATAATAAAGTTAAAAGCGGTGATGTATGAGGTAGATTATGCAATGATCTACGTGGTTGTCAAGTAATTTATGACGTAGGTCACATACGGATCTTAAGTCCACAATTGCCGTGTTCCATGACACCCATTGATCCAAGTTTTGTTTTAGGTCACAAATTTTTATTTGACATCTAGCAAGCGCCATTGTGTTGTTTCGTAAAACAAGAACTGAGCCGGATCAGATCAAGCATTAAGAAACACAGCTAATGTAGACAACGCCGACAACCTAGGAAAATATATTGAAATCACAAATTTCTTATTATTTTCTGTTTGTTTTACGTGTGCCGGACTGATAAAGTTGCTGCCTTATCTAAGGGGCCAAATAAGTTTACAGACACTAAATCACATAAATTATTTATCGGTATATAGACCGACTCCTGCCTTGGCTTAAACTAAGTGGACCATTTTACGAGTAGATGTTTGGTCACACAATTCTATTCAGAATTTTAATGTGAGTTGCACACTATTGAAAAACGCGTAAATTACTTAAGCAATTTTTTGATTCCAACTATTAAAAAAATTTTAATTTAAAAATTAGAAATTAATTTAAAATCTCTAATTAAATAAAAATATGGAATAGCTAATAACGAATATAGTTTAATCGATTATCTGTTTTGCACGCCATCTCTTATCGATTAGACGTTTTATCATTTATTTATCACGATGGAAGATTTCTGTCAACCACAACATTGAACAATTTTCATATTTTCATATTTTTTTATGAATTAATCGTTGCAATCTGTTCTAGGCGGAAGTTCGCCCAACTCTTTCGAGGTTCGCTTTTAATGTCCTCTCTTACACATTGTATGTCAAATGGAGGACATACGGATAGGTCCGGTTTAGGTAAAACCATCTGCTGGAATGCTGGAAGACGGGGTTGGCCCATGAGTTGCCCACTTCGGCAAGGGATCGTAATCAAATGAGGAAAAATTCGTTTATTTTTTCTCTTTGTTTTTCATACATGTCTCAATTGTCACTGAATTGATCACTGCCCTCCAGATTATTTGGATTTCGATTGGATTTTGTGTATTTTATCCTAAATATACCAATTATTCTCGAATGTTGGCTATGAGCAATAGACAATATCAATTTGATGTTATAGCAGAGATTTCGGCTCGAAACACACAAACCGTGCAAAATAATGTTACAACATTTGAATTTTAGCGAGAGTTGCAGTTAAGTCATACTGTATAAATTCGCTCGAAGGTGAAACAATTGTCCAGATTGATTTCGATCTCTCGCAGTGTACCGCAATCAGCATCACTACACGGGAAGATAATGGACAATCTTCGTTCAACATATGAATTTAGTGAGTACATGCTCATCTTCATAACAACCTCAACGTGCAGGATGAGTATGGCGAGCACACAGGCTTGAGTGGTTATGAAAATTAATACAGCCCGCTTGAAAACTAGCATTCATTTCCATTCTACAATTTTGTTTCATTCGTAATGTACTTGGTCCATGTTTAATTACCTCACCATATTTCAAGAAAAAATATATCACATCAGCTGCCATAATTTTTGAAAAACGAAGAAAGTAATTTAAACTTAAATTTACATAATTTTATGTCGAAACTAGAGGCCGTTAAATTTTTTAAAGTATCAAAAAAATGATTATAGCTATCAGATTAGTTAGCTACTTCTCATAATTTTTCTGAACCGGCTAGATCTTTACGCACTACTGTTGTTCGGAACGACAGAGGAATATTTGCTATTTGCCTAGTTTATTCTTAAACACTTCGTATATAGTCAATTGCATCTTGATTGAACGGACAAGTTCAACATGTTTGAAAACCATTAAAAATTGATTGTATATTGATCTGGTGGTCTACGACTGTTTTTAAAATTGGAGTAAAAGGGGATTTAGGGATCTTTTGAACTTTGTTACTGTTTCTCAAATTCAATTTGTACAAGCTTACAAATTGAGACGTCCGCAGGTTGCCGAATTTTGTCTAGTTGATTGCATACTTTTTATAGTTCGTAAGTTAAGTGAGTACGGGGTCCATCCACCAATAAAATTATGGGGAATTCGATGTTTTGTGCAACAACGCTCAGATGGGAAATATCCCTAATATACTGATGAAAGACTCATTTATCTAGAAGCGGATTTCAACCATTTTGGCCCATCTGGGATAGAATTATAATTACATGAGTATGACATGAATATATAATTAACGTAGGTACTTAACACAATCCACAATAAGGTTCAACAAACGTCTACGAAACTGAACGTGGCCAGGCTTAACAAAACAGTTATATTCAGCTTTTCCTCTGTTGAGTTCACAAGCAGCGGAAAAGCTGGACATTACTACATAAGCCTGGCCACGATCAGTTGCGTAGACATTTGGAACCTCATTTAAAATATTTATTGACAAATTTAAAATGGATTGCGTTAAGTTAAGCTAGTTTTACCTTTAGGACTAACAACTCTGCCATCACCGTTGGAGATTCTTCAATGATCTTCAACGATATATTGAAGTAATTTTTTCCTGCTATTTTTGCTTCTGGTGTTCGAACCGTTAGATTCGTATGTTGTTTGAGAAAACTCTAATATCACTTATAGCCTGGCATATTATTTTTAAATGTATTTCAACGAGATGTGGCATCTAACAATCTTACAATATTGCGTTTCTAAAATGAGATAACTAAATAAAAGAAACATCACTTCATTATTTGGTTAGAGGACTTATAACTAATTAGTAACAAAATTTATGTAATCCAATTATCTAAATTTAAAAACTATTATTATTTTATTTTTTGCTAGTTAAAAATAAAAATTATTATTTCGTTTAAAAAATAATTAATATAAAAATCCTAGTGTAAGTGTCCATTATATTCAATCAATATCTTGAAAGACCTTAAATTGGATTAATACAAGAAGTATGTTGGTAAATTTGCTCAGTAAGTCGAGACGCTTCATAGAAAACCGATTCTAAAAGACCTAATCCCGACGTCCGCCTCGCAGCATTGCTGTCATCGCTCTTCTATATACATCACATGCAAGTGAAGTTAAACTTAATTAGAGAATAGCTAATTTTAGGAACAGATTAGCACAATTTTTGCACGTCTGTGCACGCTTTTGAAGTTAGAACTAAATTGATTTGGCAAAAATTAACTAACAATGACATTTAGGCGAATTTTTAAAATATGTGTCGATAAGAAGCAAAAGGTCATCTTTGTCATTTAAAAAAAAATTGAGTTGACAGCGCCATCTAGTATCTTTTTCACTACTGCATAAATTATGAGTCAAAACATTTAACAAAAGTGCGCCCTTAACCTTGATTTACACCTATTTGAAAACTAGTATTGGTACGTTTCAAATAGTAAAGCATCACAGAACGCGTTTATTCTGGCGAGCACAATAATTCACGTCCCAAAACGAACCGACCGGCGAAAGAGAGGCCCACCAAAAACGTTTCGGGTGAAGCATTACGTACGAAAAAGTAACGGCAAGCTAATTAGATTAAACGAGTTAAAGGGGTCCTCGCAAGTCATTTTCATTCGGGAAATGCTCGAAAAGAGAACCGAGGAGGAGATAGAAATTCTGCCAAGTTTCTCATGAAGAAGCCGTAGACAGAAGCCTACAAAGCCGTAGACATTCACTATTTCCGGTGGAAGTCATCTGCGCGGCAGTACTTACCTGGCGAGTTGTCTGTCACTCGAATGCACAGAGACTACATAAAATCCACATCTACGGAATTACACATCAAGCTCAGCTATTTTCGAAATGTCTTCGAATAACAATTTTAATATTGGTTTTAAAATGCCATCAAGCGACCGGTGTTCTACAATTAGAGCAAAACTAATCTAAAAAAATAACCTTTTGGTTCAGTCATGAGTGCATAAATTGCAAGTTCTTTGAATTAGCCCGCGTTGAATCTCCAAATATTGTTACGTTTTCGTTCGACTGCCAGAGGAACATGCTGCTACCCAAGGTTCCGGACCAACCCGCTTATTATAGTCGGCAGCTGTACCTTTTTAATTTCGCTATTGTTCAAAGATCATCTCGGTCCCCACTAAAGCAGGATAATTTATTCCTTTACCTGTGGACTGAAAATCTTCGTCCGAAAGGATGTAACGAGATAGCTTCACCAGTGCATCATAGATTAGTTAATATACAGTTTTTAAGAGCAATGTAAGCAGAATTCGATTTGTATGCGACGGATGCGGGAATGAAAATATACAAATCATTCTATGATGGGAATGATCTCCTATTGGCTTCACAATCAAGCTCCTCAACATATACGAGAAATTGAACTGATTTATCCCTTGCCTGGTTACTTTTATATTCAGATCGTGTGTTCGATCAACTAAAGAAAATAGTGAGATCAAAAGAAACAATTTTGCACGTTAGCGACTATTTTGAGATGTACAAAGACCATGGAACTCTGGTCAAACATGCATTGAAGGATTGTCCAATAAGACAAATTTTAATCTCTCAAAGAGATTTTATACTTAGAGAACATCGGCCAACAGATCACGAACAATGCGCGGAGAATATACATATAAATCCGGGTGTGGCAAAATACACCAGAAAACTGGCGTGAAGACATCACTATCAGAGATGGGCGTTTACGCGTCATATACTAATTTTTACGTGTTCGTGTCGACAATGTCGACTACTCGTCGACAACGTCAATTACTCTTGGATAATGTTGATTAATCTTAGACAACGTCAACTAATCGTGGACAAGTCGATTACTACGTGTAATTCACGTCAGTAGTGATTGCACGAACTACATATTTTGAATTTCTGTTGCCAGAGGTTTTAGTTAATGCAAATTAATATTACTGTAAAATATACAGTAAAACCTTTCTAAGCTGAGCAAAACAAGATAATTTCTTGGTCAACTTACGGGGGTGACCAGAATAATATCTTGCATGTGTAGCTACAACCAACTTGATAATCTGACCAGTTCTGCTCTGTACATTTCTGCATCACAACTCGCTAACATGGAAAAAACAAGGTGCGAGTTCTCAATATTTCAATATCTATGAAGTTCGAAATTATGTATTTTACGAAATTAAATACTGGCTAGTCTGCTCTGTAACAATGCCATATTCTTATTTGTAGTGGAATCGTATTATTTTTGGGAAAGTAGCAAGTCAAACTGTTAGTGATTTGAAATGTTGTCAAATTGGTCAGCATGATGTGATGTGGTAATTTTACTAAGCACGTATGGATTGATACATTACATATTTAAAAATCTCAGTTTGCACATTTTAACACAATATTCATGATATCCAAACTTTCATTGGCAAAATTATTTAAACACTGTTGAAAAAGAAATACAAAATATCAAAATTGTGACCTGTGGTGGTTGACAGAAATCTTCCATCTCGGTAAGTTTGTCGTGAGATGACGCGCAAAGCAAATAATCTGTTAATATATATATATTTGTTAGGAACAATATTGCCAGGAACTCAACAGGACTGAATTATTGAGGAACAGAGCATTGAATCCAGCCTGAAAATATATCTGAACCTGTACTTTCTCCACTAATATTTCAGCAACTTTACTAGTATAAGCGAATTTCAAGGCGAATTAATTCAAGCCTGATAGGATCCAAATCAAAATAAATTTAATTTTGCATTTTTAAGTAACGCATTCACAATTTTAATTAATGTATTCTTGCACACCAGAGATTCAGGAGCAGGAAATTAACACAATATTAATCACCATGTTTATGTACACAATTTTTTGTGAATCAATCGAAATGCTGTATTACCCACCATTTTTTCTTTGACAAGCATTTGAATTGTGAGTACCCCTAGCATTGAAAGTGTGTAAACTGTAACACTGAATTTTAGTTGAGGAATCACTGTATACTTTTAATTGGAGGTTCGTGCTGTTATAGAAATACATTGCTCGCTTGGTAATTAAACTATCTTATTATTTCATGTTAAATATCTTATCGTAACCTCTTTGAACACTCAATTCAACTGTTATTATGATAATGTTTACACATTTTTAGGTTTCAAAACCAAACGCATAGTTCAAACCCCCGTTGGTTCTACGTGAGCGGTTTAGCTTGGAGTGATTAATTTAATGACAAATCATAAATCAACTGTTGTAATGGAATATCACCTTGTCTCAGACATTAATCGCCGAATTACTGCTGTTAAAACTGCCGCAAACATTTTAGCTATCTGAATTCAAAATTATATAAATATTTAGTTTAGAGCCGGTTATCCCGCTGAATCTAAGAAGTGCTTTTAAAATAATGCAAACATATCGATTTTTTTGTTTGTTCAGTGATTACTCAAAAGCGGAGACATTTTGTGATCTTCCTCTATAATCCTACTGTGCTAGCAGCCAAAATTAACCTCTTTAACCTCTTAAACATAAAACTTTGGCTAGAGCAGATATTTTAGAATGACTCCTTATTCCGACCATATTAATTTTAAAGGAAAGTTTCTAAGAGATTGTTTAGACCAAATTACTAGCCTTCGCGTCTAATTCAATAGACGAATATTCGAATGTAATTATCTCCTTCCGTCATTTTGTATTATTTATGAATTAGGATCTGTATTGTGTTGTTTTAGTAAATGTCGATCAGACCTTTCAGCGAAATGGTTGAAACTAATCGAGATCACTTAAGGGCTTCCTTATGTACTCTTATTTACCCCTTAATGTGGCGGTTATCATTATAGGTTCATATACTAACGAATAATTTACCTAATAGCCAGAGAGCAACTTTATCAGACTAGCTAACTAAAATAACGAGAAATGTGAGTTTTTAATATCACTTCCTACGTTGTCGACGTTGTCTACATTGTCGATGTACAGCGCCGTAAAAAATCGCAATGTAATCTACGAAATAGATTACGTCTAGATAACCGCGTAGATTACATTGTGTAATCTACCTCGCCCATCCCTGATCACTATGATTTTTTGTAAATCGATTATTGATAACGAGGAAGAAACGTATCAGTATGAGGAAGAACTTTGCCGGAGCAACAAAATGAATGTGTTCTTCGTATTTAGTTTTATTACTTCACGTATCTAAAAGACTGAAATATCCCTATTTGTTAAAAATTATAATAAATTATTTATGTTACACTAATAAATAAATTGATTTTGGAGCAAAAGGTATCTTTTCCAAAATTTGAAAGCAATTTCTTCAACATCATGGCACATATTATCAACAAAATTATAAAAATTTCAAAGGAAACATATATAAGGCTAATTTAAGCCATAAGCCATCTAAATCTTATTAAATTTAAAAAAATTAGAAGTTTTTTCTCGTTTATTAAAAATTGGAAAAAATGGAGGACATCCCTTTTGCTTTTGTTGAACAATTTTGGGAAGAGTTCATTAGTGCCATGTAATATGTTTATCACTTAGTTCTGTATTATTTTCAGAAAAGTTTTGAACAGGACTTTCAAATTTCAAACTCATTTAAAAAGCTAATAGGATTCACGTGGCCAAATAAATCATTTAATTATCTTTGCGATAGACTCGAATATTTTCCATCATCATTTCTACTGTATTGATGATTAGCGCCCGTTGTTAAAATTCCGGTATTTTCGATTATTACTATCTCTGCCATTTACAATTGCTTTCGTTATCTCTATGTTCCCCTCCTCATAGAATGGCATACTAAAATCTAAATTTCAGTCAGTATTGGAGCAATACTTGGTTTAACAACATTGATAATCTTAAGAATAATAATCGCCTCAATAAGATTATAAACTCTGAGAAGATTCGAATTTGCGACCTTTGAGTTGGTAACACTTTGTGGTCTATGTTTTAACCACTTGACTACCGAGTAACATATTTGTTTAATGCAATCATACAGAACTAGGTGATAAACATATTAATTCTGGAAATATTCCGGATAATTTCAATATTTTGCCTAAATGTTACTTTTATTTAATTTTTGCCAACACACTTTCGTTTGTTTCGGTTGGTTTAGGATTAGTATAGGTCTAACTTCAAAAGCGTTATATCACCCGTAAATAAAATCGAAATTTAAAGTAACAAATGGGAATATTGTCTTAATAATGAGGCCTTCGTTGAGAAAACGATCTCTCCTGATGTTTGCCAGAAAATCAAAATACCTAATACCATAAGAAATTCGTTACTAACAACAACATTTTCATAAACTTGGTGATTCTCTAGTTCATGTTCAGTAAATTCAGTTTTATGTAATTTAAAAGCTCCTGGATTTTATTAAACGCGAAAATTAGTAATTTTAATTTCACTACTGGCAAATTATTACAACTCATCCGTTCGGACCAATATTTTTGTACATAGTGTAGATCACTAAACTCTTAATCTGCAGAATAAATCATCCCGGATGGTTGGCTCGATAAAATCTAAAATAGCCACGTAAATGTGCATTGTTCTGAATTTATACACTGACCACTCTCACACAAAGCTTTTTAAGAAATGGATAGTTTGTGTCAGTTCAGGCCATATTCTTTTCAAAAGTGTCTCTCAATTTTTGTGTTCTGATGGTTTTGATCCAGGAAGGGGATTTATAAGCTTAAGAAAACATTCTAACAAATTGAAACAATTTGATATATCGTAAACATTCCCTTTACTACTTCACTCACTTTACAGACAAATCGTCATACAATTCTTGGTTATGCTTGTTTACAAATCTGTTGGCTTCTTCACTATATATGATATGATCTTCTGAATTTTATGGATTTATGTCGTTGGTTTGGATTTGTGGTTGTTTTAATAAATTGCTGGTTTCTAATGATTTAGTTCTGGTTTGTAAATTTTGATCCTCATTGTCACTGTAATGTTGTGATGATTATATTTGAGATACATTAGTTTGAAGAATGTCTAGAATTGCTTGATTTGTTTTTATGTTGGTTAGTTGTTTGAACTGGGTGTTTCCGTTTATCTGATGAGTATCTTGGTTTAGTTTCTCAATTATCAGGATTGATGGTTGGTTGTTATTATCGATTTGTGTGTCAAAATTGATCTTTTTAACAATTTGGGTTTCTTTGGATTTGAATGTGCGTTTTTCTGTCTCGTACTTGTAGTTTCGGGGTTGTGTTGTAAAATAATTGTTGGCGTTTGTTTAAAATTTGTTTAATCGTAAATTTGAGGGCTGTTGTTAAAATTTGGCGTTTCGTAGTAACTTATTTGTTGCTCTGGTATAGGAGGACTGCTATAGTGGTTCCAGGTATACGGCGGTGGGTGATATATCTGCTGTTTTCAACAGTAGCTACATCTGATTTGATATGATCTTGAATATAATTGTTGACTTTCGCTCGTTGGTAGGGCGAGTGTTGATAATTCATTTTGCTGTGTTGTTCGTATTCCTAATATCGAGTTCACCATATGCTCAGTCTCTTCTGTTTCGTTTATAATTTCGGTGACACTTTCGGCTTTGCTGGTTAATATTATATTTTTAATTACGATGTTGCATAGTCCTCGTTTGAATGTTTGCACGGCTTATAATCCTAGATGTTTGTTGTAGATCTTGTCAATTTGTCCGTATTTATTTTTAAAGCTGGCCTTGTATTGGTCAAATGCATCATAAAGTCTGTATCCATAATTTCTGGTTGTTTCGCCATAATATTGTTTCATTTGCAATTCATTTACAATTTTCGTTCCAGTTCTGTTTCAGAATATGTTCGCAAATAAATATCTATAAGCGTTGTTCGCAAAGTTGGTTAGTCGGTTATCTCTATGTGATAAATTCGAGTGAATGCTTCTTCTGCTAATCGGAGTTTTATTAATTTGCCAAATAGTTGCTTTTCTATATTGTGAAGTGTTTCATAAATACTGTCTGCAATGGTCAAAAAACGGTTGAGTTCATTTGGTCTGTCTTTTGTGTCAGCTTCGCTGAATTCTGGAATGAGAACGAAACACTTTAATATTTGCAGCTGGTTTATTTTGTTAGATTGTAGTGTGTCGATGTTCGGTTCCGATAAGAATGCACATAACGTGCTGCAATGATTCTGATTCCATTTTATTATTTTTGGTTAAAGTCGATGTCATTGATTGTTGAAGATTTGATATTGATGGCTTTCTGGATCCCCTTTTGTGTTTTTTTGTTATATGGTTATGATTTGTTCTCAATGACAATTTATAGGTAGTTTTTATTTTTGATGTTGAAAATCGGTATGGCTCGCTGTACATTGTTAACATCTCAGTTTTTCTACAGCGTGGTTAGATTCTGTGTTTTGTGAATATCATACGTTTGTTTGCCCGCAGTATCCAATGAAATACATAAGAGAGCAGTTGGGGGATTGGGTTAAAACTAAAATGTTAGTCTTAAATACTAAAATTTAGAGGAAATGAAAATACGGAAATAACTGTCCATTTTCCGAGGTTGCAAGGTTGCATATTCATATTTTGAACGCAATTGTGTTTATTTTGGGTAAAATTTAATGTCCTTACTGAACAATGCGGAAAACAAATAAATGGACCGACTTTTTCCGGTATATTGCACAACAAAAATGATAAAACCAAAAACCAAATACAATAAATTTTTTTGAATTGAACAAGTTAATTAAAAGCTTTCACAGCAATAATTTAGTATCTCGCATTTGTAGATTAATTACTAAAATGTCAACAATTTAATGAATTGGAATAATTTCCCGTATTCTTTGTATATTAAATCTTCAAATAAATTTTCTTCAGACGAAAGAAACATAAAAAACCGTTTTACAAATAATGGCGAAAATTTATATTTAATTTAGGCGCCTCTTAAAATGCTATTGGAAATTTATGGTAATGAGTTTATAATTCTTTTAATTAAAAATAAAATAATTATAATTAATTAGAATAATTTCATCGTTCATGGAAAAGATGTAATATAGGAAATCTTAAAATTTTTGTTAGCGAGGATTTTTATATTGGTTATTTTGGTAAACCGGATCGTAATTATATTTTGACCTTAGGCGCGTTTTAACGAAGTATAAACTCCAGTGAAATAATATTAGGAACCTCTTTAGGCGTTAGGTATTATACCTGTAAAATTCGTTAAAACATATGATTGGTGCACTGTACAAAATACATTTCAACTCTTATACAATTTATTTTGACATACCCATGTAAGAGTACCAAATTCAATGCGGTTCAGTGATTTTTACCAAGAAGGGTGTTCAATGTTCATCAATAATATAATAATATGAAATAGCATATATCAAATTTTGCTAATAAACCAAAAAAAAAATTCCAGATATTTATTCCAGGTTTTATGTATTTGGATGCGCTAATCGATTGAAATAGTAACAAGTTCTTCGGGAAAATTAGAGAATCAAATAATATTTATTGGACATCAAAATTTTTTCTTATATACGTCAATCATTGGGCTCTGTCAAATAATATTAACTTTTCATATTAAAAATCTCAAAGCGTTACTATATACGAGTACTTTATCCTTTTTGCTCATTTTCCGTTTTTGTAAATACAGTTATAGAAAATACATCCCTCCGGGGTTCTATTTTCACAACCATGCTCAATGTTTTTTTTTATATTTTCATTTGAATTTCTACAAAAAATTACAAACAAATAAATAAACGAGCGTGGCCTTAATAAATGTACGTATAAAAAGGATATAAACCGGCAACTAAAGGAACAACGAAAAAATAATAATTTTCAGATTTAACGGCACGATAGTAAAGTGGGTGTTATTACTAACGCCAAAATGTTTGTTTATAAAAATGTTGTCTAATTTTATTTGTTTGCTGATTATGGTAATTTTTAATGTTTCCGTTTTATTAGGGAGGGTTTCCTTTTATTCGTATATTTAATTAAATGGTACTAAAGGGATGATGTACTTTAACATAAAATAACGATTTTTGGATAAACTGCAAACATTTCGAATACAAAAAAAAGTTGGGGATATACAAATTTGGTGTTAAAATGTACGGTTGTAGTCACTATCATCATAATTTGTCAAAAAATGCCTCGTTGTTTATAAAAATTTGTTTTTTTAAATTATGGAGATATGAAACAAATGAATAAACAACAGGCCAGATAATATCATCAGTAATCGATTGGAACAAATTTATTTTGTACAAATATGTATAAATGGATAATGAATAAATATAAATTGTAAATTATAAATTAAATCAGCCGGTTAACTCGTCATAAAGTGTTAAAGACTTACCACCACATGGTTTTCCATTGCATTTATAATCACAGAAGGCGACTCTTACTTCGGCATATAACAAGCAGCGAGAAACGCTTTTCATTAATGCATTTTGCGGCCTATTTGATAGATCTACCTTGTTCCAGTGTATTTTATTTAAATGACGGCTAACTTCATATTTGTTTTGCTCAAGACTCGTGTTATGTATTATTTATATCTGTGGTCACAAACCCAATTGAAGTTTATCCTAATTTAATCCTAAACCAACAAAAATAAAAATAAATGAGAGTGTTTTGGTTTAAAGCAGTCATTTAAATCATTTTAATGGGGCTCGCATACTTAAAATGACATTCTTGTGAAGAACGGAATTTCTTAGAAATTTTGATTCTAAGAAAATTAATATTTCAAAATTTTCACCGACCGGCAAACTTGCCACTATAATATTTTAGTAGACCCATATGTACACTCTATTTGTGTCAACACGGTCAACACGGTTTCCATTCTTCACAAGAATGTCATTTTAGGTATGCGAGCTCCATTAGAATTTTAATCGGCTTAGCACAAGTAGACTGCACATATGGGCCTAAATATTATGGTCGCAAGTTTGCCGATCGATGAAAATTTTGAAATATTAATTTTATTAGAATCAAAATTTCTAAGAAATTCCGTTCTTCACAAGAATGTCATTTTAGTAGTATAAACTTGATATTTCTCAGTAGAAGTTTGAATTTTTTCCTAAAATAGTACTAACCGCCATTATTATAATTTAGGATTAATTTAGGATAAACTTCATTAGCATGGTCACAAGGCATAATCGCCTAAGTCAATTTCAGTAACTTTTCATTTTCAGCATTTTTTTATTATTTTATTTATTTATATTACGACTGAGTCCTGTACCCATTTAGTAATTTATATTGCATAATAAATATTTGTTTAGTCGGCGTAATCAAGTGATTATCCCAAGTTACGTGTAACTCCTCCTCTGATTTTTCGCCTCTGTAAGTCTACTGCACTGAATAAATACACTGAATAGATGCACTGAATAAATACAGGATGGGCCATCTGATGGTCCTTTTTTCAATCGATGGATTTTCGTACTTAATGTTATCTAACAACACATTTTGATTGTCCAAATTAATTTTGAAAATATTCGTTCAAAAACAACAACATTTCGTAAATTACGTGAGGGTTTATCTCGACATTGTGAGTGAAAGTGTTCGTAATGAACCAAGCACATCAACCAAGCATCTTTTACAAGAACTAAATATTTCACGAACCACATTACGACGTATTTTGCATGTTGATCTTCATTTGCATCCATACAAAAGTCAACTAACTCAGAAATTAAAGCCAGCAGACTATTTAGGTAATATGAAATTCAATTGTATAATGCACACGGCGGCTCCTTTGTTTGTTTGGATAGTGTATGTGCAATGATAGCACATTTTCCCCGAAGCGAATGTATTGCTGTATTTTTCAATGTTACGTTCAGTTTTTTCTGGCATTAATATATCCAATGTAGTGTTTGAAGAAGCTGCCGTCAAAATTATTTGTTCAAATTCGTTTGGTGTGATCAGAAGATCAGTATCGCTTAATTCCAAAGTTTTCGTAATCCTTTCATTATCACAACACGATGTTGAGTTGTTATTGTCTTCATACGAGTATGCAGCAGGTAATTCCGCAACCGTCAAAGAAATAGATGTTGTCAAAGGTACTGACATCTGTAGCGTTTCTTCAAGCTGGTTCGGTTGGGTTAGAGAAGCGATTATCATTTCTTTTAACGTTATTGTAACCAGCACGTTATCATGTAACGATCCCAGACTTTTTCGCTTGTCTGATAAATGTTCCAGAGAAACAAATTCGGTTAAGGTAAGTTTGTTAATTGGTATAATTTTTTTAAGTAGAATCTGAGGTTTTGTTTTTCGCTTCGATTTGTTATTTGATTTGGCTCCCTTATTTGAATTTTCCCTGTTTTGAATTCGTAAGAGTTGTCGATGTTCCATTTCAATTTCAATTTCTAATTTTTTGCTTCTTCTTCTCCTCTTGAATTTTTGCGTATCCGGATGATGTGATAACACAAGGTATTGTTTTTTTAAATTTTCTTTCATTTTTCCTCTCTGGAGTTTTAGGACACGTGACATATTGATCGACCGTTTTAACACAAAGTTCCTCTCAATTTTCAGGTTGAATCCGCAATTCTGAAATTTCTGAAAAAATTTTCGTGTTCCATATTTTCTATCAGTGTCATACAGTCTGTAATGACCTCCATTTCCTTTTGTTCCATACATTCTGCCAGTTCTGTAATTTCTACCTTTTCAATGTTGAATTCTTCAGGTAGATAAATAAGCTCTTTGATGTCCATGTGGCATTCCTAAATTGGCGGAGGGTGCAAGTGCTTTATAAATTTTGTGAAGACATCGAAACTCCTCAGTTTTCAAAATTAATTCACTCGTTTCTATCGATCGAAGTTCCAAAAGTTTCGGGCCATCAATATCAGAAAATTGATCGAGGTCAATTGTATTTCCATTGGTATCACATACTGGATTGAATGACTCTTGGACTGTCTGATGTATATCCTCATAGAAGTCTGATTTGCCTAGACATTTGAATAGTCAACAGCATATTTGCTGAAAGGATAAATCCCACATGCCTTAAAACCATTTTTAATGGTCACCGGGTTGACCGCTTTGTATACAGCTCTAGTAAGGATGTTATCAACATTTTTGCGTTTCCAATTTAGGACTACCTTTTGCCACGCTCATTTTAAGGGCTTAAACGCAGCTACATCGCATGGCTGTCGTATCCGTGTGGCATTAGGATACAATGCAACCAAAATTATTTGCAATTTAATACATAAATTGCTTAGTTCGTATGTCAGGTGCGTCACATGCCCATCCACAAATAAAATAACTGTCAATTTTATGTTATTTTTAATAATACACGGGTAAAATATATTAGAAATGTATTCAAGGAACACTTCTTTTGTAATCCAACCACTCTCGCTTCTTCCAACGCCTCACTGTTTTGGAACTGAGTTTCGTATGCCTTATGGTATTCTTTTGTATGGATATAATATTAACGTCGAAGTTATCATGTCTCACTCTCGCCATTCTAGTAAACCCACCATCATTCAGGACTACGAGATCGGAATCCAGAATGAGGCGGGTCAACCAGTTACCCCTAGCATCAGTTCTTTCACTCCCCCATATTCTCGAATGCGCATTCATATCACTCGCTAGAATCACGTCACTTTTGCCTTTCACCAATTCAAACAAAATTTGAAAATATCGTTGGCTACTTTCTCTGTCAGACGTAGACAATACTGGAGTTGCACAGATACTAACAAATAACAAGTTTCTGTCCAGATCCCGAGTTTTGGCTGCGATGACTTCAATGTGCTCGAAACGCGGTATGTCACAAAGGACCAGGCTGATATTGGCACGTGCCAATATCGCAATCCCGCCGAAGCCATCAGCCCTCAGTCTGGACAGATAATTGTATCCTTTCCTTTCCTTTATAAACTTCCTTTATATCCTTTATAAAGCGTTCTCTCTCCTCCTTCCCTCATTCATCATCAATAATACTTACATGGTTTTTTCCAAATAGTGTTAATTCTTTTGGAGTTAAATTGGAATGTCTCATTGGTAGCCATGCTTCTTTTTTTATTGTCTTTTTGTCTATTGCTGTATTACAAGTTGTTTGTTGTTGTTGTACTTGCTGTATTTGTTGTTGAGTTTGTTCGTTTCTAGTAGTTGTTTTGGTTGTTGCGACTGTTGTTGATTTTGTTGTTGTTGTACTTGATCTTTTTGTTGCTGTTGTTGTTGTGGTTGGTTTAATTGTGTCTGTTGTTGCCTTGAAGTTGAAATGGTTTTTTGATATGATTGTGGTTTTGTCTTTCTTTGTTTTGCGGCTTTTGTAGTGTGTTTAGTGGGTTACAGGCGGTTTTTAGTGTATCTGCATATGATGGCTGGTTAGCTGGTGTGGTGTTTGCATCTACAGTTTTAATTTTCACTATTTGTACTTCTCGTTTATATACTCGACATTCCTTACTGTTGCTGGTGTGTGCCTCTCCACAATTTATGCATTTGAGTGTAGTGCACGGCTGGTTGCGTGGTGTTGCTTCACTACATTTGCAGCACTTAGGATCACTTGTGCATCTCGTTTTGGTGTGACCAAATTTGTGGCATCCGGTGCACTTCAAGGGATTTGGAATGTACAATCGAATGCTTAGTTGTATAAAGCCTGTCCTCACATATTCCGGCAATACTGGTGAATTAAAAGTCAAGATAATTGCTGCTGTGTCCGTTAATTTATTTCCCACCCATTTCTTTATTTTGTATACCTCTTTGACGCCTTGGTTCTTAAGCCTTTCTTGGATTTCCTCCCCAGTTAAACTTTTTAGGTCGTTGCAGAAAATGATACATTTGGAACTGTTTAATATGGGGTGTTCCGTCACTTTTATTTTGACCAACTGCTCCAGAGATGTGGCCTTAGTAATGCATCCGTCGCTGCCTGATTTTTTGTCAGAACCAGCAATTCTTCAGCTCTCGAATTTTGCGTTTTAATGATACCTTTGGTTGTCATATATAGCGCTATTTGTATTCCAAAGGTGAAAAGTTTGACAGGTTTTGTCCCTTCTGCTCGTGCTTAATTATTAGATATTTTTCATTCACTCCATTGCAATTCATTATATCTCTTTGTACGCATTTCTTCGATCTGTTTCCTTCTGGAGGGTTGGGTATTATTTCCCAATATCCTTAACGGTGCGAATCTATTTGGGCTTTCAAACATTGTCCCTTTTAAGGACCGAATCCCTCCTTTTGCCCATACCTGACTTTACTTACTGTCTAAAATCACGTCGAGTAAATGTTGTAGTATGGCTTTAAGAACGAATCGGATGGTTGATGTGCGAATATATAATGAGAGAATTGAGTGTGTAAAATTGACTAGGTAATTGGGAATCTGGATTCACAGACGAATGAGTTTCAAAGTGCCTGAGTGAATTTTGCAAAATGCGAATGAATTATGTTGCACATGTGGAAGTGTATACAGATGCAAGTTTAAATGATGATCGAGTAGGTTTGGGAATTTATATTCCTTCAGTGAGGAAAAAGAAAATTGTAAGAGTGCATGCCAGTATCTGTATAATGAATGCAGAATTGATAGGGATTATGGAAGGGATCAAGTTGGCAATGACACAAGGGAGAAGGAGAATAGTGTTATTCTCTGACTCCCGGAGTGGGTTGGAATTAATTAGTAAGGGTAGGGGAACTCATGGCAATGTGTATGTGGAAATGCTATATAAGTACCTTCAATCTTGTGGGAGGGAGGTCATCCTTCAATGGATACCTTCACACCTACAGATTGAAGGTAATGAAAGAGCCGATATGCTTGCGAAAATGGGAGAGAGAGTTTGCTGAAAAATGTCAGGTGAAAGGTAAGAAGTACTTTGAGTTGGTTAGGACTCCTTTGAGGCAATCGTTCTTTAAGGTGCTCAAAGGAGATACTAGAAAGTTACGAACTATGGAACGAGTGAGATAGAATCATGAAAATTGGAAAGAATGTTTGAATAAACGCAATTTGGTTATGTGTGAATTATGTGAAAGCTGTTTAGTTGTGGAGGATATCGAACATTTGATTCTGAAATGCTCTGCATTTAACCAGAGCAGACAAATGTTCGATGGTTTGACTGAATTATTACGGATGGGAATGAACGTACATAAGAATGTGTATGAATTTTTTAGAACAAATCAGGTAGAAGTGTGAAAGGGGATCGATGTGTGCTAGGTGTATGAAAAGAAATTAAAATTAAATTTGTAAATTTTGAAACGGGCCATATGGCACCAAATTTTTGGAGCTAGTGCCAAATAAAAAAATAAAAAAACAACCCTATGGTATTACATATAAAATATATTTGTTATTATAATATCTTTATTATTATAATATTAACTATTTTAACCATCATACTAATCCCACAAATTTGTTTCGTAAAATTGTATAATAGCTTTCACAATATTGTATATTAGCAATATAAACTGGAAAACTGTGGCGTGGCAAGGTCGTACTGAAAACAATGGGAAAACAACAAAAAAAAGTAATAATCTACATTGTCTACGAATATTCTACATAATCTACGTGTTTTCGACAATGTCTAAGTCAAAATAAATTGTCTACGCTATTTTCGACACCAACATGTCGATAATTCCGAAGTACGCGTAGACGCACAACACTGATTATAATTTTACTTCAGAGCTCTTTAGATCACGATACTAATACATAATTTGTGTTTTTTTAATTTGTAACTTTTGAAACAGCGCCACTCGATATCTCGCTGTATATAAACTACAGGGAGTACGATATTAGTAAATATAATCATGCTGCCATACAACAAAAACCAATATTAAAGTGGATGAATGTGGAGAAAATTGCTTGTACACCAACATGTATAAAGTAAACGAGCTAAATCGCCTGATTGTAGGAAACGATAAAATAAAATTATAATTTTTCTAGATTGTTGTTCTTGATAGTAAAATTTCTTGTTAATACTATCCATAATATACAAAATTAAAGTTAATTTAAATATAAATTTCGAGAAAAAATGCCATAAAAAAGTTATATTTAGTTATGAAAGAGCCAATTTAAAGAATTAGTGTAATGAATAAAGTTGAGCACAAAAAAACTTTTTGGATTCTTCGTTTTATGGTTCCATTGTGGGTTTGTTACAATCCGTATATTTATATATTTTTGCAATTTGCTAAATAAGAGTATATTAATGAAGTGGAAGAAATGTTTTTCACACAATCATAGTTAGGATAAGTTAAAGCTAATTTTATGGAAAATAAAAATATTCGTATAACCAAATGAGATTGTAGCTTTTAAAAAGATATTACTAGCATTTTTTTAAACACCGCCATAAATCGTAATATTTAAAAATCAATCGTTGCAAAATATTTAATTATTTATCGCATCAATTAGAAACGAACATTAAATTTAATTTATAAGTGACGTGCACTCGTAAAGTGTATAATAAATACAAAGGCAAGTGTTTGTGCGCCTGAGGGCGCACACTTTGTGTATTAAAATTGATTGGCTGTCATTGCAATTAAAATAGTTTGCTAAATAACTTATATTAGAAAATATTTCATAGTAAATGCGTTGATAATCCCAGATTTTTTAAAAATGTAAATCGCTAATATATAAAAATCTCGTGTCACGGTGTTTGTGGTCGCACTCATTCGAAACGGCTCGACCGATTTTTATGAAAACTTTTATGTATATTTGGTAGGTATGAGAATAGGTCGTAACACAATTTTTGTTTCGTATTTTTTTTTAAATATCTGTAACCCCAAATTTTCACCCTCCTACCCCACCCTCACATTTTTTAATCGCGATTTTAGTATTTTGTACGAATAATATCCAAATAATTTAATCGTCATTCGTATTTCAAACATAACGAAATTATTTATTTGGTTGAAGACAGATGGCGCTACGTGAATAATGCGATCAAGACGCAAACGGGCCCATTTGGGCCATCGAACGAATAAAGCAACAAACACGCGAAATAGTAGAGCAGAAAGAACAGACGAATACATCCAACAAGATAACGAAAATGTGCGTGTGAGCACGAGCTGAACAAAATCAACACGACAGTTGTCATGGAGACAACGTAAACAAGTACATCGAGCATTTATACCACTTCGTTCCTTCGTCTCGCATTCGATTACGAGTCAGATATTGAATATTCCGCTCATCCGAAAGTGCTGATTGGTGGTATGCACAAAGAATGTCCCCATTGTCATGTGCTAAAATTAAAACAAAAGTCAGCCTGGATGTGTTGCGCATCAGGAAAAGTGCAACTCATCAGCACGGATCCAGATTCAAACCTGTTCCTGAAATTCATTCGCACATTCAATTCATGCTTCCAAATGACTTCGTTCGGAGCAACAGAAATAGTTCACAATATTGCGGCAAATGGTTAACAATTCAATTCAACGTTCAAAATCAAAGGCCAAGCGTATACCACAAAGTAGGCTCATTTGCGCTACTGCCAAACGAACCACATAATTTTTACCACATCAATCGTGTGGATGCACGTTGCGGCTCGAATAACCTCAATTTGCCTAATCCCAGGCGCATTTTCGGCGAACTGGACGCCTTATTGAATGAGCACAATGAATTATTGAAATTCTTCAAATCACACATGCACGAATTGGAAAGTGACAATCACGCTATTGTCATCAACCCGGATAAAATTCCTAGAAATCCCTTCCCGCAAATTTTATGGAAGGGACAAGACGGATATCGCATAAACATTAAACAAAGAGATCCCGCCACAGGTAATTCATTCATTATGAACATCAATGAATGATTTATAAATATGTTGTTACAGGAGCCGAAACAAGCAAGAAAGTGAGCTCGATGGATTTTTTTGCGTATTGTATGATGATTCAGTCAGAACAACGTGATTCTACGATGTGATGAGCTGTACCAACAATTCATGGTCGACATGTACGCGAAGGTAGAGAGCGAATGACTGCGATTCCTACGACACAATCATTCATATCACACAATACATTCACTTGCGAGACGCTATCATGAGCGACGCCGACACCGCTGAAATTGGTAACTCTATCATTCTACCATCATCGTACGTAGGCAGTCCACGTCATATGTAAGAATACATATACAGAATTCTATGACTTTCATGCGCGAGTAGGGACGACCGTGTTTATTTATCACGTTTACATGTAATCCAAATTGACAGGAAATTGTATCTCTGCTATTGCTAGGCCAACATGCAAGACATCATCATGACCTTGCAGCACGAGTATTTAAAGGAAAATTGAAGTCTTTAATGAGCTTCATTACAAAATTACACGTATTCGGTTCAACCCGTTGCTGGGTGTATTCGGTTGAATGATAGAAGCGAGGATTACCTCATGCACACATTTTGATTTGGTTAGTCGACAAAATACGCCCTGAGGAAATCGATATGTGTAATTCCCGCGGAAGTTCCAGATTCATCTTTTGATCAACTACTGTTCGATATTGTTACCAGAAACAAGATTCATATCCCTTGCGGTGATCTGAATCGTCTATCGCCTTGCATGCTCCTCGATTGAATGAAATCGACTAAATAATGCGCTATTTGATTGGCCGGTACATCAGCCCCAATAAAGCTGCCTGGCGTATATTTGGTTTCCAAATTCATGAACGGGATCCAGCAGTTATGTATTTAGCCGTCCATCTAGTAAACGGCCAGCGCGTATTTTTCACCAACGAGACAACAATTGAGCGTGCCATAAATGCACTAAAAACTACACTCACGAAATTTTTTGAATTGTGTAATCGTGCGGATACTTTCGATGACTGCACAAATACTACTCTATTTCGAAGTACCACGCTATTTCACCTGGAATCAAACAAAAAAATGGATGCCTCGCAAGCAAGGCACACCAATTGATGCATGTCCCGGTCTATTCAAATCAAACACTTTGGACCGAGTATATACTGTCACTCTACGGGAGATTGAGTGCTTCCTTCTGCGACTGTTGTTGGTTAATGTCACCGGCCCATTGTCTTGTCAAGATATACACAAAGTGAATGGACAACAGTAACTAACATATAAAGATGCAATCCTTCACCCGGCTCGGCGACGATATGCTTGCTGAAGCAGCATTGGGCTGTATAGCAACACAAATTCGTCTACTATTCGCTATAGTGTTGACTCCATGTTAGTATAAGCACAAAGATTCAATGGCTGATAATAAATTGCATCGAAGTCGTACACGGTACAACAATCTAACGATTACATGCAGCGACGCTACTCGTATGTACGCAATGAAACATTGATTGCTATCGAGGATTTTTACATTTTCAATGCCAATTTACCACTCAGACATTTCGGTATGAGTTCCCAAATCGAAGTGCACCTGATTTAATGGACACCGAAATTAATCGTGAATGCGGTACGATATTGCAGAAATGGATGCGATTGTTACTCGCAATGTCACACTCTGACTCACGAACATCATTTACGACCGCATTATGCTGGCAGTTTTGGCGGAACAAGGTAGATTCGTTTTTTTTTTTGGATGCATCAGGTGGAACTAGAAAAACATTTCTCATTTCGCTAATTGCTAACATGCGCCGTACTAGCAGCAATATTTTTCTTTGTACGCACTCTACGCATACGATTTGGTGGTTTCATGTCCAATAGCTTGAAATTGGAGTGAAATTTTGTCACATTGGCTTAAATTGCTTGCTCAGTAGACCGATTATGGCAACCATAAAATGGACGAAGTGCGCTAAACACATTTTTCACTGAATACGAATTTTCATAATAAAATTTAATAATTTGTAAACGTGTGGTCTACACGAAAAACCGAAAAGCAAAAAGTCACAATGTATATGTCCAAATTGGACTAGGCTCATGTAAATTAAAATGTTTACATGTAAAATTTTCGTCTTCTAGAATGGTTGGATTGAATGGATATGTGAAGCAATGCTGTATAAGTACTAGTGCCTTTGCAGAAGCCAATTTAATACTCTAGACTAATATTGAATGCTGTGGCCGATTGTTCATCTGTAAGATAAGTCGGTACTATAAAATAATCGTAATTGACTGGCCATCATTATTTTCACAGCTTCTTCAAATATTTCAAAAACGACAGGTTTAGAATGCTATAATTTCCTTGATATTGCAGGTTCCCTGAAAGTATCATGTGGCATAAACTTTGGACTCTTCTCGGTTGTTAGGGCAAATTCTTAAAATAACTTTATATTTCTATTACGCTGTTTTCCAGGTTTTTTTTGGCATTCAGAGTACAAGGGTATTAGTGGCGGCGGAGTCCGTGGCACCGTGGCATGTACAATATTTGAAAGTATTAGCCATTTCATGTTTTTCTAATGCGGTAAAGGTGTATGGTAGGTTATGAGGTAAAGATTTCGTTAACCGTTAACTTTGGATAACACTTTTTTGCTGCCGGTCTTCTTCTTAATTTATATATGTCTATTCTATATTTTTTGGAACAATACCGATTTCATCTAAACAGGGATAAACATCAGTATGTGGCGTCCATGTAACATGCGTTTAATTACTTGTGCTTTGAAATACATACCCGACTATAGGGATAAATAATTGTCCACTTAATATTTCTTCTAGTAACGCTTTAAATTTTATAAAAATAATAAAATGCAGTCCATGTTTCCTTACAATCACCCTTGCGTCTTCGCGCATAACCACTTCGCGATATTTGAATGAAGGATCGATGTTTCTATACATCAAACAGCAGATCACATAGCAGGTTTTTAGTTTCTTGCAAATAATTTGAATTGTATATGATTTACAAGAAAAACAGTTTTCCAAAATTTAAGCGGATTTGACGATTTTTAACCAAATATCGTTTTCCAACATTAATCTGGTTCCCATACAGCCCAGATGGATTCATTAATCGGAATGAAAATTTACACCAATAGGCTTTCTCTAGCCTATCGGTTCACTGAAAATTATAGTTTCCATAGGTGCTTTTTCGTTTCTCCGCTGAAAGTGACATCTTCAATAGAAGCTTTTTGCACGTATTTTGGAAATTATATCGTTTACGAAACGGTTCTGGTCTAACATATTTTAAATTAATTTTGCAATAATACCGGTCTGGATTAGTTTTCCAAAATTTAAGCGAAAATTACGATTATTGTTAAATATTGCTTTTCAATAAAAATTTGGACACTGTACAAGCCCACACGAATTGATTGATTGGGATGAAACTTCATGTTTAAGCTTTTTTCATAAATTGGGATGAAACCTCCCAATCTGTGAGCGAGATCGGTTCACAGGAAAATCACAGCTTTCGTAGGAGCTTTTACTTATTTTTCAAATATTAATTAAAGTTATCGTATAATTATTTTTTAAGTCTTGATAAAAAAAACTTTATTTCACCAAAATTCGGAATCTCTACAGACCTTACGGATTGACTAATCGGAATCGAACTTCATATTAAAGCTTATTTTATAAATGGGAACATCCAAAAATTGGATAGCTGTTTTCACTCGGCCTGTTTTTTTACACGGTACAAAAAATTATTAAAATTTCTTTGAGTTTAGATTTCAGTTTAATTACCTAAATTCGATCGACTTGAATTACATACATGGTTTTTTGCTGAAGTTGTTTGAAACCAAATTTTCGATGAAGCTTTATAACAGAAGTAATATCCTGTTTCGAACGTATCATGAAAAAATTCAATCGTCTCATAAGGGCATGGTGACTGAATCATAAAAATATGACGAAAATGAAAATTTGGTACAAAATTCTTAAGGTTCTAAACCGCTTTCTGAAACCCTTCGATTTTAAAAAATACGACATTAGAAACTTGGCATCAGAATAACCACTAAACCGGACACCAGTGGCCCAGAATAGTGGTGTTTTAGTGATGGGTCCCTTTTTGGTGGTGATATTTTGGTAATGCCCTGGGAATAAAAATAGGGGTAAGGTTTTACATAGCTGTTGTCTATAAATTAATTTTTGCTACTAGAAAACAAACTGATGTAAATATTTGTAAATTGGGAATAATTTTTCTATAGCGAAATTGGCACTTGGCTGGGAAAATTATTCCCAATAATATTTTATTTTTAAAGGATTTATCACTAACTTTTTACCTTAGTATGTCACAAAAGATGGTTACTATAAAAAAGATATTAGATATTAGAAAGGAATCAAAGAAATATTTAATTCGCTTCAAGGAACGGCTATCTGGTTATATCCTTTTTAATCTCCGATAAGGCATGGCGAGGGCGTATTCTGCGCGGAGCTGGAGAAAATAATCGATAAAGTGGCTACGATACCAATCAAGTATTCTGGAAAACAAGACAAAGAAAAGCTTGCACAAACTTATTTATTGTAATGCTTAGAACTTTTACAATCATCAGTCATTTTAATTCATATTGGAAGTCGATAAAATTCGGATTTGTGGTTGATGGCAGTGCAAATGACAATGGCAATAAATGACATTTAATATTTTTTATCTATACCAACGTTTCAACACTCAATTAAAATTTCAAGCAGATCTGAAATCTTGAATACGAAGGCGGGGTGAGAAGTCTGGTAAAAAAGAAACAAGGAATAATATTTTAGGCCAAAAAAAATTATTTTTCAACGTAGTCGCCTTTAGCTCGATACACTTAGGCCAACGATTTTTCGATCCCTTCCGAATAATACAATTTCTTCAACCCTTCAAAATAGGCGTTTGTTGCATCGATGATCTCCTCATTAGAGCCGAATCTCTATCCGCCGAGCTATTTCTTCAAGTTCGGAAACAGGAAATAGTCACAGGGGCTAAGTTTGGAGAATATGGCGGATGTAGAAGCAATTCGAAGCGTAATTTATGGATTTTGGCCATATCAATTTTACACGTGTGCACCCGTGCATTGTCTGAAACGGTAATTTTGCCGTTGACTGTTCTCCCCTTTTGAAGGTAATCGATGTGGATTATGCCGCGTGTATCTTAAAAAACTGTGGCCATGACCTTGTTGACCGATAAAACTGGATTAGCCTTCTTTGGCGCAGATTCGCCAAATCCACTGTTTAGACTCTTCTTTGGTCTTCGGTGTATAGTGATGGATCCATGTTTCATCCACAGTTATGAAACGACACAAAAACTCCTTTTTATTTCGCTTGAACATCGCCAAACCTGCCTCTGAAGTTGCCACGTGTGCGTTTTTGGTCGATTGTTCGTGTAATATATTGCGCACACGTTCATCTCAGATGCCTACTATCTCAGCTATTTCGCGCATTTTTACTCCGCAGTTTTGCAATACCGTAATATGGATTTTGCCAACCATTTTTGGTGTGGTGACTTCATTTGGGCGTCCAGAACGTTCGGCATCAGTTGTGCTTGTACGACCAGAACGAAAATCAGTAAACCACTTGTGAATCATTTTAATCGATGGTGAAGAGTCCCCATAATATTTATCAAGCTTTGTTTTGGATTGCGTAGTGGTTTTTCCACGCAAAAAATAATGTTTTATTAACACACGGAATTCATTTTTTTTCATGTTTTCTAAACAACAATGGGTTGTCTGTTTTCAATGGCTGTCAAAACTGAACTAGATGACAGATCTGCCTGAAAATTTTAATTTGGTCTAGTGACAGATGGTATTAACACATGACATTTGGGATTTGCGATTATGGCGGAAGGAATTGTACAAATCACTTTCCAAGAAAATAATGTAACAATGCATTTAAGAGTTTTCGGTTAAGTTTATCGGAAAACATTCATTAGAAATTGGGCTTAAAAGAGGTGAAAAGCAAAAGCGAAAGTTAAAATTTTGTTAGGCAAAACAATTTCTTGCACACGCTAAATATATCCACCACAGAATTGGCATTAGCATACATAAGACAGCTGCAAAATTCGAAACATTGGATGACATCGTTAATAAATAAGTAACGGCCCGCCAGGGAACTCCGGAAGGAATGTTAAATGGAAAAGCAAACTTTGGAAATATTAACAGATTGGTGTCGAGAATTGGGATGAAGTCGGATTCGAAATAAATTAACTTCTGTGTATATAACATGAACCTGACCACAATCTCCAACAGTGTCAAATTCATTGTTGGAAAAGACCATCAGTAATTAAGCGTGATAAAACCGCGAACTTAATCTATTTTTAAGTACATTTCTATTCTAGATTTAACTAATGATTCAAAAAGGTTAGGTATCGCGGAAAGAATCGAAATGCCTCTATATAACAAGTAATATCGCTTCTTCTACTCGATTTAAATATGGGAATAATTAACGTTGGCTTCCAAATATCAGAAAACACTCTGCTCGAGAGACTAACATTAAACAAATACAGTAGAGGCTTCCACAAAGAGCGAGTATATTTCAAAATCAAGGGTGCGACACCACCAGGACCTGTTCCACTTGCCGAGTTTAAACCTTTCAAACCAATTAAAATTGTATTAGAATTATCGCAGTAAATTAAATTACCTGACAAGCTAAACAAATCAAAAAGATCAAATGAGTTTTGGAAAAATTTTGCGAACACTTTACTAAGTGTCATAATCCTTGGAAAATCGTCCAATTTCCTTTTATTATTAATGAATGAAAAAAATCGTTTCGGGTTACGCGAAATTTCATTTTCAATTTCTAAAATATACAATTTATGCAGAAAATCATTAACAAATGAATCTCTGTTCATAATTCGTGTTGTTTACGTTTGTCAGGTTCGCTCCCATAACGCTTGAATATTCCTTGAAAGCTCTAGATTTACGGTTTGCAATATTCTTTAATCACATCAAATAACATAAATTTTCGCAAAAATTGTTTAGGTAAGTAAGTCATATCTGACTAAGGTGACATAAATCATCTTTAACAAAACCAACCAAATCACAATCTAAAAAATAAAATTTAATTAAAATTGCTGGGTGGTCTATACTAGAGTACCCAGCAAAATTTTTACAAGATTCAACTTCAATAAAATCTAACGATGAAAAAACCAAGTCCTAAATTCAAATCATTCAAAACAGTGTTAAATAGTCGCATCCCATAACCCGCAAACACAAAGTCACTGGAAAGGTTATTTATTTAGAGATAATATGCAACCTGCGCCACTATCTAGACTTTGCATTTGTAGCTAAATTTTGATTTAAACAAATGATAATATTTGACCTTAAACGACTCATAGCTAGTGTTGGACACACGGATGTCCATTTAATTCAATGTCGTTTCTTGTACGATTTTTAATTCTCTTAGCTCGTCTTAAGCTGCTGTTATACTTTTGTACTTTTTCGGAATTATATTTAAAAATTATTACGAATGAAATAACCCCACAAATTATACAAAACCAATCAGAAACTGATAATTGAACAAAATCCCAACCCGTAATCTTAATTAGAATTTGTTCAGCCGATCAAAATACAAAAAAATAATGTGAAGGAAATCCAAAATTATTGATGTCTAGCCTTTCAGAGATTATATATATTTTTGCCAGCCACCAAAACTAATTCTTGGAAATTGAACCCGTAGATGTGATTTTTGTGTTTTAACAAATCTAAATCATTTTCGGCCAAAAAATAAATAAAATAAAAATCTCATTTAATTCCATAGTATTACGTTATATATGTACATAATATATATTATGTTTTAGGTTAATATATAAATACCATTCCCAATTCCCATTGCGAACCAATCCTGAATTATATGCGTTATGTTACGGGCATTCGTATATTAAATTATGGCAATTTATACAAAATTGTATTTGTTAGTGGATTTTCTGCGTACATAACCTAAAACCACATGACATTAAATATTATTATATCGAAAATAAATTATAATGACATATAGTACTGTGTTGTTGTTGCATGTGTACGAGTACCTAAATCACTGTCATAATATTATGTACGAGGTATCATGTGTCTACTTAGCCATCCATCGCATAACGAGAATTTTATAAAATTTAATAATCTGTATTTATTTTTTAAATAACAAACCAATATTAAATTATATTATTTCCAATTTTTAAATTATCTCATATTTATTTGCATATGGCCGTTTTGCATAATATATGCGAATACAGTCGAACACGTAACACAAATTTGCTATAAATTAATTATTGGAATGTCACGTTAATTTTAGTTTTGAATTGATTGGGAATATAGCCTTCACTACAAATCATAGTCGTTTGATATTTGTTAATTAAGCTTAATGCGATAATAAGATTAATGTAATTAGTTATGCACAAAATGTTATTTTGATGGACGCGGTAATTTGGGCGGTAAATTTGTAATTAATTATAACAAAAATTAACCATATGATTTGATTACAAATAGGTGCCGCCGACTTTTGTAATATTTTGTTAATTTTACATGTAAAACATAATTAGGATTAAATTGGAATTACCTTCAAAATGCTGCAACACATTTTTGCAAATTTAATTTGTAATTTTTTGCTGAAACGCTACCACTTTGATTTGATTTGGTCATTGAAAAAAAAAACATTTCAAGAATAAATTAATCGGTTGTCGTCTTTTAATGATATTTAATGCAACTAGACGATCTTCCTCGGCCTACGATAAAATATCTAATTAAATTCTTTATCACTATTGGTGAAATTTGGCTCACAGACTTGAAAAACTACTAATCATATTACGCTCTTTTACGAAGCTAAATAAAATAATCATGAACATTTTCGACCTTAAAATTTTTTCAGATTTACCATTCGCTGTATCGTCGATGTTCGAAAAAGTGATTTTCAAATGGTTCTGTGTGTTTCATGCCGTGCAAACTTAATTCCTATGTCTTTTCTACAGTCCAGACAGAATTGACTGATCGGGGCAGCTTCCATAACTATTTTTACGTTTTTCCAAAAAATTTTAAAAGTCTATCACTTTTGGGAAAACGGCTGTGAACAAAATGATTCTAAATTTAGGTTACCACAACATCGGTCCAAATTAGTTTGTCAAAATTTAAGCGAAAACTCCAAATCATGACAAAAACAGTTTTCGACTAAAATATAGCCTCTATCAATGTTATGCGTCTACGTGTATTCTCGAATTGTTTACACGTTGATGTCGAAAATAGTGTAGAGAATGTATTTTTGAGTAGGCAATGTCGAGAATAGGTAGAATATGTAGACAATTCGTATAGACAATGTAGATTATTACTTTTTTTGTTGGGAATGGGAAACATAGTTTTTCTATATGAAGTTGTCATCTTTATGTTTTCCAGTTTAAATTGGGTTTTACCTATATTTTGGCAGTTAAAATTCAATTTTTAATAAGCAAATAAGTGAGACTTAAAATCTTAGTCAATCAATAATTCAACTATGGTTTAGCTTTGCTAAATTTGCCGTCTACCATGAACATTTTCGAAACAAATACTTCATTTCTGTATTTAACGTTCATTTTTGAGTAACGTAGTTGGGATTATTACAAGGTGGTCGGATTTTCATCAATATTAAATACAAATAAAGAAAAGATGTTTCCTTAGGAAACCTCAGGAATCCATTTGTCCCAGAGATTCACCAATTAATTGTCAATCGATGTTTACGTTTCCTGGGCCCTATTTCTGAATACGAAACGAAATCGATAGTACAAGAATCTGCTTCAATTCAAATATGAATTTAGTACAGTCATTTTCGTTTCATATTCAGAAATAAGGTCCCTGGTCCTTTTTCATTAGAGTTCTCTTTCTAGAAGTTGGGGGCGAATGGCAGTGATAGATAAAACAACACCAACTTCATCACCAACGTCAAGCAACCATTGCTTGGATTATTACAAGGTTGGGTGACCACTGGGGAACATCATACAAAAATCTGAATAATGAAATGGAATAACCTCCTCCGCTCTCTCCTGGCCAGTATACCTTACTCAGAAGCCCTGGAAACTGGCTGAGATTCAATATATCAATCATATTCATTGATCCGTATTCAAAATGATTACAGAAACCAACTACTACTAGCATAACCCGGCCAATATCCATCCGACACTCGGGATGTGTGCTATATTGTACACGGACACGAATCGGAAATTGAATCATCCAAAACTCTATCAAAAACGTGTGAAGAAGGCTTAGCAACACAATTAGAGAAAGAAGAGAAACGGAATTCTCTACCTCAGTGCAGTTGTAATAAAGTCGTCACCAACCGGGACGTAAAAGCAAACCGCATAAGATTTGGGAGAGAGAGCCTCGGGCCCAGAACAGATTACAAAAAGATAAAAAAACAGTGGTGAAATAAACACAAGGGAAATACTTAAAATATTCTCTGGATGCGATGAATAAGGCGAATAGAATAGAAACCTGCAGAATAACCGTCGTAGCAAATTTTCTATTCAAGAATACAAACAAACACAACGTTTAATAACTGATACAATCCAATAAAAGACGTAGATGAAACAACCACAAGCATATGAGTTCTATGAACCTCCCAAGCCACTAGCAACGGACACAAATAAAAAATGATCAACATAATAAAAGAAGGAGAGATTTCAATGCACAAATTGAAACAAGTATAAAACCCAAGTCATTAAAATTAACAAGACGTCAGGGCAACGGAAGTGGTAGAGGTGTAGACATTTACTGTATGTAACCACCAAACTGGGGTGTATCACAATTCAAAAATAAACCTGTCGCTGTAAACCAACCGCACGCATCCAACAAATCGGAAGAAAATAAACACAGACAGATTAAACGATACCGGACACAAGAAACACATTCTGCGAAGCCAATGAAGAAGCAGCCATCAGTGGTGCCCCATACTACAAACCTATATCGAAAAAGCTCTACCAGGATACTCGAGTAGAGGGGTACCAAGAATTCAAACGCAAACCTATAATATTGATTGGATCAAAACATTCGCGTATTGCACAATCAACAATAAATAAATCAATAACGATTCTCAAGAAATATGACCTAAACGAATGTAATAATAAATTAGCAGGATATACAAACAATATAATAATAATCCCTCTTCAACATAAACCATAAAGATATCCAATGGTCTCATCCATAGACTTTCCACCGACAGTCAACCCGAAATTAAAAACGTAACAAAAACTGGCTTCAGCCAGGGCCATGCTTTAGACCAATATCATCATATTAAAACAAAACGCATCTTCCTTCCTTCCTTCATTGAGCATATTGAATGGAATTCACCACTGCACCTACTCTCAGACCTCTAGCAAAAGAAGTTTGCCTCAACTAAATTTGTATACGTCCACCATGGTCATTTGTCTGTTTAATATTTTACCATTTTATTGCGTGGTAATGATGTTGAACATTGTAAAGGGTCTTTCAATAGGGACGCTTGAAATTTGTTAGTTAGGTTATGGCCGCCATGTTATTAGATGTTGTCAAATCTGTGAATTGTTCAGTAGTGTTTGGTAAATTACCATGGAAGATTATCGGCCAACATAACTTTCATGAGCATGCGGCAAGTGCGTTGAACCCACCCAACATAGACCCTATTTACAACCGATTTTTTATCGTGTAAACGATTTAAATTTTTTTTAACTCTGTTCATTAAAAGATTTCGCACTTTAACCGTAACATAAACAAAAATGTGTTTCATTACCATATAAGAAGAGCTCTGGGTCATTTTGTTCAATGTGAAGAAAGAACAAACTCCATCTTGAAATGGTTTGAATTACAAAGAACCAATAGAATTTTGATAATTGCTAACAGAAATAATAATTTTCGACATTGTCTACATTCTCTACATTGTCGACATCATTTTCTTAATTGTTTGCATACATTCTCTACACGTGTAGAATATTAATTATCTACGCAGTGAAGACAATACGGCACAACACTGGCCTCTATACAGCCCAGACGGATTCATTAATCGTGATAGAACGTTATACTTTATTTTTTCCGTAAAGTTGAAGATCCCAGTGATGTTTGAACGAAATCTGTCCACCGAAAGTAGCAGCTTACATATAAATTCGTTTGCTAGTATTTTGATTAGTATAGCATTTTCCTTTTGTTTTTAAATTTCAACTTTTAATTTAAAAAAACATGCGTATGTATTCAAAAATTAGATCACAGTGTATTTTCAGTTACATATTTTACATACGAGAAGGTAATACAAATCACAAACTTCGTTTACAAAATTCAAGTTTTAATGATATTTAAACCTAAAATTAATTATATGTACAGACACCATCATCACTGACTAAAAAATCAGTTACTTTGGATTGTAACATATTATCTCTGGCCGTTTTCAGAATAAAATTTTCGACGGCCTGGATATTTTGAAATTCTTCATCAGAAACAAGAGTTACCGAAGACAAATAACATCTGACATCGCTTAAACTATCCAGAGCTTTAGAGACGAATATTTTAGTTTTATTTACTGGTTCGGTACAGTTGTCCCTATCACTTTCGTGTGGTAATCCCATACTGAAGCAGATGTCTCATTAACACTCTTTATCACTCTTGATTATCAACGTTCACATAATCTTGTAATGTGACTTTAGGTATAATATTTGAACTCCAAAGCGTTTCGAACTCGGTATTGTTGTTTTGGTTGATTTCATTCTCAATCAGTTGAATATCATCTTAAACGTATTCTGATTCGAAAAGTTGGGTTTTTCGAAAAGATTTCTAAATTATTGATCCCTAAACATCCCACCAGGCCGCCTCAACAGATCACACCCATCTTTTACATTAGTTTTGGTATCGTTCAATAAATTTAAAGGTAAAGGTAAATTACGAGCGGTACACATGTCGATCAGCAATAAAATTTTACGGTTAAGTTTTTTCACTTTTATATCAAGTTCGACAAGCCACTCGTTGAAAATAATTTCGGTCATCCATTTCTTTTTATTGGCCCAATATTCGCAAGGTAATGACTGAACGTTTTTGAAACACCGCGGATTCAGAGATTTCTCAATCACCAGTGGTTTCAATTTTTCTGTTCCTGTGGCGTTACAACAGAACAAGGCGGTAAGTCGCTGTTTTGATTTTGTTCCACCTTTACAAGATACACTTTTATGTGTGAGAGTTTTATTCGGCAGAAGCTGATAAAGCACTCTCGTTTCATCTGCGTTAAAAGTGTTCTTCATATCATATGCTTTTGCAATGTTTTTTATGTCACCTTAAAGAAAAAATTCATGTAAATGTAAGGTATGTTTCTCGAACCATTTATAGGTATGTTTCTCGAACGAATCTCTTCAAACCACTTAAAAACAGCTTTATCCACATCTTCAAATATTGCCGCTCTAATTTTCTTTTGTGAACCCGATGCAGTTCTAATTCGCTTTTTAATTTTATCACGATCGTTAATAAACGTGGGAAATGTCGACGGTGCGATATTGAATTATTTTGCAACACTTTGCTTGGCATGCCCAGAATCTATTTTCCCCAAAGTGAAAAAGAAAATTGTTTCTAACGAAAATTGTTTTCTTTTTAAATAACTCATCTGATTTTTTCGCCTGTCAATTAGACCTAAGACCGTCATACTCCTGCCTTACTTTTAGAAAAGTTACCAAAAACAATCCAAGTTATCTCAAAACCACATAGCCTTAATCCGACAAATTTATACTGGTAACGAGCGAAATTTAAATTTAATTTGTGTTCAAATATGTATGGATATAAACGATTTATCTGGCCCAGAGCCCAATTTCGCAAAGTTGCCACTGAACTTCTCTAAAAGTAAGGCAGGAGTGTGACGATCTCAATACCACATAACCTTAATCCGACAAGTTTATACTGGTAACGAGCGAAATTTAAATTTAATTTGTGTTCAAATACGAGTTGTATGGGTATATCTGGCCCAGGACCCAATTTCGCAAAGTTGCCACTGAACTTCTGTAAAGGTAAGGCAGGAGTGTGACGATCTCAATACCACATAGCCTTAATCCGACAAATTTATACTGGTAACGAGCGAAATTTAAATTTAATTTGTGTTCAAATATGTATGGATATAAACGATATATCTGGCCCAGAGCCCAATTTCGCAAAGTTGCCACTGTACGATTTATTTCTAACATTTCTAAAAATAAGGCAGGAGTATGAAGATCTCAAAACCACATAGCCTTAATTCGACAAATTTATACTTTTAACGTGCGAAATCTAAATTTAATTTGTGTTCAAATATGAGTTGTATGGGTATATCTGGCCCATGGGCCAATTTCGCGAAGTTGCCACTGAACTTCTCTAAAAGTAAGGCAGGAGTGTGACGATCTCAATACCACATAGCCTTAATCCGACAAATGTATACTGGTAACGTGGGAAATTTAAATTTAATTTTAGTTCAAATACGAGTTGCATGGGTATAACTGGCCCAGGACCCAATTTCGCAAAGTTGCCACTGAACTTCTCTAAAAGTAAGGCAGGAGTGTGACGATCTCAATACCACATAGCCTTAATCCGACAAATTTATACTGGTAACGAGCGAAATTTAAATTTAATTTGTGTTCAAATATGTATGGATATAAACGATATATCTGGCCCAGAGCCCAATTTCGCAAAGTTGCCACTGTACGATTTATTTCTAACATTTCTAAAAATAAGGCAGGAGTATGAAGATCTCAAAACCACATAGCCTTAATTCGACAAATTTATACTTTTAACGTGCGAAATCTAAATTTAATTTGTGTTCAAATATGAGTTGTATGGGTATATCTGGCCCATGGGCCAATTTCGCGAAGTTGCCACTGAACTTCTCTAAAAGTAAGGCAGGAGTGTGACGATCTCAATACCACATAGCCTTAATCCGACAAATGTATACTGGTAACGTGGGAAATTTAAATTTAATTTTAGTTCAAATACGAGTTGCATGGGTATAACTGGCCCAGGACCCAATTTCGCAAAGTTGCCACTGAACTTCTCTAAAAGTAAGGCAGGAGTGTGACGATCTCAATACCACATAGCCTTAATCCGACAAATTTATACTGGTAACGAGCGAAATTTAAATTTAATTTGTGTTCAAATATGTATGGATATAAACGATTTATCTGGCCCAGAGCCCAATTTTGCAAAGTTGCCACTGTACGATTTATTTCTAACATTTTTAAAAGTAAGGCAGGAGTATCAAAATCTCAAAACCACATAGCCTTAATTCGACAAATTTATACTTTTAACGTGCGAAATCTAAATTTAATTTGTGTTCCAATATGAGTTGTATTGGTATATCTGGCCCATGGGCCAATTTCGCAAAGTTGCCACTGAACGATATCTCTCTAATTTTTCTAATTCTTAGGCAATAGTGTGAAGATCTCAAAACCACAAAGTCTTAATCCGACAAGTTTATACTTTTAACGAGCGAAATTTAAATTTAATTTGTGTTCAAATACGTATGGATATAAACGATATATCTAGCCCAGTGCCCAATTTCGCAAAGTTGCCACTGAACGATTTATTTCTAACATTTCTAAAAGTAAGGCAGGAGTATGAAGATCTTAAAACCACATAGCCTTAATTCGACAAATTTATACTTTTAACGTGCGAAATCTAAATTTAATTTGTGTTCAAATATGAGTTGTATGGGTATATCTGGCCCAGGACCCAATTTCGCAAATTTGCCACTGAAATTCTCTAAAAGTAAGGCAGGAGTGTGACGATCTCAATACCACATAGCCTTAATCCGACAAATGTATACTGGTAACGTGGGAAATTTAAATTTAGTTTTAGTTCAAATACGAGTTGTATGGGTATATCTGGCCCAGGACCCAATTTCGCAAATTTGCCACTGAACTTCTCTAAAAGAAAGGCAGGAGTGTGACGATCTCAATACCACATAGCCTCAATCCGACAAGTTTATACTGGTAACGAGCGAAATTTAAATTTAATTTTTGTTCAAATACGAGTTGTATGGGTATATCTGGCCCAGGACCCAATTTCGCAAAGTTGCCACTGAACTTCTCTAAAAGTAAGGCAGGAGTGTGACGATCTCAATACCACATAGCCTTAATCCGACAAATGTATACTGATAACGTGGGAAATTTAAATTTAGTTTTAGTTCAAATACGAGTTGTATGGGTATATCTGGCCCAGGACCCAATTTCGCAAATTTGCCACTGAACTTCTCTAAAAGTAAAGCAGGAGTGTGACGATCTCAATACCACATAGCCTTAATCCAACAAATGTATACTGGTAACGAGCGAAATTTAAATTTAATTTGTGTTCAAATATGTATGGATATAAACGATATATCTGGCCCAGAGCCCAATTTCCCAAAGTTGCCACTGTACGATTTATTTCTAACATTTCTAAAAGTAAGGCACGAGTGTGACGATCTTAAAACCACATAGCCTTAATTCGACAAGTTTATACTTTTAACGTGCGAAATCTAAATTTAATTTGTCTTCAAATACGAGTTGTATGGGTATATCTGGTCCAGGACCCAATTTCGCAAAGTTGCCACTGAACTTCTCTAAAAGTAAGGCAGGAGTGTGACGATCTCAATACCACATAGCCCTAATTCGACAAATTTATACTGGTAACGTGCGATATTTAAATTTAATTTGTGTTCAAATATGAGTTGTATGGATATAAACGATATATCTAGCTCAGTGCCCAATTTCGCAAAGTTGCCACTGAACGATTTATTTCTAACATTTCTAAAAGTAAGGCACGAGTGTGACGATCTTAAAACCACATAGCCTTAATTCGACAAGTTTATACTTTTAACGTGCGAAATCTAAATTTAGTTTGTGTTCAAATATGAGTTGTATGGGTATATCTGGCCCAGTGCCCAATTTCGCAAAGTTGCCACTGAACTTCTCTAAAAGTAAGGCAGGAGTGTGACGATCTCAATACCACATAGCCTTAATCCGACAAATGTATACTGGTAATGTGGGAAATTTAAATTTAGTTTTAGTTCAAATACGAGTTGTATGGGTATATCTGGCCCAGGACCCAAATTCGCAAAGTTGCCACTGAACTTCTCTAAAAGTAAGGCAGGAGTGTGACGATCTCAATACCACATAGCCTCAATCCGACAAGTTTATACTGGTAACGAGCGAAATTTAAATTTAATTTGTGTTCAAATATGTATGGATATAAACGATATATCTGGCCCAGAGCCCAATTTCGCAAAGTTGCCACTGTACGATTTATTTCTAACATTTTTAAAAGTAAGGCAGGAGTATCAAAATCTCAAAACCACATAGCCTTAATTCGACAAATTTATACTTTTAACGTGCGAAATCTAAATTTAATTTGTGTTCCAATATGAGTTGTATTGGTATATCTGGCCCATGGGCCAATTTCGCAAAGTTGTCACTGAACGATATCTCTCTAATTTTTCTAATTCTTAGGCAATAGTGTGAAGATCTCAAAACCACAAAGTCTTAATCCGACAAGTTTATACTTTTAACGAGCGAAATTTAAATTTAATGTGTGGTCAAATATGTATTGCGGATATAAACGATATATCTGGCCCAGAGCCAAATTTCGCAAAGTTGCCACTGTACGATTTATTTCTAACATTTCTAAAAGTAAGGCAAGGATGTGACGATCTCTAAACCACATTGCCTTAATTCGACAAATTTATACTTGTAACGTGCGAAATTTAAATTTAATTTGTGTTCAAATACGTATGGATATAAACGATATATCTGGCCCAGAGCCCAATTTCGCAAAGTTGCCACTGTACGATTTATTTCTAACATTTCTAAAAGTAAGGCAGGAGTATGAAGATCTCAAAACCACATAGCCATAATTCAAAAAATTTATACTTTTAACGTGCGAAATCTAAATTTAATTTGTCTTCAAATACGAGTTGTATGGGTATATCTGGCCCAGGACCCAATTTTGCAAAGTTGCGACTGAACTTCTCTAAAAGTAAGGCAGGAGTGTGACGATCTCAATACCACATAGCTTTAATCCGACAAATTTATACTAGTAACGTGCGAAATTTAAATTTAATTTGTGTTCAAATATGAGTTGTATGGATATACTTGGCCCAGGGCCCAATTTCGCAAAGTTGCCACGGAATGATTTTTTCGAATTTTTCTAAAAGTAAGGCCGGAGTATGACTTTAATCGTGGGATAACTTCACATACGTTTTTTAAAATAATTATAAATTTAGTGTTTTTGCTGCTCAAGCGATGCTCATTGAAGGTAATGAAAGCAAACAAATATTACCGCAGAAAAACAACTCACACTAATATAAAATTATATACCATAAACCTTATACGTATACGAAAATGGGTCTCAGATTTCAAACAAAATTTGGGTTCTGGAGAAAAACTCAAATAAATAAACATAATGGATAATCTGAAATTTAGTACTTGCTTCTAATTAAAATTAAAAATATAAATTTGCTCCCCAAAAAATTATTATTAGTGTTTGAATTTACTGCTTATTTAAAGCATTTTTCTATAATTAAAAACGGAAACAATCGAAATTAAAATTAATTATAATCCTTAAAAAATGTTGTCTGTATTTTATTTCAATACCAAATTATCTTAATTCTGAAGAGTTTTTATTTTAGGTTCTTAAAAAATACAAAAACATAAAATATTCATTTTTATAAGTATTCGTATAGGCAAATAGAAGCTAAACAAAATTTCGAGAATTCTAATAATTTAATTTAATTCGTTACTCTGGATCTTTTCGAATGAATTTTCTTCCCTGTAGTACTCGACTATTTTGTTGTAATTTTAAAATTAAAATAATTATTTATTTGTATAATTCACTTGGTACGGTGGGGGTGGTATATCTAAAATTGTAACACCATTGGCAAAACCTCGAGAACGTTATGATAATAAAATGTAATTATGTTGCGGTAGAAAATTAAAATGTGGTTTGTACATTAATTTTAATAGGTCAGCCTTGCGCTATAATGAGAGAATTAAGGAAGATAAAACAAATTTATTAGCGATTTTAATAGAAGCGAAATGAAATTATTTACAGTAGTACGGAGGAAAATTAATTTTTATTTGTGTTTTTTATTCACACCGTATACGAGTATGTACCACCGTACATTTATTTAAACCATACGCTCAAATCAAAACATAATAATTTTAAATTATGTTAAATAGTTAAATAAACGAAACTACTTTTTTATGGTAATTATCTATTTAATGTATAATTGTTGAATTATTATTTCAAAAACGTTTTACATATGGCGTGATGTAGTTTAATTTAGAAATTCAAGGTAATATGTACCATTTTAATTAGGTATATAATCAGTGTTGTGTATAAGTAATTGCATAGTAATGGTTTTGATTAAGCAATTAAGAAACAAGGAAAAATATAATATTGTGGTGTGAAAACGTGTTTTTAATAATTAACATTGAACGAACACACGTAATATTTGTACACATTAATGTACACAACGCCGGACATATACTGCTTGCTAGGGACATTGATTTTTTCTCCTGCCTCGTCTTACGCAGTAACCAAAGCCCTCGCCGTACAGCTATAGGTCCGATTTGTATAAAGTCATGGAAGCGATGCCAGTTTATATAATGTCATGGAAGCTGGGACGGCCCATGAGTTTTCAAAAATAGCTCTTCAAATCTAATTTTATTTCTCTACATAGTCTCTTTGTAAGTCTATACACTTCTTTCAGGCATGCTTCCATCTCTTCAACTCGTCCAAACAGTAGTTGGCGCCTTTCTTTGTAAAATAGTTGTTAACGAAGGTGATGGCCTACTCATTCAACAAAAATGTTCGTCCCCGAGCGCAACTTTTAGCTTAGGGAACAAAAATAATTCGCTTGGGGCTGTATGTGGTGAATAAGGATGGTCAAGCAGTGTAAACCATAATTCGTGGATTTTCCCCATAATAACCGCTTCAGCAAGTTTTTTTCTGGAAATGTGGCCGATTTTCAGCAATTGCTACATTCAGCCGGTCAAGTAAAGATGCGTAGTATGCTCCTGTACTTCTTCGAAGATAATCGATCAAGTTAACTCCATGGCTGTCTAAGCAAGATTTTTGTGTTGCCATGACTTTTAAATAAATTTTTGATTCTAAAATGTAATGGTGCATTCGATAGCTAGGTATAAGAAACTTAAATCTTCCTTTAAATTATGTGACAAGCTAACCTTAATTAGACGGTTGTCTAGCACCATTTGGTACTAGACGTTCATCATCCAAGCTGGTTCGGCCACGATGGTAAATGATAATGCGATGTCCCCGTGCAACACGTTCAACTCGTCTTTGATTTGCGCAGGCGTATTGCCTTTCATCAATAAATATTAATAGACAGCTCGATACTCCATTTTTCCATTTTCATAAAAACACTCACATCAACTCACTCAAACGATTGGTAAACAATAACTTCGCGACCAAAATGGCAAATACTGGAGGGACGTTTTTTCCTTTCCAAAAATCCTTTGATGTCTATCCGCTTTCGGGTTGTGATAAATTTTCGTGAAATCCGTTTTAGGAGTCCATCGGTATGGCCCGGGTTAAAATTATTTGAAAAAAATATTCGCTCTAACGATTTTGATAAAAATTGGTGAGGGAGTATTTTCGGGTTCCTGGAATCAATTCCAAATCGCCTTTAATCATAGTTGTTCTTGAGCTTCGGCCGTCTTTTACCAATTTATTTGACTTTAACGATTCTGATGAAATTTGGCAGAACAAGGTTTTCGGATGGGACGAAATGATTATAAGAAGTTTTGATATCTGGATAATCCATTTAGAAGTCCTCCGAATGGGCCGGGATAGTGTACCATGTTGCATGACGTTGTACTATGTTGCACCCTATTTTGAGATGTTGTACTATATCGTTAGATGCTATAGCGTTTTTCGTCATATTGCACCATTTTGCGTGATGTTGCATGTGATGTTGTGAGTCTAAATTATCGGAAAATCAGTTTAGCAGGCTCTTCGGTATGGCCCGAGTTAAAATCATTTGAAAAAAATATTTGCTCTACGATTTTGATAAAAATTTGTGAGTAAGGATTTTTGGGTTCCTGAAATCAATTCCAAATCGTCCTTATTCATGGTTGTTCTTGACCTTGGACCGTCTTTTAATAATTTATTTGGCTTTAACGATTTTGATGAAATTCGGAACAGGGTATTCTGATGGGAAGAAACGATTATAAGATGTTTTTAATTCTGGATAATCCATTTAGAAGTCCTCCGGATGGGCCGGCGTATTGCACCATGTTCCATGATGTTGTGGGACATTGTACCATGTTTTGAGATTTTGCACTATATCGTAAGATGCTCCATCGGTTTTTGTCATACTGCATCATGTTGTGTGATGTTACATCCTGTTACTTAATGTATCATCTTTTTGAGCAATGTTAATTGATGTTTCACTACGTTGCGCCGTGTTCGCTTGATGTCTTGTTTTGACATTTTATTTGACTTGAACGAATTTGTTAAAACTTTGCGGGACAAAGGTTTGGCCGGATGGAATGGTGTGATGTTGCTGAATATTGCGTTATATTGCACCATGTTGTAGAGTGTTCCACTATTTTTTGGGATATTGCATCATATTTTCTTATACCATGTTTCGTGACGGTGCACCATGTTGCTTGATGTTGAATACTGTTGAGGGATAATGTTTGATGTTCCACTATGTTTCGTCATATTACAGAATGTTTCATTTTGCGATTCACCATATGTTTCCTGATTTCGTACCATGTTACGTCATGTTGTTTCTAGTTGAACCTTGTACTTTTCTTTACTCAGATATATGGAATTATGTTTCATCATATTGGGGAATGTTGCACAGTGTTGTGGTTTTTGCGTTTTATGTTTTTTGCGCGTCCTTTTAAAAATGCTGGTTGCTATATTGTTACCCATTGTTCTTACTCATTATGATTTGCTACATTTGCCAGCTAATTAACGTTTTGAACTTTCACCTTAAAAGATTATCAAGTCTGGTGGGACCCGGGTTGTTTGATTAATTATTTGTCGACTCGTTCGATTTAGATAAAAATTGGTGATGGGAACGCCAAGGAATAAAATGCCAGGAATTGATTTCGAGTAATGCTAATATCGACCCGGATTTAGTATTACTTTTTTCGACAATTTAGGTTGCGATGATCAATATTTTCTAATGCCATGAAGGGATTGGGATGTGTCCCAATTTTGTGAATTTCTTTTTGGGTTTTTCGGGTCGAATGAATATTGAGAATGGGTGATCGAATGCTAAGAACCGAGTGTTTAGAGTTTTAAATTCATGAAAATTTGCTAATGGGTTTCTCGAATACTAATTTTAAAAAAACGGCTTGCACAATTTTGAACAATATCGAGAGAGGATATCGAGAGAGGAGTCGTCAGTTATGGCTAAAATTTTGAAATATGAGCTCATGATAATGACATTCCACAAGAAAATCGTGTGTTGGCCACAACACATACACACGAGTTTTTTATTAACAGTTTCTTATACCCCTGTGTGAAACCATCGAGAGGTTTAGATCCGAGAAACTGACAGTTCGAAAAAGAAATTACGATTCCATAAAGTATACAACATAGAAAACGAACGAAATTAATTATTTATATGTTTATGTTTAATGACACCAAAAACATCCAACCATCCATCTTTGACACAACAAGGCTCGGTGCTTCGGGAATTTAAGTATATTAGACTAAAATAATTTTCGCTTAGAATATAAGTAACAAAACTGAAATGATCACTATAAGACACCATAAGATTGATGTTAGCTTATTATGTCAATAATACTTAAAATTTGAAAGCTTTCAAAAAATTGTGAAATGGCAAAGTTCCATAAACTATTACGACTAAAATAACAAAAAATTTGGCCTAGAATGATTAATCCTCAAAATGCAAAATTTAAACTTATTCATCCTATTTAAGATCTAAGCATGTAAATACTTGAAAATCCTTACGTGCAATTTAATAAATTTGTATAAACCTGTGACCCAGATCTCTTTACATGTGGAATCTATCACCCTATCGATTTTGTTGAAGAATATCGGTTTAACTCAAATAACCTTAAACGATCGCAGCTTTCCATTCATCTCCTTATTGAAAGAACTACCAAGAAATTAAACCTCAAGTACTACCATACAGACATACAAACTGTTAAACACCAGTTTGTTCTGTCAATTTCTGTCAGTTCGACCTTCAATAAAAAATCTAAAATTATCTTTCAAATTTTTGGATAATTCGGTAGTGTAGAAAGTTGGTAATGAAATCGGTAAAACAATAAATTTAAGTCCTTAGCCATAGGATAACGACTCGTTCATTAAGGGAATTATGGGCAAGATAATCATTAACTTAATGGTTCTTCCATTATACTTACAGTGTAGCGTGTTAAGTACTGTATTGTTCTTTTTGAGTATTTTACTGTATTATTGTTCTGACAATTTGATTTGATTGATTTTCTTAATCACTAAATTTGGCACTAACTTTATCAATTTTTTTTATTCTAGGTATGCATTAAAACAACCGAGGAAGTGGTACAATGGTTAAAGCTTTGGCACTTTAACCGAAGGTATGGTATTTGAATCCAGAAGGAGTGCAGAGCGAGGTGATGCTTGTCTGAATGAAAGAGTCATAATGCTTCATCGTCATTTCTTTTTATTTTCAATACCTCGTAAAGTTACACTTTTAAACTTTCATGTTCAGTTCATCGTTAGTCTTCTATTAATCAAAATGATCAGAAATATATATACGAGTTAAGTTTAATAGGAAGAATGTTTTTCGGGACACATGGGTTTGACATGGTCAAAATTTGAAATAACAGAGAAAAGTAAACGAAAGAAATTTTCTTTTTTATCAAAATCAGGAATTGAGAACAAGGATGTCGTTTCAAGAATAATGAAAGTAGTATTTTGGTTTTGCCATCCACACATGCCAAATTTTATAGTTAATCGATTGTTGTTCCTAATATTGGTGAAATAGAACAGTTATTCATTAAAGTCGTATTTATTGACGCATGATCTGATCCTGTTCAGTTTTTTTGCCACGTGAAAAAACTCAAATGCACTTACTAGAATAGAAATTAAAATTTGTGATCCGAACCAAATTTGGATTACGTTTTTCATATAAAATTTGGACTAATTCAGATCAATCATTGTTCAGCTAATTTTATCTTATGTTCTTAGTAATAGTGTATACACTACTATATACGCTAACTGAACAATCCTTTTTAAAAGTGACCACGATTTTTTAAATTTTTGTTACAGATTCTGAACAGATTTGCACTGTTTAATCTTTCGTAAAGTCAACTTTTCGAATCTCAATAGCGACTCGTGGTTCAACGTTTAAATCGTTCGAGGTTTTAATTATTTTGAACAATTTATATCTTAAACAATAAATAACAACTCTTTATCGATTCCTCATGGTATAAAACGATAATATACTCGCCGACCCGAAGCCAAATCAATATCACCCTAATGTCCCGAAAGATATTTAAAATTATCCAAATGGCTTTACAATGAATTCATCGGCTTTTTGCGGTTTATCTAAACGAATAACTATCTATTTGCAAACTATTTTAATGAGGCTTTTCTTAGTTGCGATTTTAAACTCAATTGAAGTATTAGTTCGTATATTAATTATTGCGCCCAATCTATAGCCTCTTTCTACCCATTTTTAGAAATTACTACATTTACTAAAGTTTTAGAATCTTAGCGTTCCAACTCATTTTCTGATGTTGTTGGATTTCTATAAGAACACAATTATCAATTTTTAGACCTAGAACATTTGCTCCTTTAAATTAAAAGCAACAACTAGTATTTCTTAGGGCAGCCACTTAGGATTTGTTTAAGCGGACGACATGCAATTTTTTTGTAAAATTTGGTGCATCATTGTATACACATCTATTTCTTCACTGTGTTTATAAAATACTGGACTAAAGAGTTCCTAAGCCCCTTGTGGGAGTTAAGTGTGGTCCTCATAATATTCATTTTCAAGCAGCTCGTCGTGGTCTTATCTTTATGGATAATTATAACTTTTACTCGTACATCATTTATGCAGAATCAAAACGTCGATCGTTCTCGCCTGCTTTACAACTCCACGAGCCCTAAGGACAGTGCTTCCTTTTTTGGCCTCTCGAGCCGTTTAATTTTGAAACTGGAAATTTCAGTCCTTCTATTGATGATGTGACGATGTAAAACTCGCTTATTTTGATCTCTCTTTCGCCATATTTCATATAAAATATTTTTGATTTTGTCGAATTCTGTTCCAGACATTATTACGATTATTACGGGATAGATTTTTTTTATCAATTTATTGTGGAAATCAAAAAATTGATTCGTACATTTTTAACATTTATAATTATGTTGCTTACCAGCACCAAGGATACTAACAGTTTTTATAATTTTTTCTTGCGCATGTAGCCGGTTAGTCTATGGTATGACATTACAAACCGGTGTGAAGTACTTAACGGTAACAAAAAGTCTAGCTACGAAAAGTGTAGACTGAAAAAGTGTAGATACACAAATTATCAAAAAGTGTAGCTGCAAAAGAAAAAAGTTTGGAATTCGAAATACTAAACCACGTATTATTAAAACCTCCACTTGCGATGTGTCTGGCGTTTGTAACAAAAATTCATGACAGATTGCTTGTTGTGTGTGAAGTGTGGACGTATAAGCATCTTTGGCCAAATTCGGCTAATTCTTCTTTTCATTAAAAGTATCTTCAGAATCATGAGTGCCGAGTGTGGAATTTGGTGTTCTCAACTTGGTTTGGTGTCTGAAATTTGTACAAAAAATTTCAAGGCAATTTGCATGTTGTGATTGGCAATATGGCACTACACGTGGGAACGTCTTTGGGCCCAAATTCACTTAATTGTTTAATAATTCAAAAAATCATCATAACAATGAAAGCCAAGCGCTGAATTTAGTGTTGTCAACTTGTAATGGTGTCTGAAATTTGTACATGAAATTTCAAGACAATTTTTTTGTACAAATTTCCGACACCATGCCAAGTTGAGATCACTAAATGCCACACTTGGCGCTCATTGTTCCGAAGATTTTCTGAATTAAAAAGACTTTAAAATTATTTTTTTTATAAAGAAGATAAATAAACTTATTATTGTAGTACTGGCATTCTCAATATTTTTTGTTTATTTTTAATAATTTTAATTGGACCGCGTATTTCGTATTCCAAAATTTTTCTTTTGCAGCTACACTCTTTGATAATTTGTGTATCTACACTTTTTGATGATACTCTTTTTGTTAAAATGTGTAGCTACACTTTTTATTAACGTTAAGTACTTCACACCGGTCATTACATACTTGCATTTAACACCTTTAATAACAAAGAGCCGAACGCAGGCTCGTCGGAATTACGTCATATCTTTACCACGGTGATCATCATTCCAACGGTTAAATGTGTAAGTGACCGATTTTTCGTGGGTTTATTTAGGGTTAAGAACTGTTTAGTGAAAATTTGATTTTCCTTTTTTCGAGAAAATTAGAAGGAAAATTAAAATTGTTTTGTCAAGTGTTCCGATTTAAATAGTTAGAATAATATTATTTTATCTACAGTTGTAGTGAATCATCTAAGGAAATGTTTAATTCTTAAAATGTCCTTCTATCGACACGGCGCGTAATAACCATGTTCTCAAATCGCTTTGAAAGCACATGTCGTCGGTATTCATATCCAAATTCTGTCACAGGAAGTTGATTATCATCGAACTGTAGCGCTCGCCGTTGAAGGTTATGGCTGCCTCGAGTTTTTCAGTACACTCTCACGCACAGCAGAGATGTGACCTTTAGTTATGGTGTCATTCGGGTGTTGACTGAGTATTTATCGAACCGGTTGACTCGAATTTGGCCATCAAACGTTGAATAGTCAACTCGGCAGGATAGCTGTGGTGAGGTTAAAGATCGCGTAATACACTGCTGAACAATTGAACAACATGGAGAAAGGATAAGAAAGATATTTTTTTTAGAGCGAGACGACCCGATTTCAGACACATCGTTCGTACGGCACAAGATAACACAATTTTAATCTACTAGAGGAAGGATAAAGGTTTATTATGTTTAACAGTTAAAAATGGTATTGGTCTTCAATAATTGCTTCTTTAAATCAGTAACCTAAGTAAAAAAAAATATTTCACATCCATCTGGAAATTTTCTGAAATTTAATTATAAATTAACACTTTTCAGTTTCATAAACAAAAATGATTGGTTGGATCGGCCCAGTAACAAACACCTAGCTAAAGCCGATAGTAAGTAACACAATGACGATTACATTTGATATTAGTTTCGTATAAAGCTTATTAGTGTCATTTCAACTATTCAGTAACTTAAAATTAATTAATAATAATGTTGATAAATGATGTCTGTATTAGTTCCTCCAAATTAAATCAAATCTGTAATAAAATGTCAAAATAATTAATTTCATTACTTTAAACTTTATAATACTAGACGCGCAACTAAATTTTCGAATTTTATGGAAAACTAAAAACTGGAAAATTTCATTAGAAATATAAAAAATGGTTTATTCAAAGTATTATCCTTACATTTTTATCATCTCTCTGGTAATACATGAGTACCACGATGATAAACCGGCGCGTCCTTGGACCAAAACCATTCATCCAACCAATTTTGCACTTCTTCGAAACTGGCCAAGTGTAGCGCTGCCAATCCATGCGCCATCGACCAGAGCAAGGTGATAATTCGAAGAAGCCAGGCCTGGCGAATAAGGCGGGTGTGGTAGCAGATTCGCTATCAGAGTTTTGATGGTGTCCTTGACGATGTGAGTGCGATGGCATGGAGCGTTGTCGCGCAGCAATATCACTCGTTCGTGTCTCGTGTCCCATTCAGTCCGTTGTTCGAGCAATGCATGATTCAGATTGTTGAATTGTTGTCGGTATAGTTGACCATTGACAGTTTCGTCCTGTTTCATCAACTCATAGTACACGATTCCTTTCTGGTTCCACCAAACGTAGAGCATTGCCGTCTTTCCGAAGCGATTTAGCCATGCCGTTGATGTTTCGCCAGATCAAAACCACGACTTTTTGCATTTGGGATTATTAGAAATGATCCACTTTTCTTCTCCCGTAACAATTCGATGCAGGAAGCTCTTTCTTTCATGCCGTGAAAGCGAAATTTTGCAAGTGGCTCTTCGATTTTCCATCTACCTCTCTGTCAACTCATGCGGCATCCATTTTCCCACCTTTTGAATTTTTCTCAGAGCATGTAAACGTTTGGAAATACCTTAGCGAGTCATGTTCAATACCTCTGCAAGTTGATCTTGAATTTGTGTATCATCTTCATCCAATAACGAGTGCAGCTCGGTGTCATCAAATGTGTTGGTCATCCGGAGCGCTTCTTGTCCTCAATGTCAAAATCGCCTCTTTTGAAGCGTTTGCACCTATCTTCACAGATAGTGCTCGATTGTACATGTTCGCTGTAGGCATCCTCGAGAAAATGGCGTGCTTCACAAAACTCAACATTTGGCCCAAAGCTCAACATTTTCGTTCTTAAAGAAAATATTTTTGCGTTGCAATATGTGCTGGTATTACAACAAAACACAGATTCTGACATAAATGACAACTAAATGTGTCGCTAGCACCGTGCATGTGTGAAACCCGTAAATTTAGTTGCGCACCTGATAATATGCGAAATTAAATTAGCCTCAAGTCAATGTTCATCAAATTTATGTCTAATTTGAATTAAAAGCTGATTATTTTATACCATTTAATATTTTGTGGGTTCACATTACCTCGAATGATCTGTTCGACATGATTGAAACTAATTTTCTGAGCATTTCTAACTGGGTTTGAATCCATACTTCTCTAACGCAACTTTTTAATTCCACCACTGATTCATATTACTTCCCATTACAGTAAACTTTGCGAGAAAGGATACCCCATAAATTTGCTATAGGGTTCAGGCCGGACTGCAAACTTGGTAGTCCATTATACCTTAATATTTTGTTCACTGAACCACTTTTAATTTCTTCCGACTGTGAACGGCTGCGTTGTAACGTCAACTCATCAGACACCCTCCGCCAAAGTTCCAACTTAAACGGATTTCCGTATTCTTCCGTAGATCGTACCAATTTTTGGCAATTGAATTTTTCTCATCACATATAAGAGTACCTTTTCCATTATTCCTTCCAAGTCATATGAGATCGAGATTATGATTACATACTAGTAGGAACAGACTAGTTGGACTGGTCCTAGATTCTGTCTTGGTTGGTTATGCTGAACGTCGAGTAAGGAACACAAACGACGACATTATTACCGCTACCTGGCTCCACCCTTCTGCTTGGCAATCGTGTAAACTGGAGGTAAAATACCGCTCTTTTAGTTCTGGTTTAGTATGTTCGTTTGATATTTGTTGATCTGACTGCCATTACCACGATGTGTCTCAAGAATGTTGCTTGTCAGGCATATTCATCCCTGCTGTTCGATGGTACATAATTGCTTTGTATCCAATTACGGTTTGGTTGATCTCGAGTTGAACCTCGTTGGTTGAGTCTCATTCCATTATGATATAGTTGCATTTATCCTCTAGCTTCATGACGAAATAGTCCATCTATCAGGTTCTCACGTCACCATAGTTACTGTGTAGCATTTTCATTTTGATGATTTAGGGTTTAGGTTTTAGTCGAATCGTATCATCTGAAGTTAAAATGTACTAGTTATCTGGTTTCATGCTCACGACCGGAAATGTTATTCTCCAGTTCTATTCCTATGAGCTGTATAGCCAAGTTTTCACCCAAAGCGATGTACCATTTGGTGTCCAACGATTTAATTGTAGTGGTCCGAGCTCTCGTTTTACTTTGATGGGTCCAGCGATATGAATAACTATTGAGGATGTCTTTTGATTTTTGCCCAATGAGTATATGACAATATTCGGAATGGGTACAAAGGGCCGAATGTTGAAGGGCCGAATTTCGAAGGGCCGAATGTCGATGGGCCGAATGTCGAAGAGCCGAATGTCGATGGGCCGAATGTGTCGAAGGGCCGAATGTGCCGAAGGACCGAATGTCGAAGGACCGAATGTCGAAGGGCCGAAGTTGTCGAAGGGCCGAATGGGTCGAGGGGTCGAATGGGTCGAAGGGCCGAATTTTTGTTTTGTTTTTAGAAATATAATTTTCTAAAATTGTTGTTTTATGGAATATTTTGTAAATTATTTTGAATAAACATAAATTAATTTCTTATGAATTTATTTATTTTACTAGGGTGTACTACGAAATCCCGGTTTTCAAAATTACGGTTTTAAAATCCCGGTTTTCTTTTCTTCTAGTTCTAAAGTCTTGATTTGAAAAATTTGCTAGACACATGTCCAAATTTGACTAAACCACGTTTTGAAATGCAATAATTGTAGAGGCTAACGGCTTCGATAACTCTCACGGGTACGCAGGAGGTCGCTGCGCCCCCCCCCCTGAACTTTGGGGGACGTAGGAGTCGGGATCAGCAAACATGTCGCACTGCGTGCCACAAGTAGGAGCAGATTATATAGAATCTATTAATGACTCCTACAAATATTATGTACAAATAATTTTTCACTTGATAATTACGAAGCGAATACAAAAAATAAACAACCAAAAATCATGCAATATTTTTACTGATAGAATATATTCCAAAGATGAAAAATAGTAAAATACATAAATTCTTAAGAAATTCATTTATATTCTATAAAACAACAAATAACCAACAAATTTAAAAAAAATATATTTCTAAAAACAAAAAAAAAAACGTTCGACCCATTCCGCTCTTTGACCCATTCGGCCCTTCGATACATTCGGCCATTCACCATTCGGCCCTTCGACATTCAGCCCTTCGACATTCGGCCCTTCGAAATATTCGGCCCTTTGAAATTCGCCCTTCGACATTCGGCGCTTCGACATTCGGCCCTTTGATATCATTCCCAATTTCTTCGATTCGTACTTGATTTACTGAATATTCAGTTTGGTGTTATTAGCAGATTTTTTGTTTCACATAATCCAATGCCAGATTAATACGCGCAGCGTAGGTGTATATCAAATGTCCTTTCAATCACGATTCTACATGGAGTTGATGATCCTGATAGTGTACACAAAGATCCGAGTGTCTATGTCATTTCCGTTATGTCAGATGGAGGATTAAGTTTAAAGACAAACAACCTACAGTACTGCAGTACAGCTTCTTGTAAAATTAACGTATACGAAACTGTTCCTATTTGTGCTAAGCGTTGAAAGAATATTTAGTAACTTCTAACTCTTCTTCTGACATTATCTTTACCATTTTCGTTCTAACCCTATTTATTTAGACTAATCTATAGTTGAAATATTGATTTTAAATTTCAAAAGAAGTTTCTATAATAACATTTTAAATTTGAATAATTTTATAATCCTTAATTTCACCTTCCAATATATATTATTATTGATGGCGCTACCTCAATCCCACTTTGCTAACTAATCTGAATGGGGTTGAGCTAACCTCATCCTTTCGTTATACTAAACTTAACAATTTACTTTCCTAACTCTAACTTCTACCTCAATTAACGATGCTGGTATATTCGTAGTACCGCGCGCGATATACCAGCTCTGACTTTACCATTACGTCATCTATCTAAATGCCATTCTATAATGGTTATAGGAACGATGTATGCGGCCACCTTTTCTACTCATGGTAACTGCTTTGATTTTGTGCAGTTTTAAATTGCCTTTGGTGGGATCTGCATGGTAATGGCTTGTGCAAGTTATATCTCTTCTTCTTACTGCAGGGTGAGCTCTTCCTGATTTTGTAAGATTTTGTTTTAATTTCACCTCCTAATTTTAAGGAATAGGTCAGTAGAATTGGATAAAATTCCGTTACATATATTTACTTCATTTCGGATTGGAATTACAAATTTCACTCGCTCGCAATATCATAATGCGACTCATTACTTACTCGTACCTCACATACATTATAAATAAATTCTGTAGACCTGGAAACAGCAGCTAAATGATGCCAGTGTCATGTATACATTCTTCAGTAGAGGCAACAAAAAGACACACCAGTTATGAATTTTAATCGATATGGTTCGATAACAGATGATGACCCGATATTACAGTGACTTTTAAAAAAATCTCGCCACCATAAATTAAACGTAATTATGCTTAGCAGACTTCTAAATAATTAAAACGATTAACAAAGCAGTTCATTTACATTATATTTGCATAACCTAGTACAACAAAATTTGGATGTGACATATTTATTTAGTACACGGGAGACGGAATGCGACATAAAAGTTTGTCGTAAAATATAAATTAGCATTTTACTCAAATAATTTATAAACTTTAAAAAGGATATAAAATCATTTAATTTAAATTATTCTACCGCATTTCCTCTACACAAGATATATGTAGATACTTACCTCCTAAGGATACATAAACATATCCTTAATTTAAATAACAAAACACATCATCATTCATCTTAACCAATTTATGTCTTGTACATACATACATAGCTATTTAACTAGACGTATACGAGTATAAACATTAAATTAATTTATCCTAATAGTGGGTCGTCCCTTTACATTCGTATCCCGTGCGTACACGCACATATAAGAGACACCATAAAGTTAGTTTTTCTTATTAATTTTGATTAATTTAATTTCACCCTGCTCGTTCTCTTCTATGGAAAATATTGGATATTAAAATAATTTATCTTTAATTATCATCTTATTCCTTTTGCTTGTTTACGTATTTTATATGTGTACAGTGTGATCATTATGTTCAGATTTGTTGCTATATTTATGATTTATGTGGGTTTGAAAGATAAAATCGCCATTGTAATGTGTATAAATAGCCACATTGTGGTTGCTGGTTAATTCATTTGTTAGGTAAATTTATATCGGTGCTTACATAAAAAAAATGTTTTTTTGCCCATTTCGTTTGCAAATCGTATCTCGACATAAAAAAATTAATAATATTTCTAATCAATTTTAATAATACGAATAATCATAAAATAATAATAGAAAGAAAAATTTCTAATTATTTTCTTAATCTATTTTTCGATTTACGTATAAGGTATCTGAATCTAGTAAATATAATCGAGTAGAAATGGAAACGGGTGGCAGAATATTATTATACGGTTCTACGAATTCATAATTTATAATCAAATAATAACAATAATAATTAATTATTATTTTATTAATCATGAATAGGCGTTTTCCTTATTTATTTGTAGATTATTATTTTTAAATGTATTCGTTAGCTGTATAATTTATTTAGTTTTTCATTTAGGGTTACAAACAGGGATACCTTGTATAACGTAGTCCTTAAAAATTATGAACTGGGTAAATGTTTAAGTTAACAAAATAGATGTAGATGAAATTTAAAATCCGTGAAGAAAGAGGTAATGTCACTAAAAATATCGGGAAACGCAAAGGGCCTAGATTAGAGCAGCGAGGAGGTTTAAATATCAATTCCAAGATTTGCAGATCATTAATTACTACGGCCTGAGATCTTTTATTTTGAAATATATAAATTAGTTAAACGTTAAATTTTGTATCAAAACACACTCTCTTTTGTAAAATTGCATATAAAAAATCATTCGTGAAAGAAATTAACATTTTAAGATATTGGAACCTATCTTAAGAACCGGAGTGAAATATTTCCTAAAAAATCCTAAGTAAAAATTGTGTGTTTGGATTAGTGATACACACTAAAGAAACATTTAGGCGAAACTCATTTAAAACGTGAAATAATTAAAAACATTTGTTATAATTAATAATTAAATAACAAACATGATTTAAATTTTGTTTTAAAATTGATAATATAAAATAAATTCAATGTACGTGATAAAATTAAACTTAAATTTTAAATTAAAAATATGGTTTAAAGAGCTTTTGCAAATTCATTTCTACTACTACTGTTGAGGTGATCATCGATTTCACTATGTTTTGATGTTAGATCTGCCAAATACACATATCCATGACGATTTTCAGAATTTTGTCATAGTTGTGGAATAGCCAAACATGGCACTTCCAGTAACAAGTCATAACTGTTTGAAGAGCTTTTGCAAATTCAACAGAATAATAGTCGAGATTTTGTTAGGTGATCATCGATCTCACTATGTTCCTATGTTAGATCTATCAAATGCCCATATCCATGGCGATTCTCAGAATTTTATCATAATTGTGGAATAGCCAGACATGACCCAGAATCATATAACTACTACTTGCAGATTTTTTTCGAATTTAACGGAATTCTGGTTGTGATTTTGCTAAGAAATCAGCGATCACACTATGTTTTTATGTTAGATCCATCAAATGCCCATATCCATGACGATTTTCAGAATTTTGTCATAGTTGTGGAATAGCGAAACATGGCACATCCAACAGCAAATCATAACTGTTTGAAGAGCTTTTGCAAATTCAACGGAATAATAGTCGAGATTTTGCTAGGTGATCATCTATCATATTATGTTTTTATGTTAGATCGATCATATGCCCATATCCATGATGATTTTCAGAATTTTGTCGTAGATGTGGAATGACCAAACATGACCCAGAAGCATGTAACTACTGCTCTAAGAGTTTTTTTTGAATTCAACGGAACACTTGTTGAGATTTTGCTAGGAAATCATCAAACTCACTACGTTTTTATGTTAGATCCATAAAATGCCAATATCTATGACAATTTTCATAACTTTGTCATAGTTGTGGAATGTCCAAACATGGTCCAGAAGCATCGAACTACTATTCCAAAAAAATTTTCGAATTCAACGGAAACTAGTTGAGATTTTGCTAGGGATCATCGATTTCACTACGTTTTTATTTTAGATCCATCAAATGCCCATATCCATAACAATTTTCAGAATCGCATTTGAAAGATCTAACATAAAAATATAGTGAGATCAATGATCACCTAGCAAAATTTCGACTAGTATTCCGTTGAGTTCGAAAAAACTTTTGGAACAGTAGTTTAATGCTTCTGGACCATGTTTGGCCATTCCCCAACTATGACAAAATTATGAAAATTGTCATGGATATTAGCATTTGATCGCTCTAACATATAAAAAGATGGTTCAAACAATGATTACTTCTCAAAATCTGGATTGTTTTACGTGGAATTCGAAAACTACATCTGCTCGTGTTGTATTCAAATTAGTTAGATTTTATTTGTTTTCTTGCTAAATGATGAATTGATTTAAATGGGACAGATTGTTCGATCAATTTGCCATAGAGTTTTCGAAAAATAAATGAATTAACCGAAAAATTTACTTAAAATTGACTGTTACCTTATGTTTGGCCCGCAGCCTAAGTATAAAATAAGTTCGCCTAAATGTTTGCTTTTTCGTAGGACAAAACCTTTGCATAGGATGTTTTATGAATTGTTTCATGCTTGTGTACAGGATCATGAAATTCTTCCTAAACCATTTCTAATTTTTACTTAGGATTGAGTTAGGAAGTATTTCACGCGCATTCTTAAGAAAATTTGCAAAACGTTAACGAATTATAAAGACTAAGATCCTAACTAAGAGGATGTACGAATAGAAAAACAATTATTTTTCTAATCAGTGATACTATCAAATCGATCTGTGTGTCACTATTGCAGCAAATGAGCGATATGTCTCATACTCAATACGATGCCGTCCAAAAAGTACAAAGTACGAGAGCAGAGTGGGAAGTCTGTCAAAAAGGAAACAAGGAATAATATTTTGGCCAAAAACAAATTTATCCCTTCCGAATAATACGATTTCTCCAACCCTTCAAAACAGGCGTTTCTTGCATCGATGATCTCCTCATTTCTTCAAGTTCGGCGGATGTGGAAACAATTCGAAGCATAATTCATGGATTTTTGCCATGGCAACTACACATGTGCACGTACATAGTCATGATGAAAGAGAACTTTTTCCTTCGCCAAATGCAGTCGTTTTTCCTTCAAAACGGTCCAATAAGTTGCAGCAATATAATGCACTTTTTTCCATGTTTGCAAAAAAACAATGAGTTGTCTGTTTTCAATGGCTGCCAAAACGAACTAAATGACAGGTCTGTCTGCAAATTTTAATTTGGTCTAGTGACAGATGGTATTGACACATGACATCTGGGATTTGCGATTGTGGAGCCCTCTGTTGCAGTTTTACCAGACTTCTCACTACCCCCTCGAATAACATCTTAAAAGATGTCGAAGTTATTGCAAGCGACCTCAATAACCAGATTTGATAAATACAAATACTCGTATCGTTTTATTTATCGTTTTGAATATGCCTGGATGACCACTCTTAGAATTTAATAATAAATTATGTATTTTCACAATTAAAAACAGCCGATCGCAGAGATGTATACGTGGTTTTGAATATGTTAGCTTGTTGAGTACCCTTACTGGAGTATATCTGATGATCGGCATATTACGCGACCCTCAGCGGTTTATTTATTGATTTTAAAATAATGCATTGTTCATAAATAATTGTAAGCTGTTTTTTCAATGGCATAAAACAGTCAATCGTAGAGATGTTTAAGTTGTTCTGAGTATGTCATCTTGATGAGTTACCTAACGAAAGTATATGTGATGATGACGATCATTACCGCATTTTTCAGGGGTTGATTTATCGATTTTATTGTATTACACTACAAAAATTCTCAATAACAGCCAAACTTATCTATTTTACTACAATGCACTTTACTAACATTCGGAAGCCGTTTATTTAAAGGCCAAAACCAGTCAATCCAAGAGATGTGTAAGTGATTCTGTGTATTTTACCATATTGAGCGACCTAACTGGAGTATATTAACGTGACCCTTATGCATATCTCCCAGTTTTGACCATTTTCAATTTTCGGCCGTTTAAAAATATTGTTGGAGGTTGGCAAGAGAAAATTTACCCTTTAAATTTACCCCCCGTTGCAGGGTTTACTGTTTTTTCTGCATACAGTGAAATTTTATTTGCCACGTCATTAATTATGCTTGTGTTAAGCACGATATTCCAGACCAGAGAATATAGAATGGAGGCTTGAGGACATATTTTTGTGATTTTGATTAGTAACAGAATCATACATGTCTCTTATTACAGCAGATCGAATGCTGAAGTGGCTCCTGAAAACATTCATAATGTGTTTTTGGGAGATGCCCACGTAAAGTTATCAAACATGCTGGCGATGTCCAGGAATATACTTATAACTTATTTAGAAATCTGATTAAGGTTTCGAAGAAAGTGGGTCCTACCAGGGTTCGAGACAATCATTTCACCTAATATCCAAACCTAAGGAAAGTAGCCAAATTTCACGCAACTGTATAATAATTTACTTATATCGGATCCTACTAAGCCATACGAGTTCCAAGTTGTCAAGTCCTGGTGACTTGTTTCATTCAAAGCATTTTAGAGCAATGGTGACTTTTTCCCACGTGTATGAGAGTCTTTAGCAACCATGTATGTCTACTATTGATAGCGATCTAACGCATAGCTGAATATGACTCAGTTTCATCTGGAGTTTGGTCTAGTAGAAGTAAGTTAAGTAGCTTCAAACGAGTGTCTTAGTCATCAGTTCCTAATGCCTCTTTTCTATGGAATTGAGCAATTGCAGACATTGCTTTCCCGTGTTGAGATTAGATCCACCCGAGTCATCGAATTTATTTCTGAAAGGGCTTCTACACCGTCTCACGAGCCAAACAAGTGTCTGGCAAATAAATTCGACTCAGCTATCTTAATTCCAAATTTTTAAATTTTGCTCTTTGCAAGCGGTGGTTCTGTGGTATGTTTCTTATCTCGAACATGATGACTCTGTGGCCACTAGATGTCCAATTTTGTCCTACATACCACCCAACTGTCAAGCCCAACAAGGCTTCATTGACTTTTGTTAGATAGATATTGGCGTGAAACTCATTTGGTTTCTTTGCTGGTTCGTTATGAAGAAGCCTCCCCTAGACACAAAGTTCTCTTCTTTTATTTATCAGTTAGGAGGTCATTACACATTTCACTTCTAGCATTGAATTGGGCGCAGCATTTGTCTTAGTTCCGGCATATGCAAATATGAACCCAGAACGTCTGATTTGTGTTTAACAGAATGGTTACAACTCAAATGATAGCTCTTCAAGATTTTGCCCGTTTCCTATCAATCCCGATTTGTGTTCCAGTTAGTTATATCAAATACATGTCCATGATGATTTTCATAGTTTTGTCAAAGTTCCGATTTGTGCAAATATGAATTCGGAACGTGTGAGTTGCGATTCACCAATTTTTACAATTTAAATAATTTAAAAAGAAGAGTTTACTTGGTTCTCATCAATCCCGTTATGTATTTCACTTAGGTCTATCGAATGCCCATGTCCATGATGATTTTCAGAATTTTGTCAAGGCTGTGCTAAATTTGGCCCCGCAATATGTGAGTTGTGATTTACAAAATTTTTGCAATTCAAATGATTAAAGATTCTGCAAGATTTTTCCCGGTTCCTATCAATCCCGATTTGTGTTCCACTTAGTTCTACCAAAGTATTATGTCCATGATGATTTCTAGAATTTTCTCATTTCGGGAGTGGGCAAATATGGCCCGAAACGTGCGAGTGTGATTTACAAATTGTTTGTATTGAAAATGATTGTTTATTAAAATTTTGGCTACTTAGTTCTCACTTTATCAATCCTATACGGTTTCATAGGCGAATTAAATAGCCATGTCAATAGTGTTTTCATTATTTGTCTTGTTTCTAGTATGAACAAATATGGTCCAGACGTGTGAGTTGTGATTTACAAATTGTATGCAATGTATGCATTTTAATTAAATTAAAAACTTATAGTTTTAATGTTTTATTGTTTTTTTTAAATTTATTATTTTACTACAAAAAATAAATTTATTCGGGAATACTGAAATGATACAGCTCCCTCATTGCATAAATAATTTTTCATCTCGTGCCGTTTCGCCTCCATTCACCGTCGTATAAAATACAAAATGCATTCTCCCAATTAAGGAAGTTGTTATGACAATATTTTTTCGCAGTATCATTCAACTTCACAAAGTTATGGAGCGCGACTGTAGCTAAAACTACCTTTGTGGCATTTTCTAGGTTCATATGAATGGTGTTTAGCAAAATTTTCCATCGTGTTGTAGTATGCCAAAAGCATTTTCAATAAATAGTTCGTCGTGCTCTTGATAGCCTTTAATTGAAAATTTCATGTCTCATAATATTTTTAGTGAGTGGGAACGCTGCATCCACCACCCAATAATGAGGAAACAGCTTTGTACTGTTTGGTAGGTACCAATCATCGGGTAGTGGTAATTTGTTGTTTAGTAAATTATTGTCAAATTTGGATTGTTTAAGCACTCCTATAAACACACCAAAATGAAAAATCTTTCATCAACATACTTAGTTAATATCAAACCTATAACTCCGTCACTGTGGCTACCATATGCACCTACACATGCGTGCGTAAAGATACAGTTGGCATCATAAGCGGCAAGCAAACCTAGCTAAATTTTTTTTGTAATTGAAGTAAGAAGAACCGCTTCCTAGTGGACAACTGATATTAATATATATGTTTGCCATCAATTGAGCCAATACAATTTGGCATGTTCCAGGTTGCACCGAAATCACTCACTATGGTTTTGTAGTCCTATCCGTTGGGCTAAGAAACATATAATGGCAACAGAACTCTCCATATAGTCCAAGTAACATTTCATACACTTGTCGCTGCATTCTTGTTTGGGAGAAAAACTCCTCGGAGTCTAATTCCTTCATTCGTAAAAATCTTGTGTTGTAATATCCAGCGCTCTTTCTATTTAAATTTAAAAAGCGTACCCACCATCGTCTCGTTTTAAATATACCAATCGCACAGCAACTATAAAATTTCATAATCCTCCATGACGTTTTGTTTACTTTGATTTAAATGTGATTTTGTAAAGCGGAACGGATATACTCGTATTGTAACTAGCGAACGAAAAAAAAAGAAACGGAAAATATTTTAAGAAAACGGAACGGAGTGGAGCGGATTCCTTGTAACTGAGCCTTAAGACACGATAAATACACCCAGGCGCAACTTTCTTACTTCCCCCTCCCCCCCTGGAATCGACCCGGGACTCCCTAATGAGGGCGAATGGGACAATATTATGTAATGCGTTAGCGTTTGTAATACCAATTGTCGTCATTGTCTATACAAAAATATATTGTCTATGTTTTAGAAATCAACTTGTAGATAGCCTATTCTAGAGGCGTATAGACGGACAACACTGCTCCCATGCAGTCAACCGAATTTATACTAACCCAAGCAATCGTTGCTTGTTATTTATCGTGCCTCCCTATAATTTAGTTAATTTTTCAAATACTAATTGTTAATAAATGTGTTTTACTTTTGATAAATATAAAAGTTATTCTCAAACCGTTCCTATAATTTTCTACGTCAAGTTACGTATATGGTAAACGTACAAAACCGTTTGTAATTTTACACCAAAAACAATTTAACATTATTATAAACAAATTTCTTTTTAATTTCAACTAAATTACATTCTTGATAAACAATTTTACTTTTCTTTAACAAACGGTAAATTTCTTTCGTCGTCGGTAATGTTGTTATTATTTTTTTTGTGCCATTAAAAAGAAAAATATTTCATGTTCATAATAAACGATTTTCCTTTTATAGCAATAAAAAAATGTTTGTAGAATTCCGCTCTATGTGTACTCTAATATTTGTGATATATAGAAAAAGAAAACCACAAGCAATAATACAAATTACGAATAAAAATGTTAATGTCGAATAATTTATATTAATTGTAAAGCTGTAAAAGTTTCAACAATGTTTTGGAAAACTATTTATAAAATAAAAGTTGCATGTTATGTATGCATTAGCGCACGTAAATATATTTTATTTTTTATAAACCAAATATTTTTATGAAATTATAATTACTCGGCATATTTTTAGTTCAGCGCGCAGGAATATTATCGGAAAATATATGAAAAACACCTTTGATACAAATATAGCGAATGGTATAGGTGGCAAAAATATTTTGTTTTATTCGGGAAACCTAAAAAAATTACTTATTATTAATTATATATCCTGTTTCTACATTAGTGCTTTTTATAACGTATAGTTTGTAAACTAAAGACCCAACAAATTCAATTACAAGATTTTATAGTGCGCAGCCTGAATGGAAAATTGGGTATAACATAAATATTTATTTCCGCCTGAATGAATTTTTGTGATCGATTATATAAGAACACTCTGTTTGGCATGCAAAGGACAAAAATCCGGTTACACAAAACAAAAGATAAAACCAAGTTCAATTTCCAATAATAGCTTTATTGGACATAATATGCGTCTTCCGTCATTATTTAAATACACATGAGTATAAGGATCTATCGGAACAAGATCCTTATTTTTTAAGAAAAATGTTTATACGACGATATAATATCCCTTTTATATTCGAGCGCACAATTAACAGTTCATTTCATTCTCAAATTCAATTGAACTGTTTCGCAATGAATATTATATCGTTTCGTACATAAACTGGAAAATTCTCATTAGATTTTCACAAAATTGTAACTTTTTTTATTTTCTTTTAATATTATTGATATAATAACCGAAAAAAAGCTTTTTTTATTATACAACAGCAAAAAAGCTCTCCTGAGTCTTATTGACCGTATTTTGATTCGATTTTATGTACGTTTGTACGTAAGGTTTCTTTTGTATGTATACATCGGAAATTTGGGTATATAAACAAAAGAAAATTGCTGAAAATTTATTATTTTTTTATTTTGGGTGTAGGGTGCTTTTTAGGTATACAGTAGAAGAAATCCTTACATTAAATTCAATTGAATGTCTATCAATTTTATATACCTTTAGATTTTAAATACCAAGAAAGAAAAACTTTTCAAAATAACTGTAAAAAAGTTAATCGATATCATAAAATATAAAAGAAAACTTTTACAATTATTAATGTTAATAAAATGATAAAACATTAATCTTAATTGCACTTTGAAAATTGCGTACTTAAATAAAAATACACGTTTAGTTAAGATTTAAATTTCAACTTTGTTTTCTATTTAAAATTCAACTTTGTGTGTAAGTTCTTGAAACTTTTTTTTTTGTTTGAAATGAGGTTTAAATGAAAATTTATATGCTTTGTACTTTTTCTTCTATGTGTACGAAGTCTTTTATTTATTTTAGTTGGATGTGATATTTATTCGATGCCACACGTTGACGTGGAAAATTGTTATTCTAGAAATAGTTATGAAATGGTAAAGCAGCGTGTTGTTTCTTGTGAAATGTGATTTGGTTTTGCTTAACTACCATTCCTAAAACAATAAGCTTCACAACAATGCATAAATACTGCGAATGGTTTTCGTAAAGATTGTAGTCTAATTGTAAAACTAATTTAAACTTTAATAAAGGTTTCTCAATAAATAAGAAATTTAAACATTGATAGTAATTCATAAAAACGAAAAAAGCTCAAAAATCATTTTAAACTTAAGTAAAAATTACATAGGAACAAAATTTAACAGTTCCAAGTTGAACTTTTTAATAAAATTAAAAATAAATAAAAATTTATTAAATATTAAATATTAGAATATAATTCTAATTATAAATTAAAAATTCTAATTATATAAAAATTTAATAATAACGAAATACAAATTTATATAAAATTAAAGTAATTCACGATAAATAAAATAATAATCAAATAATTTATAATATAATTATATAATTTATATGAAATTATATTTATACTATGAAATTTAAAAATTATTTAAATCTTTAACAAATGTTCATATCAATGTAATTGAAAATAAATAACTAAAATTTAGTTAAATTAAAAATTAATTAAATTTGAATACAAATTAAATATGAAAAAAGTTTATTAATAATTGAATGAATATTTAAATAATATTTAATAATTATTATTATTTCAAAATTGAATAAATAATTAAATTAAATATTTGAAAAATGATATAGAATAGTAATAATTAATAATTAAATAAATGTTGAATTAAATAAATAAAAATAAAATAAAAAATTAATAGAAATAAATTTAAAATACTATAAAATTTAGTATAAGTGATATAGTTATGAAATTAAAGCTGGATAAAGCTTGAGTAAATTTAGTTCATTCTTCCTGAATTCCTAAAGTTACATAAAAATTAAAAAAAATTGAAATTTCAAAAACCAAATGAAACAAGAGTTATCATTTCTACCTTAAATAAATAAATTATAATGATATTTTTAATAACATTTTAATATTTTAAAATAACACAATTAAACAAAAAAAATTGAACAACATTTAATTCGAGACATTAAATAAACAAAAGTTTAATTGAAAATTGAATACAAAAATTAAAATACAAATAAATGTAATTTAAAATTAATCAAAACGAAAGAAAACGTTTTAAAACAAATTATACAAAGAAATAAAATATAAATATAAATAATATATAAATAAAGTAAAGAATATAAATAAAAATAACAAAAATTATAAATATAAAGGCTTATGGTTTGTATACATAACCTGCAATTCTCATCTTTCAGAAAACACTCGATTCAATAAATAGCATTTTACGACCAAAAGTTTAAAAATTCTAAATAAAATACATTTAGTTTTATTTCTATCTCGCAATTTTATGTAACCCCAGCACCGGTTATTCGTGAAATTTTCAGACCCATTTAACAACCTAAAATACAATCGATATAGCTCAGATTTTATTGTACTTGTATTGTGTTTATGTCTGTTACAAACTAATTGAGACAACCGTCGTTCTAGTGGTTAAATTGAAATTGCCTTATCATTTTAAAATGAGTTGCATCATCAAATGACTCCACTACATGAATTGAGTCTGTAAAATGAATTAAATAAATAAATCGTTAATTTACATTTAATTATTATTAATAATTATCTAAACCTAAACAAAAATTAAATAATCGTCAAATAGAAATAAATAAATTTTATTCAGACAGTAAAAATTAATCAAAAATATAAATAATAAAATTATTAATTAATTTTTTTTAATTAGAAGAATAGGAATAGGAATTAGAAAAAGTATTAAAAAATATAAATCAGAATTTTTAAAGACAAACAAAATTTTAAACCGGTGCAAATAAAATTAAATATTATCTTAGATAATATTTTGGGCTCGATTAGGATCAATTTATATTTTTATATTATCAATTTTTTTTTTTTCAGACAAATTTGAAATGCTAAAATACAATCGAGTTGGCTCGGATTTTTTGTAATATGTAAAAATTGAAATTGCGCAACCTTTTTTAAAATGGAGTTTAAAAAATAAAAAAATAAATAAAAGTAATACATTTTTAATTTAGTTCAAATAATCTTTAACAGAAACACATAAAATTTAATCAGACAGTAAAAAAAATATAGAAAGGTAAATTATATTAAATAATGATTATTACAAAGTTTAATCAGAAATATAATTAATCATTAAATATTTATTTGTAAAATTTAAGACGAAATTTAAGACTAGTTTTTACAAAATTTTAAATAGAATCGAGATAATTAAATTTGTGTTAATTGATACTTTAATATAAATAAATTGAATTAATAACCTATTTAATATTTAAATAAAATTTGAATACAATTTAATTAAATTTATAAAAAATTATTATTAAAAAATAAAAAGAAAATAAATAAAAAATACAACTAAAATAAAATTTATTAAAGAAATAAAAACATAACTAAATATTTAAACAATACAGTTTTCATTTTTTAAATAAAAATAAATTAAGAATAAATCCAGATAAAAATAAATAAATTTATGTAAATAATAAAATGGAAACTATTAAAAAAATGTTATATAAAATGATATTTCATTTAACGAGATTTTAATTTGACATGTAACACTTAACTGAATCAGTAAATTAAAACTGTATACAAAAATGACCATAAAATATGTTTATAAATATTTAAATACTATAAAAAAAGAAGGTAAAATGAAAGCTAAAAAATTGTTTACAATCAAATTAAATTGCTATAAAAGTAAGTATAATCTTGAAAAGGAGACTACAAACTAAATAAAATATAAATGCGGGTTACACGAAATAAACAATAACTAAAAATACGCTGAAAAATATTAAAATAATATTTAATAAGTATAATTATTTAAAAAATGAAACGGTCTAATAAAAAATTGTCAAATCGAGTAAATAATGCAAAAAATATTTAATGAAAAGAAAAAGTAACGTAAGCATCTAAACAAAAAAATAATGAAAATCAATTTAACAATTATTGAAAACTAAATTAAATATTAATCAAAATTACTAAGAAATGAGATAAAAACCAAAATCAAATGAAGATTGGAATAAAATAATAAATAAATTAATGTTTTGAAAAAATTAAAAACATAACAATTATTTATACAATAATAAAAATAACTATTAATATTTATTTTCTGGTAAGTTTTTTGTATAATTTAAACAATATTTTACGAGTTTCTATACACATTTACACAAAACGTCGGATTTTATTCATAAAATTAGAAAATATTAAAAAAATATACATTAAAAATACAAAACAAATATTAAATAAATCCAATTTTTAAAATTAAAATTTATCTAAAATATAATCAAAATTAATTCCAGTTTTTAAAAAGCTTACTACCTATAAATTTATATAGGTTTGAAAAAACAAATCCAAAATTGTATAGACGTTTGAGCGGATCAAAATTCTGTTTTTTAAAACCAATTTTACAAAATCACGTTTTTGTTAAAATTCCGGTTTTAGAAATCCAGTATTTGATAATCTCGGATTTTTATATAACCCGTATTTTAAATTCACCCTTCACTGCACGTGAAAAAAACCCAAACCCACAAATATTTATTTAATTTTTTCTAACAAACAATAAGGAAAACGAATTTAACTGCAAATGAAATAAAATAAATTTTAATAAATTATAAATAAATTGATGAAAATGAAAATCTATAAATATTAAATTCAAATTAAATAGAAACCTATTTTTTATTTTATTTAAATTCAAAATTATTAAGTTTTAAATGCTTAATTGAAAATTGGACTATAATATAAATAAGTTAAACAAATTAAACTAAACGCGAAATTAAATAAATAAGAATTAATAATATTTAAATAAATTTAAATATTATAAATTAAATTGATTTAAAAGCAAATTACAATTAAATATATTCAAAACAAAATTTAAATAAAAAGTAGTAGATAAATAAAATATATTGGACATTTAAATATAATTGTAACAACTTGCAAATAAAATAAACTTAAAATTAAATAAAAATTTGTAAAATATATAGTAAACTAAACAAACAGGAATAAGTTAAAAATGTAGGTAATTAATAAATAATAAATTTTGTTAACAAATGTTAATTAAAATAATTTAAAATTATGTAAAAAATCCAACCTGGAAAACAATATTAGAATAAAATAACCAAAAATTGAATTTTGAATAGTATATAAATAATTAGGCTTAAAAATATTATGATATAAATATTTAAGTTTTAGGCAAATAAAAATTAAACTGTAATTTAATAACTTTAATTAAAACTGATTGATAATTTACTAATTTTAGAAATTTACTAAAATATAACACACATCATTAATGTGTTGTAATGTAGTAATATTTAATATTGAAATCAAACGCAAAACAAACAATTTTAATCAATTTGCAAATGCAAAAATAACAATCGTATCCAAATTACCTCTGAGAATATAGAAGATACTCTCTAAAACGAATAAATTAATTCGATAAATAAATAAAATTTAAACAAAACAAAAATAATTGAAAAATTAAATTCGGGCAATTATAGAGGATAAAATGAAATTTATTTTTTATTGTGCGTATTCAATTCATAATTTAAATAAAAAAATGTTATTATTTAAAATATAAAAAAATAAATAGTAAATGAAATCTAGATACAGTAAGTATTAAATAAATAAGTGAATTATAAAGTTGAATAAACCATATTAAATGTAAGCTTTAGCCGTAATAAAAGTTATTTAAAAATAAAAACTATTTAAAAAAATTCAAGATCAAAGATCAAAACAAATTAAATTGAAACAATCTAGGAACATATAATTAACGATAAATAAAACAAAACGAATGAAGTAAACTTAATTCTTAAAAATTAAACTTAACGTGTACCTCTCAATGTTAAATATTTTAGATTTAATGGTCTTTAATTTTTGTACTATATTGATTTTCATGTAATAAATAAGTCACAAATGATTTTAGATGTACAGAAAACGTCAAACCATCATGTTGCAGTAATTCTTATAATTCTTAATTTATCTCAATCCAAACTCTAAAGCACAGATAGTGCGAACACGTGCAAGTTTACAAAAATTCATAAATAATTTAACCCATTTCTGTAAAGATTTTACACTAATGTTAAAAGTAACTTCAACTTCAATAAATTAAACTTTCAAATGCATATTTAATTTAAATACTGATGTCAAAAATATCAAAACGCTAAATAATAAATACAAGATCCGTTTCAATCGTAAGACAAAATTAACAGAAATAAAATTTAAAAGTTCCAAAATATATTTTTTTAATATAACTATTAAATATTGTATAAAAATTATGAAAATTAGCAATAAACAAATACTAATTATATAAAAATTTAACCATAGTAAAATTAATATTAAATTGATATTATAAGTAATTTAAAATAAACATTTGTCAAAATTTAAATAAATGTTATTCAAAAATTTAATAAAAATAATTAAAACTTAAATAAGAACTAGTATTAATAATAATGTAATTGAAAATAACTAAAATTTACAGATAAATTAATGAAATTTGAATACGAATAAATACAAATTATATAAGATATTATTTATTTTTTATTATTACTAAAAAATAAATATTTTAGATATTTTTAAAATTATTAAAATTAAGTTAATTTATTAAAATTAAGAAAATTAAATGAAAAAGTACTTAACAGTTTAATTAAAATTAAATTAATGATTTAAAAATTAATTATAAATAAGATAAAAACTAAATAGAAATAAATGAAAAATTGGTTTCAAAATAAAACTTTAATAAAAATATGATTAAATTAATAGCAGAATTAATATAAGGGATATACTATAAAATTTCAAACTTCTTAATTGCTAAAGTTACGTAAAAATTAAAAAAAAAAAAAATTAATGGTGTTAATACCATTCATATGAATAAAATTTAAAAATAAATAATTTATAATCACCTTTTAATGCCATTTTAACATTTTAAAATAACACAGTTAAACAAAACAATTGAACAACAATTAATTCGGGTATAAATAATAATTTAAAGTAATAATTTATCGGGAGATTAAATAGAAATAATGCTAATTGAAAATTTGATACAGAAATTAAAAAATTAACTAACAATTATATTAAAATTTTAAACTAAATTAATCAAAAACTTAATTAAACGGCGCTATAAAGCGACAAAACTCAATAAATATTGTATACAATAAATAAAATAAAATTCATAATAAAACATATTAAACTTTAAAAAGGTATTTCAAAACATTTTTATAATTAAATTATTAACAAATAATAATTTTATTTAATAAATATAATTAAAATTAATTAAAGAAGAATTTTTTAAAAGAGTTTTATAAAAGAATAATAAAAATGTATATAAAATGTAAATAGAAATTATATAAAAACGTTTTAAAATTATATCAGAATTCAAGTAAAATTAAATCCAAATTTACTTCATGCAGTGCTAAAATTACAGTAAAGTTCAAGTTTCCACATTGAAAATTTAAATGAAAATCAAATAAATATTTTTTTCAGCAAAAAATATAAACATTTTTGTTTTACATTCATAACTTACAATTTTCAGTTTAAAAATTAAATAAAAATAATAAATTTTTAATTTACTTCTTTTTAAAATAATCGTTAATAGAATACATACAATTTATTCAAACAGCTAGAAAAAAATAAAAATATGGAAGTTAAATTATATTAAATAATGATTAATATAAAGGTTAATCATAAATATAATTAATAATTAAATATGTATTTGTAAAATTTAAAACGAAATTTAGGAGTAGTTTTTACAAAATTTTAAATGATAATTTAATTTGTGTTAATTCATAGTTTAATATAAATAAATTGTAATTAATTCAATTTAAGAAATTAAAAAGGACATTGTAAAATATAAATTATTAAGTTTGAGGACAGTTAAATAAAATAAAATATTACAATAAATAAAATCAAATAATAATAGAAAAATTTAATACAAAAGATATTTGCTTTCCAGTTAACTAACTGCTGATACTCGCTGACGAACCGATAGGAAATGGTTTTTGTGGTTGCTATGGTAACTAGAACAACTATGAAGTTGCAAATAATGTTACAAATAAGAAGAAAATATTATCACCAAGCCGCTACAAATATTTAATATATCTTTGACATAAATATTAAAAAGATCTACATACAACCACCTTGTTGGTAAATAATGCATAACTGCTTCTAACTTCTAAGACAACACTAGCTTAAGGCAAAACGGGTACTAATGGTTGGTAAACTCTTAGAGTTCATTTGTTACCCAAACCTAAAAAAAATTAATTTAAGCCAAATTTAAAATTTAAGCAAAAGTTGAATAAAACTAAATAAAATAAGTTGGAAGATATTTGATTTCACAGTGGTTGATTACTGCAGTTAGACGAGAACACCAAATTTTCATTAAACAATTATAATTATCTTCATTGCGAAATCAATTATGTCCCAATATGTTGTGGTTTTTAGCTCACCTATTCGAATATAATTTAGTTTAATAAATATTAAAATTTAAACAAATTACAGGCACGATTTAGTTATTTAAACATTAAATAGAAATTTAATACAAATTTAACTTAAAATAAAATAAAACAAAAATTGAAAATTTAATCAAAACGTAATAAAGGAGATCAAACTTTCTGTTTTTAAATGTTAAATACATTTATATATATTTAAGAACCGAGGTTAATATGGCATCAATCAAAACTAGATTAACATTTAAATGACAGTAAATAGAAAGTAAAATAATTAAATTAAAAACGTGATGAAAATTTAAGAAATATTATGGATAAACAAATCTACACTCAAGTTAAACAATAAAACAAAATAAATGAAATAATTAACAATAAATTTAAAATTGATTAAACACTAAGGTAAAAATTGACAAACATAGTGAAATTAAAAACATTTATTTTGTTTCATATAAAGATTGCAATTTAATAAAAGCTAAATAAGATATATTTAAAATTAAATGAATTAAATATTAAACAAATATAATAAATATAAACAAAACTTAAAACAAGTTATAACAAGTTATAAGTTTAGTTTATTAAAAATTAAGTATTATTAAAAATTATATTAAAATTAAAATCTAACTATAAAATCTAACTAAAGTTAAATAAAAATAAAATACAAGTTAGAATTTATAAAATATTTAATAAAAGTAAATTAAATAGCAACCAAAATTTAAAAATATTAAATAAAAATGACATGAAAAACAAACGGAAAGAAATATATAAAAACTATTTAGAAAAAAACAAATTACTAATTCAGTAAAAATTTAATATTTATACCCCAGAAACTGATTAAAATAAAACACTAGAAATAAACCTAATTAAAACTAATTAAGAAATTAAATAAACTTTAAATATAAATAAAATTAAACATTTACAAAATGTTAATGGAGATTATTTAGAATTTAATTATAATAAAAAATATTTAATATCGTTGAAACCTGTGTTTTTTGGTACAAACGCAGAAAAGCACGCACTGCAACGCCAAACAACCTCTAGAGAATGAAGCTTAAATTGAACTTCAAAATATATTTTAAATTAATTTAAAAATTAGAGCAAATTAAATAAATTACATTGAAAAATAATAAAGTTTAAATAATAATTGGGTATAATTTAAATAAATCGAAAAAAATTATTTAAATAATAGAAAAATAAAAAATAAAATAAAATAAAATTTTTATGTTTAATAAAATTCTAGTCATTATACGCGACATTAATATGAATTGTAAAACTTAAATGATGGATAAAACATTTATTAAAACTACATTGAAATGCTATAACAGTGTATTTAAATCGGACCTCGAATCCAGAAAAGTAGTCTAAAGATAAATAATAGATAAATAAGCATTATAAAAGTTAGCTGTAAACTAATAAAATAAAATTTAAATAATAACAATTATTTAAGTATTAAATTAACCAATTAATGAAAATAAAAAGCGAAGACTAAGTAAAAAAATGGAAAAAAATATTAAATTAACAATTTTCGAAAGCTAAAAAAATAACAATCAAAGTGCATTAAAAATGAAACAAAAACAAATCAAATGAATATTGAAATAAAATGATAAATGAACTAAAGTTTTGAAAAAAATAAACAAATAATAATATAATTAATAAAACTAATTATCATTATTTAATTTTTTATAAGTTCCGTTATTTTTTGTATAATTTGAACAATGCTGTTCGATTTTTTAATTAAGTTTTTATATAATTTTTGTTTGAAATCAAGTTTCCATCAGTTGCTGCATCCGCTAACTTTAAATATATATATATATATATATATATATATATATATATATATATATATATATATATATATATATATATATATATATATATATATATATATATATATATATACATATATATATATATATATATATATATATATATATATATATATATATATATATACTCGTAGAACACAATCTAAATAAAACCAAAATACATAAATTATAATTAAATTTTAGATGAAAGAAAATAAAAGAAAACAAGTGAATTAAAATAAATATTAATTGCTTGTAAATATTTATTTTAATTTTTCTAGTAAACGATAAGAAAAAACCATTGAAATACAATTTAATAAAATAAATTTAAATAAAATTATAAACTAATATTTATGTAAATAAAAATTAATAAAGATTATATATACCTAAGAAACCTAAATGAAACAAATAAAAAATAAAGGACACAATAAAGCATTAGAGGCCAAATATAATAAATAAATAAAAATTATTGCATGATTATATTTAGACAATAGAGGTCAACAAATTTTTATTCGATTAAGTTTTATTTGCGTAAATGAAAATTGGAATATAAATAAAATAACGCTAAATAAATTAAACAAAAGCAAAATAAAATATAAATGGTAATTCAATAGATTTAAAAAAACTTATATTTTTAGAATTTATACGTAAAATTATATAAAACTTAAATAGAATGAAAACAAATTTTAAATAAAAATTTAGTTTTAGATTGAGATGTTACAAACTTATAAATTAAAATAATCTTGAAATAAAATAGAAACAATAAAATTTCAAGTAATTTGAAGAAATAGGATTTACTCAAGCAATTTATTAAAAAATTTAATTATAAAAATGTTATTAAAAATAATGTAAACATCAATTCAGAAAATCAATATTAAAATAAAATGACTAAAAATGTATTTAAAATAAGATATAAAAAATTAAGCTTGAAAATATTAAACAATAAATAAAAATTTTACTTTAAAACTAAAGAAAAATTAACAACTAACTAAGGAATAAATAAATAGTAATTATACAAACCTAAACCTAACATTTTTAATATTAAACAAATTATTTTAATTAAATGATTTATAAAATGCAAACAATTTTATTTAGTGTTTACGAATTACATTTAAAAATGATTAACAAAATTGAATAATTTAAATAAGAATAGAGCAGAAGCTAAAAAATATTAAAAGTTAGAAATATAAACTTGAAGAATTTTAATAAATATAATTAAAAATAAAATTTATTTTAAATTAACATTATATTAAAACTACATTGCACATAGAACAACAATTTAATATTATTTTAAATAAAAAGGTAATTAAACCGGAATTTATTAAATATGAAATAAAAGTTGAACGTAAATGAAATAAATATTATTTTATTAAACTAGAACCGATATCATTATTAAAATAAATAAAATTTAAACAAAATAATACTAATTGAAAAATTAAAATCAGGCAATTACAGAGAATAAAATAAAATTTATTTTTAATTGTCCGTTTTTAATTCATAATTTGAATAAAAATATAATTTATTAAAATATATAACAATAAATTGTAAACGAAAGGAAAATTAATCTAGATACAGTAAGCATTAAATAAATACGTGAATTATAAAGTTTGATAAACAATATTAAATGTTAACGTTAACCTAATCAAAATTATGTAAAAATAAAAAATATTTCAAAAGAGTCCAGAACTGAGACTAAAAACAAATTAAATTGAAACAATAAAAAGATTATAATATTCGATAAATATAACAAAAAGAATGAAGTAAATAAAATTAATTTTAAAAATAAAACTTAAATTAAACTGAATTGATTCAAAGATTAAATATAAATGTTTACATTTAAAGAAGTTAATTAAACGTAAATAAAAGTTTAACAATTAGTTTATTTAAATAAAGTAAAATGATCGACTAACTTAAAAAGAAATAAACCAAAATGTATGAAACATTTAATTAAAACAGAATTCAAAATTGATAACATTTATTTAATGTTAACTTAACAGTTTATTAAAATTTTAAATTAAATAAAAGATAAATAGAAATTAATTTAAAGTTAGTTAAACAAATATTAAACAAACAATAAATTTAAAATTATTATAAATCAAAGTTAAACAGAAAAATAATAAGAGTTAAATATAAATTAAATAAAAACTTATATCAAACAAATTTTATATAAAACGTTATTTAAACTAAAATTTATTAAATTTTAAATACGAATTATTTAATAAGTGTACAAAATATATTAATTAAAATTAAATCAAAAGTAAATAAAAATAAAATAGCAGCTTAATAAAATTTAATTTAGCTACCAAGACGGATTGATGTCTAACTGTTTCAAGGTTTTATTGCAAATCGCAAGTGCACTACTACTGTGGTGTTAGGTATTGTAACAGAAAAACGTGACATAAAAGAAAGGTGAAAAGGTGAAATAAAAATTGTTAAAGCAATATAACAAATTTAATAATATTAAGTAAAAATTGCTGTGACAAAATTTAGTACAACAATTATTGATAGTACTAAGAACAATTGTTTAATTCATTTGACTATCTTTTTATAAGATTTATTGATTTAAAATATTAGGTTCAATAGTTTATTTAATTTAAGAAAATACGAAAACTTTTCATTACCTTGGTATGTCCGACCTTTCTTGAAGATCCAATCATCAATAATATCTCAACCAGTATACTTTTTCACGAACTTCGCAATATTGCAAATGTTTATTTTGCAGAACCAACTTTAATTTTTACATTCCGGTTTTAGTACCAGTAAAATTAGTTAATCTCATGCGTCGGAAATTAATTAATTGATCGGAGTTTTAATGTTGTGCTAAGATTTGCAATTGTCCAAATTCATGATTACTCACTCTAACTATGAAAGAGTTCAGCGTGTTTCTGAAAAGTGTTAAAATCTACAACTGAACTACTAAGACTACTAACATAGATTAATGTATAACGAAAAATCAAGTGAGGAGCGTAACTTATCGTGGAAGTGGGTTTGAATATGGTTTAAATTAAAGCTTCATATCTATGAATACAGTTTTAAGTCGATTGCAGAAATCAGTCTGTTGCAGTATAACTACAAAACTTCATGAACCCAAACCAGTTATTCCCCTGTTGTATTTGTTATTCCAATTATTATTGCCACTGTATTCAGTCATCTTGTAACATTTAAAACAATTTGTTAACCAGAATTTTACAAAATACTCATAATTATAGAAATTTGTAGAGTCTAAAGAAAATCAATCAGGTTCTATAAAAAAAATGTGGAAAAGTGAAAAAACCAATTAGCAATTCTAATAAATTTTAAATGTATGAAAATTGCTTTGAAAAAGAAAATCCGCAGAAACCTTTCTCATTAATTTCCGCTTAAACATTTTCTACCGAAGTTATGTTTTTCTATATTAACATTTTATTCATTTAAAATTCGACAAATTCAATAAATTAATACTATTTCTAAATTCTTTTTATTTTTAGGTAAGACGATCAAAATGTTCCTTCATCGTTGTATAATATAAAAATGTCAATTAATCGTAAGTAGAATTTTGTCGTTCGTACACAAAAAGAATATTTTCACATTTTTTCTGTTTACCAATTTCCATTTAAAATTGGTAATTTTTTTTTCCTCAACCATTGAACATTATACACAGTCGTACAAATATAAAATTTTACCGACATAAATATCAAAACCAACTGACCAATATTCTGCCCGGATATAGCTTCATCTTACGGGTTGGCAACTAACCAAAAATAAATTTCACGTTTTGTTACTTTATTGTATCGTGCGCGACTATTCAACATTGTGCGAATATTTATATTTTGGGGATGCCGTATAGAATTTTCCATAGTGTCATGTTTTCCTTTATTGCTGCTACATTTAAAGTCAGTATTTAGGATGTATACGTTATGTAATAGGGTTATAAATAGGAACCAAAATTATATCATATTTATATGCGCGATTATTTATATTAAGGGTGACTCAAATTCCAGTAATATGTTCTCGTAGCATGTTACGTAATAAAATGTTACACAAAAATCAATATTTTAGCATGGTTTAGGTTGGATTACTCGTTATGTCTCAAAAACAATTTTAGGAACATTGTCATGCAGGATAATGTATTAGTAGGCGACTTGATAAGCGATTAACAGAATTTATTTAAAAAAAATTAACGGACAGCTGTACCCTTTTCGTATTGGTATAAATGTATAACCTTTGAATATGACTCAATCATTTATTTGATTTATCCTAGACGACCTTCACTTATGTTTTTAACAGCTATTTGAGTAATTTATTTGTACGACATTCAATATAAATTTTACGGTATATACCTTAATCAATCTTTTTCTCTGAATCTATCTTTCTTGTTACGGTAATCTGGGATAGCATAACCCAGTTAGATTTTTTCATCATACTAACATTTTGCTGTGAAGACAAATACAAGTTTTTGTCGAGTTAATATTTTGCCCGCTTGAAAAGTTTTTGGTAGTCAAGAGCAAATTTTTGATTCGTATCTGAACCAACCCATATGATTTTGATTTTTTTACATTAACACAACAAAATGTTTCGCATTTCTTTATATACAGTTCCGAACGTTTCTAAAACTTTAAAGCTTAAATCGTATATAATTCAATAAAAAAATTTAATTACGCTCGAAATTAGGTAGAATGTTAAAAAGTTTTGATTTTAATTTTATTTATGAAACTGGGTGGGAGTATAAGACTTCTGAGAACTATTACAGTAATTCCTCATGGTTTTATAACAATTCACGTTTATTATAATTTAAAATGTTTAATTCAAAGTTCTAAATTGTTTCTCAGTATTTAGTAAAATACTCAGAACGGTATTAAATAAAGAATATAGATATTTATGTAGATAAGGGTGAGAGATAAATAATTTTGTATCGAAATTAGTGAAGTTTGGTACGAGTATATGTTTAATTAGACAACACATTGTAAATTTTATGCAACCCCAACCATCCACCCTGGGATAAAAATACAAAATTATTCTCGATTATGCGAGTCGGATAATAAATGGAAACCCCAAATATTTATTCCAGATTCGGATTTTATGATTCAAGGTGTGTAAGTTTTGTTATGGGCTCTCTCTTTTTCTGATTAGATATAGATGACGCTGAGCAATCGCATAAATTATTCTCTACTAGAAATCAAAGATACAACGACTTACTTGTTATTTATGGCTAAAAATATTGTATCTTTCATAGGAGGGACGAGCTTGGTGTCACAGGATAGTGTTTTTAAAAATGTTAAGCTTCCGATTTTTTGTTTGTTTAATCAGACGTGTTCAGGATTTTCGAAAAATCAAATACGTAAGATTTGTATGCAAATATGCATTAAAACTCATGAAATATGCGCTAAAACTGGCCAAATGTTGTAGCACAAAAGAACAAAACTTTATTTATTATTAGAAATACATTTTTAAATTTTCGAATATCAATGACTGACGGCGATCGCTTAACAACGCTTTTTATTTTGAAAAACTTCTTTTCATATCCAATGAGCATATTTATATGATGCAATGTTTTCTAGCAGTGTATCCTCTTCCAAAACAACATCCGTTTCACCGGAAAGTATTCAATTTTTTTTTTCAATATGGCTACCGATTACGTTTGAAGACGGTCTCTTAATTATCATTATTCTATCTTCTAATTACGTGTATAAAGTTAGCTCAGCTTTCATCCCAGATAAATAAAAACACTAAACTATCACGACAGTTGGTCCATTCCAGGATATTACTATCAGCCCAGAATTTCTGCCATATCAACTTCTCATCCAAGGAAAAACTATAACGACACTAAAACATCATCCCATAAAATAATTTTGACCCAGCTATCATTATAGCGAAAGTTAACTATCCGATAAATGTCAACCCAGAAATTGCGGCCACATAATAACGAAACAGCTACCACATAATGTAAAAATCTGTATCCGAGGATAACACTGTCATCCCAGGATCTGTCTTAGTGATATAAATGGAAAAATGTTTTATTGATGTGGAACAAAGGTATCTCCGTATTGGGTTTCTGATTGCATCAGCAGTTTTAAAATTACATATTAGAGAGGGTGTTTTTTAGATGAAGTACACCCGTATGATCATTAGGGGTTGATTTCAAGTAACTTCCATGCGTACGGGCGGCGCAATAGTTTTTTGAATTCCAAAATTCAAATATTTTGTAATAAACCACGATTCACTTAAATCAAAAAAATCATTAATTTACTCAAACGATCGATATTTGATCGCATATTCAGCCCATAATATGGAAGGTTCGGATTAAGGCGAGCACTTTTTAAAAATAAGATACCAACATCTTGAAATTTAGTGAATTTTATAAGACTTTTATGCTTCCGAGCGACACAATTGAGCTTTAAGCTCAAAAAATCATTAATTTACTCAAACAATCGATATTTGATCGCATCTACAGCTCGTAATATGAAAGGTTCGGATTGAGGCGAGTATTTTTTAAATGTGACGTACCAACATTTTGAAACTTAGATAATTTTATAAGACTTCTATGCGTCCGAGCGGCACAATTGAGCTTTGAGTTCAAAAAATCATTGTTTTATTGAAACAATCGATATTTGATCGCATCTACAGCCCATAATATGAAAGATTCGGATTGAGGCGAGCTTTTCTGTGTCAACAGGAAGTTTTTAGCTTCTGGAATAGAAGCATTGTCACCTTCATCTATATTATCGAAGGCTTCTTATATCTTGTTAAAATAATTATAATAATAAATGGCAGCTTCCAACCAAGTATCCCATCTAGTTAACACTGGCTGTGGCGGTAATGGAATATCTTTTGCAATTTGCATAAATATTTGTTTTCGAAGCTTTTAACAGTTCCGATTAATTTATTTACTTTAGAATGTCGGTTTCGAATAGCATCTGCAACATTATGCAAACCATGCACTTTGCAGGTAATATGCATCATATTCGGATATGGCAATTTTTTACCATGTACGGCGCCGCATCGCTGAGGAAAAGAAGGACGCCATTTCATGGAAAATTCGAGCCAAAAAATTTCACTTTTATCAATAAAATTATTTAAAAATTTTGTTGAATAATTTACAAGCCTAAAATGTTAATTGAATCATCGAAAAGTTGTGCAATCGTAGTTGAGTTTGATTTATCCAGTTGCTTCACGTTTAGCAAAATAGTTTGACTCTCAAAGCTGTGATTATTTAAAATCCTAACAATTACGTTTGAAACATACCGACCCATTACATTCGTAATAGTTATATGTGATATAACACTAAACTATAAAATATTTCCACATTATTTCTTTCAAATATCAAGTTCAAGTTATAAAACTTCGAATTAAATTTCAGTAAATCTACAGATGCATGTGAAATCCTGATTTAAAGAAGCAATTGTTGAAGACCAATACCATCGTTATCCATTAAACCTATTAAGCCTTTATCCTTTCTCTAGTAGATTAGAATTGTTTTGTACCGTACGATCGCTAGGTGTCTGCAAACGGGTCGATCCCTCCGAAAAAAGTACCTGTCCTATCCTTCCGATTGTTGTGTGTAAACAGGTTGTCGAAACAGGCCCGGCGTTATCCGCAACATTTGTCAAGTACTTGGTCCTACAGTACAATCAATCAATCAAACAATCAATAATTTCAGTTTACACATTGTCAACGGATCACATATTCGGTTTTTTGGTTTCCTCTTCTTAAATTTAGGGATCGCAATTTTTGTTAACCATTCATTATGAGTACCAGAATCGTTATTTAAAGCCGAAGTCCTAGAAAGTTCAGAAACATCATAAACATTACTTTGATCACTAGCTATATTTTTTCAATAGCAGGTACAAGTTCTGAAATATATCGTATATTTCATCGTCATACGTTTCGCTAGCATAAGGAGGTAGAAGTCTGGGTCCAAGTCACTATCACCGAATTAATCAATATAAACTGCTCCTTGATTTTGATTCCTAACTAACGGTTCAATTACGCTGTTTTCTGAATGACATACATGCTTATTACTGTTTGAGGCATTACTTAAATTTAAATTGCAAGCTTTCCCACAACTGAAATAAATGATATTAACTTTTATTTATTTTCAAAGCACACATAATAATGTTGGATTATATCGATCGAGGACTGGTTTGAATTTAACTGGGTTTATGCTGCTAAAACACTACTCTCCATTTCCACCATTTTCTTGGAACGAGAGGTCTTGTTTTTTCAAATTTTGTTTCGTTTTATGCCTCCATAAAAATGTTTGGATTGCCTTTTCGCACCATTTTACGACTACTTGGGAGATACATACAGGGACGCCTACCAACACTCTTACTTTGAATCGATCACTTCTAAATGGATTTTTATTGGCTTTGACGTTATAACAGAAATCATTTGCGTTAAGGATTTAATGGAAAGCGTATTTTCACGATACTTACTTTAAAATACTTCTTCTACCACCTGGATGCCATTTACGAGGGGGGTTCAAAAAGTTCGGTAAATCTATATAAAATAACGGTATTATACATTTTTTATTTTGGTTTTTTATTTCTCTATTCATGCGAAACTTTATTTAATTTCTGCTAATGATTTAATGAACGGGTTCTTAGTACAACGAAAGGTGAATGAGAAATGTTTACGGAGAAACATTTCTCATTCACTTTTCGTTGTACTGGACCGTCTTTTCAAACAAGTTGGAGAGACATTGGAACATAAACACACAGATAGAAATAAGTAGACTTCACAAAATGGTTTATTTAAATGAGGTTCTTATCAGTGTTGGGCATTTTACATTTAAAAAACGTTATCTACATTTTTATGTAAATGACGTAAATTACATAAAATTTGTGTAATTTACATAAAATATGTAAAAAAAACGTAAAACCTCTGAAAAATAACTGAAAAATTGTACAAATGTAACAAATGTTGGTTTATAAGGGTTATACGCATCATAAATATCAATCAAACAGTTCATTTAGACGGTCAATCATAATTATTTTAGACTTTCAGTTATCTACAACCGCAAGAAAAAAATAATTTATGTATATACACTGTCATTTGTGTTTGTCTTAAACAAGATCTAAAAACGCTTACTGACATCTTTAGGTTTCGTTTAGCTACGCATGAAAATATAATAATTTTTATAGTGCAATACGTGCCATCTATTATCAAATTGTAGCATTTTACACGGTTTCTTCGTAAATGTCAAACAGTCGAGAATGTCATCAACATATCAGTAAGTTAATTTTTTTCCACCATCAAATCCAGTGATCCGTTTAATATATCGAATCATGTTTATTACATGCCGAAATAATCAGAAACCACCACGAGACTCAAAGTCGAAGTGGTGGTTGTTGATGAACGACCGTTGGTTTATTTACTAATTTTTCGCCATGACCAAGGGCAACTGTAATTTCCTGTAAAACTTGCAAAAAATCTCGAACAAAATTATTGGCTCGTTTTGAATTAGGTCTTGGAACTTCTTATAAATAGAAGGCATTCTTGCCCAGCCGTGAACAACACATCAATCTCCCGAACATAGTAGTTCCTTCTTGTGCAAACAAGTAGAAAATTTGACTGAAAACTTAGATTAGAATAAATAGGTGGTCGATACGATATTTTCAATAACCTGTATATTGTTCAGGATGAAGTATTCCCAAAAAGGAGCTTGTGTTAATTTATTTTTGTTCGCCAGTAAATTATGGATCAAAATATTATTCGATTTGGATTATATGGTTGCTCATCCAGAATTTTAATTGCAACATCATTTTGGCCGTGCATCTATGGCGATTGTTCATCACAATAAAATAATCTGGATTGTGTCAAATTTAAAATACAGCATTGGTAATTGCTAATATGTACTCGTATTTACGGTTTTATTTTCAACGATCTTCACAGTCAATTTTTATAATAATTATATAGTTATAAAATTATACAATAGATAGCGCGCTTATCATGAAAAAGGTCATTTTTTACTTTACATAATTTAAAAAATAACTTATATAATTTACATGTAATTAACCGTGTAAATTACATCGTGTAGTTTACGCGCCCAACAGTGGGTTTTATGTTAAAAAAAGAAAATATATCTTTACACAAACTGCCAACAGGACCTAAGTGTAAAAAGGGTTCCTCAAATTTTCATTTGAAATAAAAAATGTGATTAAATATTAATAAGACATTATTTTTTTATTTAGCATTTTCCATATTTGGACTGATTGGAGTATTGTTGTTAGCCGGCTGTAATTTCGTTAAGCCGGTTGTAATTTTCATTGTAATACGCTTAGGTTTAAAATTTGTTTCACTTACCTTGGTTTGGGAGGGACTTCTGATTTTTTTCAAACGTTCTTGTTCTTTGGCATCTGCTTTAAGAGCGCTATCCTCAATTTTCTTCTGCAATTTCTCTAGCCTAATTGCCTTACGGTTTTCCTTTTGCAGCAGTTGTTGTTGTTTTGCTAACTTTTTGTCTTTTTATGGTTTTGTCCATAATGGAGAAGTTATTACAAAAGGTTTTTGTATTTTTGTGGGTTGCGCTCCATTTTTTACCGGTGTAATAGGCCACTCCATATAGTTTTCAATATATTCAGTTGGAACTTCAATTATGGCATTGTAAGCTTGTGGCGGCTAACTCTTACTGATTTCATTAGTGACTATTTTGTCACCGACTGCCAACTGTTAGGCACTTCAGTTCAATTTTTAGTGTTGTGAGGTCACCTGATGAAATTTGCATCGTTGATATACACAAAATCATTGATTTCGCTAATATAAATTACCGTCGTCATTTGATTGGCATTGAGGACGTGTGAATAATTACCACTGCTCTGGCAAATTTTGATGATTTTTAAAGATATCTTTAAAAACAGATTTTTCTGATTCGCCAACAATTTCTGAAAATTCCGCAAAGCACATAGACGTATTCGATGCTTCTTCAGTTGCTGCGTAGTTTTTAGTGGTTTTGCCGAGACAATTGGAAAAGTCGATTGCTAAGTAATTCCAAGGAAAAATGTCATATGCTTTGAATCAATTTTGTAGAGTTTGAGGCGTAATACAACTGTTAAACGCTTGTAACAATAATGGAGCAAACTGTTCTCTGGTTAACGAGGCCCCAGGATTTTCTTTCCTCCATTGATTGACCACTTTTGACCAATAATTTGTTAGCAGCTTTTATGCTGAATAGTCACATGGTTGTAGAATCCGTATATCGTTTGGATATAGCGCAATTATAACTTTTCCTAAACGGACGCATAATTCACTGACCTTTAAAGTCATAAGAGTACTGTGCCCACCCACGAAATAAATAATAGGAAATTTAATTTGGTTTTTTACAAGACGCGGATGAAAATGTTTGGAAATATACTCATAAAAAATTTCCTTAGTCATCCATCCATTATCCGAAATTGCTAAAGCCCAACTTTTTGGTAAAGACTTGCGGATCTCCTCGAACTCGCTTATAGGGATAAATAACCATGGGTATGAAGGTTTCACCACTAGAGCTGAATGAGCATATAATGGTTAAATTAGATTTTGCAGCACCACGGTCGAATTCGTATATGTTACGGGCTTCCTTAGCAGCTAACACAAACCGTGTTTTAGGGCAAAGTAAGAAACTTCTTTCATCTCCATTATACAATCGGTCAGATGATTTCAGGATATCGTAATGATTATTGTTCTTTAAATATTTTGTGATAGAACCAAACCAGCGCTCGATATCACTAGTGCTCACTTTAGCACTTGCTGCTGTAACTGGATCTGGAACTCTGATAGAGATGTTTGGGTTTCGCTGCAAAAATTGGGTAAACCATCCCCTTCCTGGTGTTTTATACTTAAATGGAGTATCTCTTCGATCAGCTTCGATAAAGTCTTTCACAACATCCAAAACGTCTTCTTTCCGTTAAGGTAAACCTTTTTTTTGACAAGCAATCAGCCATTCGGCAATAGCCCGCTCTTCGGTTGTCGTCAAAATGGTTGGTGGACCAGGTTCTGCTTTTACAATTTGTTCGCTTAAACGAAAAACCATAGTGCTACGTGGTATATTGTATTTTTCGGAGGCCCCTTGCCGAGAAATTTTTTTTAGCCTTATTTCATGCTGAAGAGTTGCTTCAGTGTATGTTCCCCGTGTTTTTGGCATTATTAACCCTAGTTAATTATATAAATGAATTATATTAGCTAGCTATAAAATGTTCACAAATTATCTATCTAGCTACTTAGCGTCTACAAACATGCAATGCTAAAATTGCGTTGTAAATGAAAACTGGCACTATAATGGCCATAATTAGTGCTACATAAAGATATATTTATTGACAGCCTGTGTCAATAAATAAAACTAAATAAATTTCAATTATAGTTATTGACACCCGGCATATTTAATTGTTTAATAAATTTATGGTGTGTTTATTGGTGTGTTAGAAAACGAAAAAACTAACGTATTTGAGGAAGAGAGAAGGTTATGTGATCTCATTTTAACGCGTGTATTATACAAATTTTGTTAAACTGAAAAAAACTCTTAATAACGTGAACCTGTCAATTACTATGTATATCAAAATTTTAGAGTGTCAATAGCTATAGCTTTTACGCCTTTACCCTATGTTGTGAAATAGATCTCGAAAATACCAGACTTGATTTATAAAATGAAAAATTAACTTTACCACACTTTTGGTATTAGACGAGATTCTTTGTTTTTTTGTAATTTCAAACATCATTGCGAAAATTGAACGAGCTGGAAGCCACCACTTTCGGTACCCAGTTTTCAATTAAATTTCGCAAGGGTCCCCCAATTAACAGAAAAAGTTTAAATGTAAAGTTTTTTAAGATTAATCAATCCGTCAGGACTGTATAGATACCAAATTTTGGAGAAATAAAGATTTATTTAATCAAAACTCACCATTTCCGGTAAAATTTAAAAAAGTTATCTGGAATTTTGCATGAAAGTTTACAATATTTTTGCAGTTAATCGTTGTTTCTATTTATTTTCAAAATAATAAATTGTAAAAAAATAAAAAGCTCCTATTTAAGCTACAACTCCGATAATTTATGGAAAAATCTTAAATTAATGATTTCATCCTTATCAATAAATAGGTTTGGACTGAACAGAGACTGAATCTAAGTTGACACACTGTTTGTTAAAAATCAACATTTCCATATTATTACTAAAAAGCTCCCATGAAAGCTGTCACTTCCTGTTGACTAGAATGGTGGAATTTATAGTAAAAGCTTAAGAATGAATTAACATTCCAATCAATCAATCTGTTTGGTCTGTAGAGAAGCTACAGACAATTAGTTTTTGTAAAACCACACATGCACGTGAATATTTTCAAAATATCCATACTTTACTAAAGAATAAGGTAATTTTAAAAATAAGTGATGACAATTCGGTTAAATTTAGAAACCAAATAATCATCGGTTATGGAACGTGGAATCATTTTTCTCAAAAAGTTACTGCCATTATCTTACTCGCAGATGGTTTAATCTTCGACTTTTGCAGTGGCGAATTCCCTTGCGCCCTAGCTCCAGATTGCGGATTCAATGAAATACCGTATCCACCAGATCTGGGTCGAAGTGATTATTTCCATTTTACAATTTTGACAAAAAAATGAGGGGGCACAGATTTTCAAAGGACAGTGAATTGATGTCCACTGTCCAGTGTAGAATAGGATTTTGTATCCAAATTATTTGACAGGTTTAGCATTAGCGAGAGGAAAGATTATGTTGCAAAATACATATATTTTTGTATAAAATTCAGGGTTAATTCATATGAATTTACCGAACGTATTGAAATCACGAAGGTGACATTGACATATTTATGTAGAGATAGGGTAAGTGTGTTTATGTTTATAAGGATTTCGTGTCTAAAATATCTGAAGGATCAGACAAATTTACGTAATAATAGTATATAGCATTTCATTTACATTTTTCTATGTAATTATTATAAATAATTTCAATTTCAAGTTCAATGAATTCGTTTCCAAGGTACATACATTTTAACCTTAAAAAATCTAGGCACTATTAAATTCAAATTATGTACCTCCATATAATTCACCGGTATGCTTGAAAAAATATTTCCTTATGTAGTTTTAAAATCAATATTCACATCACGTCTATAGCTAGAACAGCGCACATGTTTTAATTCTGTGGATATGTACGATGTTGACTAGAGCGATATATACTCGAATAACAACAAAATTATGTAATGACACAGAATTCTAGCACTACATAAAGACCTTTAATAATACAGCATTATAAAGTATTTAATTTATGCAGCACTTTACCCATTATTATGTCGCTTGACCTGCAGGCGGCAAAATAAGCTTTATTTCGTTTGGGACATAACATTGTATACCATAGTATTGTCTTTATGACCTATTTAGCATAAAATATACAAATCCAGTCCAGTTCAAAAATCTTTTTATTTAAATGACCCTTTGTATTGATATACACACGATAATTTATATGAGTATACGAGATTATAAAACAACAATTTATAAACATATAGTTTATTATTCAATTTGTGTGTTGCGAACTTGTGTATAACGAAGTTAACCATATCGAGCCAAACCATTTTGCTTTATATTGCTTGCGGAAATTTTAGTAATTTATATGATTTTCCTAAATAATATTATTTAGAACTAGCGAGCCAAGTAACAATTTATGACACCAGTTTTGTATCCGCTGAATACGTGCTTTAAACACGCTTCAACAATTTTAAATATCCATTTTAATCACAAAATTTCGTTAATTTTAATTAAGTAGATTACATCATGTGAATGGTAGCATAATTTTGTTTCGCCACCCATGCCACCACTTTGCATGTTTAGCAACGAAACGAGTTCACTGTGGACTGACCCTTACCAGTAAATGTAAATTTTATTTATTAATTAAATAACAACTCATATTTTGTTTTTCTTGTTGATGAAAAGCGATAAAATTTATAATCAAACAGTAAATTTTTATTTTTCATTTACGATGTATCCATCATCTGCAAAATATATAAATTAGATGATTTTTTATAAAATACACAAACAAAAATAAATATTTTCTTGATGCGATGTACTCGTATGGGAGCGTCGCAAATGTCATGCATCGGGGTGAAATATTTATAAGAGGATGGAAATATATGACATTAAGTTTTTTGCTTATTTGAGATGTGAGTACCAGCAATATTGATTTTTTCGGTATCTGCACTTTGTACGGTGCAGTGATGGGAGCTAGCACATATGTGGTGATTGGGATTACAGCAAAAAAAAAATTATCATACAGCTTAGGTTTTTGATGTGAGAGGTAATTTTCGTTTAATACTATGTTGTTACAGCTTGCTTTGAAATTTACGTCTCTCCAGAGATCTTGCTTCAGTCGAAGAAGTCAAGACAAATTTGTTATCCATCTGTATTTCATGTTATTGCAGTTATACGAAAATTAAACTTCTAAATATTTAGCTGGCTAAATCGAAAAATTGGAAAATGCGGCACTTAGGGTACGGTGCTTCAAGAAATCTGAAATAAAGATGCTTGCTGTTGAGTTTTATCAAATAATTCTTTGGTTTCTTTGGGTTACAGATTTTATTATATATATTATTGCCAAGTGGATTAGAAACCCATATGAAAAACCTTTACTAAAAGGAGTAAATAAATTTCTTGGAAATTAGGTAAACCGAATAAAAAAATATAAAAACAGTTTTCAACTCAAACAAAAATTACCACGTCTATAAATGATGCCACGTCATTTGCCATGACTTCGAAACAAGCATTATGAACAAAGGTCAACAAGCCTAAACAACAAAAGCGCACACTTGAATCTGCTACCAACGTGAGCAAAAAGACAAAAACAAGACCAACAACCATCGAATTAGCACATAAAAACTGATGTCCTAGCCTAAAAAAACCCACAAAGATAGTGTGGAGGACTATCCTACAATAAATAATGGGAAAAACTGCTACCAATCTATTTTGGAGGAACAAATAAATATAGATCTAGAGATGAGATTATGATTAACCCATTTTGGCCCAGAAACATTTTTTCTTCCTAGAAATCTGATATTTACATATGTGGGGCAAAATTGGTTAAAAATCATCAAATTCCTTTAAAATTTTGTGGTAGTGATTTGGTTTGCTTTGTTCAATCAGGCCACTGTGATGGCAAAAATGACATACGTCCATTTCTACGAAGAAAACGATAAATATTTGCTTATCAGGGGCAAGATCATTCTCGCAGCATGGAAATTTTTGACGGTGGTAAGATTTTGTGCGAGAAGCAACCATTGTCGCTCCATTGTTTCACAAAAAATATGAAAATAGCAAGCCATGAAATTCAATTTCAATCATCGGCTTTATAGCATTCGAACGAATTTATAAGATTTTTCTAAAGCTTTTACGTGAAAAATTTGAGTATCTTCTAAAATGTCCGTGCATGATTCCGCCCCAGTATTATTGCGAAAGGGGTAAAATTTACGAAAAAATTGCAACTTCCAAAAATACAAAAATTAATTTTTTCGCCAAAACGTCTGTTTTGTTGATGTTCATCAACACTTCAAAAATGCCAATTTGAATTGTTATTTAAATGTCAAAATTTCTAAATTTGATGTCATTTATTAGATCTACAAAGTTGCTAATGGTAATGGTAATGGCAAAGTAGGTGGGGTACGTATCGGGACCTACTTGGTTTATCGTGGCCTACTCGTTCAGTTCAGCAGCGGTCATTGTTGTGGTGGTGTATTCTCATTCTTCATATGGAAATATAGTGTTTCGAGGACTCTGTAGGCATATTTTTGGGATTGGAGACTGTGAGTTGAGTTTTGTCATTTTTTAGTTTTAGTCCTGTTTAAATCGTGGAGTCGTAACCAGTTTAACATTGTTTGTGCTGACTTTTACTGGATTAGGATTTGTACTGGAAAACGTTGGCACTACAGAGTACTAATGATACGGAATCTCGTTTTGACTAATCCGGAAAGAATTACTTCGGGTTGTAAGAGTTTCGTTGTAACGAATTTTTTGGGTTGGTTCTGGGTGATTTTTTCAGGAAACAAACTGTTGGCTTTATTCAGAAGCACCCTTTCTTATCCCAAACTTTTTTATAAAATTTTGAAATTCCGATTTGTCTAACCGATGCTTTCTTGATCGCGTTTTTTGAGACCGCTGGACGAGGGCATTGTGTACATATTCGGGAATTGTCTACATATTCGGGAATTACGGTTTTTCCGTTTTATCTCAGTTCTTCGGTAAATGTAAATTGCGTTAACGAAGCGAATTGCTCCGAATCTATTTAGTCCAAATTTTGATTTTGCTCTAGCGATGATATTTCTTTATAAGTTGGAAGTTGCTCGTCTGCGGTCGGGACCGGGAGACAAAGGTGGTTGCTGGATGGAAGCAGTAATCGGAGCTTGCTCAAGTGTTGCATGCGATGTTTCTTCGGCGACATCTTTAGAATATGCCGGTGGGTGTCCCATTGGATTCAATTTCATGGGGCAATTTTGTGTGAAAGCTGTTTGGATTTTTTTTTGGTAGAGTGTCTGGTGGGCCATCTGCTGTGGTCCCTAGAGAGTGAAGTGCGTTATTGTAGCTAGTGTTTCTGCTGTGGTGTATTGATCCGTTTGGTTTTTTCTTTTAAATGGATGTAGTACTGCTTTTGGTTGAGTCAGTGGTGAGAGAGGTGCGTTTTCGTTGAGTGGAACCACCTTTCTTTGTTGAGGATGCTCACTGTAATGGGGATGACGTAGCAGGTGCGTGTGTGCTTCCGGCCTTTGTTTTAATCATTTCTGGTCATTCTAGATGCTGATTGAAGTGTTGTCGGATTGGTGAGGTTCCATTAATATACGGATGTTGGTTTGAAGGAGTCGGATTGTTGTCTCATTCATATATATAGATTCTTGTAAAAATGTGGATTAATAATTTAGTGGTTTGAATTTTAGGTTTTTGTAAGGTGGGGATAGTAGTGGCTTGATGAATTTTTGAGCTCTGGTTTGGGACGTGTATGGATGGGCGGCTGTGGTCGATTTAGAGTTGTTGGTTTGTCTTTGAAATTATAATTTTTCGGAAGTGTTTGGTCTGGATTTGCAGGTGCTGTTTTGGAAAGTGGTTCTATTTTTTTGATTACCAGTTGTTGATTTTGTTTACATGACCTCTGGATTCGGGGAGTTTCATTTGGACGGGTGGCGACCCCCATCATGCTCCCATTGCATTGGAGTGTTGGTTAGTTTTGGTATAGTTTGTTTTGTATTCGAGGTTTGAGTTTTTGATGCAGTAGAACTTTTTATGGGAGCGGACAGGTTGGGAATCATAGTGGCTGTTGGGTCTACTAGTGGATTTGCTGTTTCAGCGAATGTTTGAGTTTTTGGAGTTACAGATGGCTTGGAAGCTACGGAGTAAATTTAAAGTACAGTCAAGTATTGCTATACTTAGATAGTGTTTCGGGGATCATGCACTTTTAGTTGAATTATTTTCTGGGTTATTCGGAGGACTGTAGGTTGGTAAAGGTTTTGGTTGGCTTGTCCTGGGTTGTCACAGTATGTCGATTGTATGATTTATAATTTATTTTATGCTGTTGTGAATGGATGGTTGACTATCGTAGATTGGTTTTTAATGTCTTATTTTCCAATTCGTTTATTTTATAATTAAAGCATTGAACAATTGATTGGGTTATTTGATTATCATCGATCCTATAGATGTGCTAGCATTTATTATTGGTTCTGTCATCTTGCAGACTCCTGATTGTTTTAATAGTTTTATTTGGTTTTGGTTTAATTTGTTGGGGTGTTAGGAATTCTGAAGCTGTGAAGGGCATTCGTTGTTAATACATTGCCTTGCGGATTCCGGATTGGCTGTTTTTGGAACCAGTTTTCCTTTGGTCATTTTCTATTTTTGTTGATAAGCATATTTGTGTTGGATTGGGGATGGCAAGGACGAGTGACTTTCATGAGTATTTTTTATGGATAAATCCATCGAATCAACAGACTTGGAGGTTGGGAGGGCCGTGCGTGCCTTTACTGCTTGATGCTATAATATTTCGATTCGATTTATTTTATTTTGGTGTTATTTGTTTTAAGAGAGCCGGATTGTTTTGGTTGGTGCTAATCATTACATTGCATTTATTTTATTCAAGTGTAGTTTCGTTATATCGCGTATTGTCCGGAATAATCAATTAAATATGGTTTCAGGAAATTCTGTTGTGGGTTGTGTAGTTACAGGAGGGAAGGATTAAATTGATACTGTTTTGTACGGTTTTTGTATCCAATCCTTCGGTTTTGTTATATATATGTGGAAAAGAGTGTACGGTGAATCCGGCGTTACCCTGTGTGGGAGCTTGGTCATGCATTGGGATCAATCAACCGGAATCAATATTGTTTAGGAAGCCGGAAAATATTAATTTAGAATTAAATTTCAGGAAAGCTACAGATGCTTGTGAAATAATAATATTGTTTTCTCAGGTTGCTGATTTAGAGAAGCAATTATTGAAGTCCAATACCTTCATTATCCATTAAACCTATTAAGCCTTTATCCGTCCTCTAGTAGATTAGAAGTAGATTAGAATTGTGTTGTGCCGCACGATCGCTAGGTGTCTGAAACCGGGTTCTTCTGTCCCAAAAGAAAAAACATTTCCTATCCTTCCTATTGTTATATGTAAACAGGCTGTAGGAATAGGCTCGGCGTTATCTGAGACACTTGTCCAGTACTTGGTCCTACATCAAAAATTCAACATATGGCATTGGGAGTCATGTTTTAATTTTGGGATTTTTATGTTTTGAATGTGTACTGGGTAAAAAAATATTGTAGAACTCGATTTTTTTCGTTGTTGTTGTTGCATAAGATACAGTCGGTCAAAAATTTAAGAATTTGTTGAAAATTGTGATGCACTTTTACAAATATAAAAAAAAGGATTTATCCGAAAGATATAAAATAGGGCTCATTTTAAAGGTAAAGGAATAAGGATTAAGAATATCTTACAAAAATAGTATCATCTTTAGGATTTTACCAGACTTTAGAATGTCGCCCATTATGTCAATAAACTAGGATCTAGGTAACTGCATCAACAACAAAAATTAACCAATTTAGCTGTAATACTACCATCAACATCATCATCAATAAAGGCTAATTTATATGACGAATTCATGGATCAACTGAAAAGTAAATTCAAACAATTGGAGAAAAATTGTGATAAGATACAGCTGCTGACTACACTGCCGAAGTCACTAACCATACAACAAATTCAACAGGAGTTCAACACAACACTATACTTGGTGCATAAAGCCAAATATATTCAGAAAACGAATGGGCCCACTGGGTCTTCCTGTACCTAAAACTGGGAAACGAATAAGCGACGAACTAAAGCAATCAATGATAGATTATTATAACAATGATGAAGTCAGTCGGACACTGCCTGGATAAAACGATTGCTTTATTATTGAAAAAGTTTAAGTTCAGAAACGTCTAATGATGAGTACATTAAAAGAATGCTACGAGGGCTACAAGATTCTCCATCAGAACGACGAGTCAAAAAAAAAACGGATTTTACAAATTTTGCTTGCCTCGTCCTAAAAACTGTGTGCAACCCGGAAGCAGTGGAACGCATACAGTGTGTGTTTGTACAATACATCAAAATGTAAAATTGATTATTTATAGAAACTATTACAAATGGAAAGACATAAAAATACCAAGATTGCATTTCATCTATTTTATGTCCAGATCCTAAGCGGACATGTTATCTTCTAAAATGCAAGAATTGTCCAGGATTAAGTTTATTTCGAGAATATTTGAAAAACGCTTTTATGGAAAAGGACTACGAGGATGCTGATTTATCATTCAGTCAGTAGATTTCAACTGACAGATGCAATTTCAAAAAGTATTCAAAACCATTAGAAAATTGTTTGGATTACTTCATAAAGCAGCTGGAAAATCTGATTCCTTATTACTTCATTTCACTTCAACAGTATACAGAAGCACTTGTGTCACGTGACTTTGCAGAAAATTATTAATTTATAATGCAGAATGCGGCGCAGGGTTTTCCTTGGAATAATAAGCATGCAACTATTCATCCATTTGTAATTCACATAAATGTAGATTCACTGCGGTAGTTCATCTGTTCCTAGAAAAAATGATCTAGTTGTAACACATTATAAAAATAAAAATAATTTTATGAATATAATGAAACACAAAGAGGATTTCGGAGTCGATTGTGAATGGCATTTCCAATTTTGGTGCACAGGAATATCGCAGGTTATATACACACTGATGTTGCTCGGGTATGACACTTAGCACATTTTCTCCTGCTATATACTTTGGCAATTAAGTGGCGGCCTGCCTTCAAAACTGGATTACTTTTAGTCTGCCTTGGCCGAGGACCTGCTGCCAGTGGCGAGATCAATATATGTTACATAAAGCTCGGGAATCTGTCTACGAAACTCTAATTGATCTAAGCAACCACCAAACGACTTACTAAGTACCCATGCATTGGTTATTGCTACATCAAACAACCAAAACTTGATAAGGGTATACCATTTTTTGCCTTGAATTCCTATTGTCGAGTTTCTAATTTCACGTAACTAGGTTTCTAACTAGAAATATTATTTAAATTTAATCGTTACTTCGAATAATTCTAAAATTGTGCTTCAAACGAAAATTACTTCCGGTGTATTACGCGGGTAACTAAGTAGTTCGACAAAATACTTTTTTAAGAGTTGTATTCTCTTCACAAACAAGCCACTTCAGTAGATTTTAAGGAATATTTGGAAGGTCGGTCTGGTAAATTAAACTGAGGTCAGTTTAATTTACCAGCCCTCGAATTTAAAATTTGTAATGTCTGAATATTAACCGGGTATCGGCACTACATCTGGGTATTGAACATCAACAACATAGCAGTGCGATTAGTGTCGATCTTAGTGTCTGTCTTTTAAAGCCTCAACATTACTAGGCGTGAGAAAATTAGCCCTACCTCTGCCTTATAAAATGATATAAAAAAATCAATAAAATGCTCCTTATATACGATAAATAAACCCACAACATTTCAGATCCTTAGAGACAACATGATTAATTCATATAAACCTTCTTATATAACATAAATCGTTCGTTCACTTTATATTTTACGACAAATACATATTTACACCTGGTATAGGCGTACATAATGTAGTAAAGAGATAATAAAGTACTAAAAATTAAATTCCTTTTAATTTCTCATAAATTAAAAATTTATTAAATTAGATTTAAACATTAGAAAGAATTTATATTATTAAGAACAAAAAACATGTAAAAAATTTGTTGTTCACACCGCTGCGCTGCTTTGCGTTCCTCAATGTATTTTCAACGTGAACATACAAAAAAAAATGTAAATTTGCCGTTTTACGTTCAAAAATGAGTTACATAATGTCAAAATCTATAAGGAGATAGAAGAAAAATTTATGTGATTACATCATTACTTAGGTGTATGCGAGGGTAATTTTTCCTTATCAGGTTTTCTTTTATGGATGCGGTGGTGCGCTTGTTCAAGTTCGCATATACATAAATTATTAAGGAATATAAAATTTTTTTGCCAACATTGAAACGACTTTGTTTTGGCTTGGCGCATATACATACTCGTACAATCATATTTCTTAATTCTCGTATACATATACAATTTGCTGTTTACGATTTGTCGTAAAATCTTGAAAATATTTTTATATCGGTAGACATTTCGGCATTTTTATGGCCATGACTCAAAAAAATATTTATATTGCAATGCTGAACTTTTTGGGTATATAGACTATTTCTGCAAATATTGTACGAGTAGAATGTGGTAGACTTGGATTGTTTTGGTCGCAGCTGTGGTAATTACCACATGAAGGTTGGGTATAATAATATTTTTTTAATTTTCAGACCCGACTCGGTGGATGAGGAAGTAGGGTTTTGCCATTATAATGATGTAGATAATAAAGCACCAACATATTTTTATACGGCGCGAAGTTTAACTATTATTTTTTACGCATTCGGGATAACAAATTATGAACGGAACCTGTTAATAATTATATTTTGTTGTTAGGTAAACGTATAGAGTGTTTCGTTAGGATATTTTCGTTAAATGATTTCCCAGGGCTTCGAAATGTTCGTACTTAACGAAATAAAAAAATATAAAATTTACCAACATAAAAATTCATTTATTTTTACAGATTACAAACCATGATTCATTATAATCTTGAAGAAAGCGATAGTTATATAATAGAGTTATAATAATTTTACAAATAATCGATGGTTGTTTATTTATTTATTTATTTACTTATATACATTTGGAAAAGCTGCACGTCCTATTTTGAGCTTCAAGCTCATTTACAATAGAACGAGCAGCCCTTAATTAATTACAAAGGTAAGATAAATTTATTCTAATTTCTTTGTAAACCGCAAATTCAGTTGTTGTGATTTTTTGCACATCAGTTGCGGGGTTGTACCGGTGTAATAAAAACAAAAGGCGGTCCAACAAAATATTAATATTAAAGATAGAACTTCTATAAATCAATAAAAAACAAAACAAAAATTAAAAAATTGGTGCTTAATTTATTCCATTATTTTAACTCCAATCAACGTATTTTGAATATTTTGGCATTTTTCGGGAGTTCTCCCCTAAATTGCAGGTACATTTTTTCCAAAAAATTACGTCATACATGTATTTAAAATGAAACAATAAGCCAATTGCTTTCAAAAGTTTTGTAATTTTAGCAAAAAAAGACTCCAATTTGCAATAAAATATGTTTGGCCAATTTTTTCCAGCACTGTACATACTTATATAATAGGTGTAACAACAAAAAAATTAACTTAAGAAATAAGTTCCAATTTTAGAGATTTTAAATTATTAATCTGACTTAGTTTGATCCTCAGGTAAATGATTATCACAAGTAAGTTTATCATAGAAGGCATGATAAAGCCTTAGAATATGAAAATCTCAGCTCATTCAATTTTCCTTTCGATATCGGTAATTGTTCAGTGTAGTAAATCGGAATATTATCTGGAAATTTAATTTATTTCCTAGCTCTGGGATAATTTGTTTAGGTGCTTCGTATTTATGTTGAAGGATATTTGAAGATTCTTTTAGAACATCCACCTGCCGTATTTGATGGGCCCAGCATACATTTTCATTTACTGTATTTTACGCCGTATTAAGCTGAGAAGAAAAACTTCTAAAACTAAAAAAATCGGCTTGTGCCATTTCTACAACTTTATAGTGAGTTGATTCTCCTGCACGACAGTTTCTAATCAGTGCGTACCACTGTTCAGGAATTAAAAAAAAATCCGTTTCTTTTCTCGCTCGATAATAGAATGAACATTTTCGAGGAGTTTGTGCGAAATATTCACATCTAGAATTTTGCATAACCAGGCATACCCTCCAAAGACAATTCTGGTTTTATTTTGGCCGTAGCAGTTGTCAGACCAAAAGTTAAACTGTGAAATATTATTTTTGGTTTTCGATTTAATGTAATGGTACAAACAGCTTATTACTTTATTGGCTCTTTTATGCGCTTGTTTCATCCCAAACGAAACTGGTAATATAAGGAACAGACAATACTTTTTGAAAATCAAAGCAAGCAGCAATAGTTGATTCGCTTTCTATAGCGTTTTGCTTTTCGACTTTTTTTAGATTTCTGGCTTTTTGCTTATGATGGAACCGCAGATCATGTTTTAACGCTACACTGTTTCGTTCTGATTCGCTTAAATTATTAAATTGGTGGCATTCCCCGCATTGATCTTTTTTCGCACGTGAAATCCAATATTGAATTCCATGTTAAAAATATCGGGGTATTGTCGTAATGTAACCGATTTGTATTTAATCGTAAAACAAGTTGCAGGTATTTATTTAAGCCATTCTAGATATAATCGGTGCATTTTGGCTATGGAAATATCTCCATCGATGTACTTTTTTGTTTTTTGTGATCACGCTCCAAAGATCTTATTTCTTCAGTCTCATGATTAGTTTTCCCGATAAATGTACCTCGTTTATCTGGGGATAAGTAAGCTGTTAGAAAACTGTTTCAATCCATTGGCTGTTAATGGCCAGTGTATCTGTGAATATTTTTAAGCATACTTTAATAAATTCTTTTGTGCAGTCAATAATACGGTATAAAAAGTATTGTCGGGAGCATGAACGACGGCTATTTCCAGACAACACTGCAAGCTTAAAAAACAATCTGCAAGCTTATAAAAAGACTCGAAATTTTTTAATCGATCTTCAAAGGCAAGCTTATCTCCACATTTCAACATACAATTTGTACACCCATCTCTCATCTGTTTAGCATAATTAACTTTTCCGGGTTTTGAAACAAACACCTTTCCAGAATTGTATAATTGTTTCAATTTATTTATTTCCCAATTATTTGGATTTCTCTTCCATTTACGAGTTGGTGGAGTATAGTTCATTTTATCGGTTGATACACATTGAGGAACTAATACTGTTTTCGTAGGTGTAATTGAGCTGTGTGCTGGAGTCGAAACTTCTTCACCAATTTTGGTAACTGAATTTGACTTATTCTGACGAATAGTTAGAGTTTGGAATATAATCCTCACTGCTATGTCCAAATGGGTCTGAATTATTAAATGTAGCATTAATATCCAATTAAATATTGTAAACTCAATTAATTGTTTGCCTGATTCAGATTTTGATAAATTTTTAATTGAACTAGATTTAGGAACATGGCAGTAAAACTGGTACTTTTTAAATTGGCTGTTTCTTCGTTGATCGATTTTTGAATGACTTTTCAGCTGTAATTATTAGGATTAATGAACCAATATTAATATTTAAATTTAACGTTGAAGGCTGTTTAATACACACATATTTTCGATGTCGGGAATGATTCTGAATCGTTTTCCTTTAGACTCCCATGCTGTAAATTATTGCCATTTGGATTCGAACTATTTGAATTGTGAGTATATTCTGATTCACAACCACGGAAATCTAACCGTTTTGAGTATTTTTGCGATGCTGTAAATACATTTTTTTTAAATTTCGGTGGTAAATTGCTAAAACCAAAAATTATATTAATTCATACCTTTAATAATATTTAATGCCATTTTCATGATAACTCTTGAGCGATTCATCACACGGGAAAGTAGTTTCTTGTTGCCAATAGTTAGTACACTCTAAGAAATTTCAGATGAAATTCATTGCGATTATTAGAGGTTATCTGTTGCCCGCAATTCTGTAGTAAAATTTCATCGTAGCGTGCTCTCGAGATAATTATACACAAAATGTGTGAATTATTCAAAGTGATTTACGTTTTAAAGGCGATTACTCGCAAAATAAAAGTGTCAAATATTTATTCTAAATGTTGAAAAATCACTGGTGAATTACTTTTAAAATGAAAATGCCGTCTGTTTGTGTGTCAATTTAATTCAATAAATTGGGAAAATCAGCTACATTAATAGGTGTAAACTAGAACTAGTAGGTAGTGCAAAAACAATTTATTTGTGTGAAAAGTTATCGAAATTGTTACAAATCATGGAAATTTTGATGGATATTGTAATTAAAAAATATCAAATTACATTTAAATAATGATAAAATAATTTTTTCATTTGTTACATAAAAAAGTAAATAAATAAAATAAATACATTGGAATCAATTTGATAATGAATTGTGGTCTTCAACAACTACTAACGAATTCATTTTGCGCATAAAAATTAATATCAATAAATGATTGCGTATAATTATTAAACTTAGTTATTAGATTATTTATTTTTGTTAAATTGCTGATGGTTTTCTTAGGCTAACTTACTGACTCTGGGTAATGCTTTAATGAAAATCGAACTAAAAATTCCATTAATTGCGCAATTTGGCTGGGATACATAATACGAGTATTCATGTAATACAGCAAATTAAAACTTGTGTAAGAGTCATGGACTCGTGCCTCACTTGCTACTCCTCAATATATATTGATAAACTAAGATTTTTCATTCAACTTTTTAGTTAAAAATCGATAAAAAAATATCTTGCTCTACCTATTTATCTGGAGCCACTATCGGGAGCTCTATCTATTTCAAAGGGAAATTTTAAATTTCCTTTGGTTTGTACAACCCTTGAACCATTAGAAATGGTTTAATCTTACAGTAAAAATTTAAAACCCAGCAAGATGATTTATTTTTATAACGTCATGCCAAAATAAATGTTAACTGTCATATTTCAGGTCATTAAATGTTTGTTTTAAGAATGAATTTATTTTTCATTTTTATGGTATAGCGACACCAGTGAATAAGTAGCTACAGTTTCAGTAGAAACGCCTTCGGATCGCCAACATATTCGGATGATACCCTTTCGATGAGCAGCGCCGCAATGCGTTCATCATCCAACACAAATTCGACCTCCAAGAAACTTTTTTCCAATTTTTATATACTTTGGTACAAAATGCCTGATGAATCATGACATTTCAGAGCTGTTGTAAAACAAAATGTTACTTGGTAAAAGAATCAAACACTATTGTGGACGATTTGCGAGGTTCCTCATTTTATATTCTAAAAGGCGTTTATTGTTCGGGAGCCCAAAAAGCCATCGAACAGTGTCCAGATTCGATAATCGAAAAAGATGGGTACAGGAATTTTTTACGTACTAAACCACAGTATATTAAACACAGGAAAATAACAAATGTATTAAACGTCGTGTTTTAATATAGTGGCACATTAAATGTGAACGTAGTTAGATTAAGTAAATAATATTTGACTTACATTTATATTTTCAGTTTCCAAAGTTACTACTCCATTGTCACAAAACCATTGGTCTTATTCACTGAGGACCAAAAATATTGTCTCTGCTACTCTACTACATTTTCGCACACCTCGGCTCCGTTTTGTTCTAATAACAATTTTGATCCGTTTCTGCCATAATTTTTTTTCATATATTGGTTTTCTTTGTACAGCCCCAGAGCTGAATACCTGTGTGGACGGTTTTACGGTTTGCCGGTATAGTAGCAATTTATTATGTAGAGTTAGCTCAGAATTTCTTCCTAAGAGCCAATCCATCTTTCTGTATTTGATGTTTAACTCTTCTTTTTTCTTTTTCACATGCTCTTTCCATTTTAATTTTGCGTCTAGAGTCATGTCTAGATATTTTGCCGTATTTGCATAGGGAATTTGCTGGGAGTTCAGTTCTACTGGTATCCAGTTGACCTTATTGTTGGTAAAGTTTACGTGAACAGAATTTGTTTCATTAAGTTTTATTCGCCAGCTCTTGGTCCAGGTACTGACAATATAAGTATCTCTTTGCAATTTGCTTGTAGATTCTTCTATGCAATTAGCAACTGCTGAGATGGCCGTATCATCCGCAAACGTCGCTATGTTAGTCTCCACTATCGTTGGCAGGTCCGAGGTGTATAGAACATATAAAGTTGGTCCCAGAACGCTACCTTGTGGTACCCCTGCGGATATTTTCTCTATTTCTGAATGTTCGCCATCTAATTTAACTCGAAAGTGTCGGTTAGATATGTAAGATTTTAGAATTTCATAAAAATGCTTTGGTAAGCCTCTTTGTCATTTATATTCCATAACTTTATGCCATACTCTGTCGAAGGCTTACATCCAAGAAGACGCTTGAATATACTTTCTTTTGTTTCAAGTACCGCTTCTTGTATACTGTTGTTGAGTTGTTCTAGTTCTTCTTCTAGCTCTAACGGGTTTTTAATTGGCAACTGAAGATCAATATTATCCTCAACAAGTTTCTGGAATTTCTCCCAGCAGGTTTTTTTGTTCGTTAGCGAAGGTGGACTAGTTTTTTTAACAATCGTTGCACTGATTGTCATAATAACAGGCGTGTAATCCGACATAATCCCCTCGCTGCTTTCTAGGTATATGTAGTTTTTGTTTATACGAGTACCTTTGGTGATAAAGAAGTCAATGATATCGGGTATTTTATTTCTATCCGTAAGCCAAAACGTTGGTCGTTCTCCAGAACAAAAATCGCAATTGCATAGCCTTCCTGCTGCAAACAGCTCTCTTCGAGGGCGCGGCTACTTGGTGTTACCTACGTGTACACAGAGACAGTCGAAGCCTTCTGAGTACCCCCGGCTGAGTGAGGGGCAAACCATAAAATGACGCTAAAATATTACAAAATTGTAAAATATTATATTAAATACTCGTAAAGTTCTTATACGTATAATGGTAACAAATTCTAAGCTCTAAAATTTCATGTTATATTATTATTGGTTTAGAATAATTCATATTGAACCGAAATTTATATTGAAAGAGGATAATTATATTAACATAACATGAATTTCATCACTTCAGACTACGGTACCATCCTTTTTTCAATTACTATTTCGATTTTTTTATTGACTGGCTTTTACTTAACCTGTATGCATGTTCCCGATACCAATGCATATTATATTAAAAATTGAGCATTTCTCATGCTGCTATGTAAATACAGGTGCTTGTGGTAAGCCACTATTGAAACTGTCACAAAAGCCATGCACATTTGACACAGCATTTTTATCGTTATGGCAAAAATTTATCACTAGAATTTATTAACAAAACAGGTTCCTTAATAAACCACACTTCGTGTGTTTATAGTATTACACATCGTTGTGTATTTTACAATCACTTCTAGTGTTAAACTATGATTTTTTCGTGATATTTTACAATCACTTTTTAGAGTGTAGTTAATTACACTAACTTTTATTATTTAAATTTTGTGTCATTAAATTAAAAATAAAGTACCTCTATTACTTTTTAATAAATAACAGCATTAACTATTTAAACATTTAAATTATTTGTAAGAAAAAATACTTACTAAACCAATTTGAGGTAAATTAACAATTCACGCTCACGAGAATGAAAATTAATTTTTCTCTCACATTTACGAGATATAAATAAATAAAGTCAAAAACATCTTCACAAAAAATACATTCCATAGGATTTAAATGAATTTACGTTTATTGGAACTGCATACCAAATTACACTTCCTGTCACCATAGTGACATCAATGATATAGCAAGATAATCAGGAACTAAAAAAAATTATTAATTTAACGGATAATACATGTTTCATATATTGCATTAGCGAAATCTTGCAAAATGACACCTCAATTAGGCCGAAGTTGACAAACATTATGACATAGTGGCATTCCTACCAAACGTTATGTTCATTTGAGGCAAGGTTAGCAACGTTGCTTATCAAATTATGATTAATTGATTTAAACATTTGTATTCACAAGTTTAAATAGAATTAGTTTTTATGTGTTGATGTGTTGTTGAAATAAATTTTTCGGCTGATAACTTTCGGCTGAAGAATGTTGTTCAACGATGACGTATTTGTCTACTTTCAGCTGAGAAAGCGAAGACACTATCTGCATTATCGATGTTTTATATTTTTCGGCTGGAAGCTTTCGCCCGACATAATAGTATTAGTTCATAACTTTTCAGGGAGAAGTCGGAATTGAAAATTTTTTGGAGAGTAAAAAAAGTTCGTTATAACAAATACTCGTACACTACGTTAAAAGTGCAAAACTATTATAAATCGACTTACAATAGCTTTGAATGTGTGGTGATATATGTTTTTAAATTTTTTTTTTTGCAATCTGTTCTGGGGCCAAGGATTTCCCAACTCTTTTGCGGTTTGCTTTATCCGTCCTTACTTTTACGCCAGTGTTAACCAATTCGAAGGCGTACGGTTATAGGACCGATTTTATCACCATCTGCACATTGCATAGCTCCATGCCAGCCTATACTGGCATGGAAGATGGGTCTGCCCATGCGTTTTGCACTCCGACAGGGGGTCACACATGTGTTCCATTTCATCACAGATCGTAATCTGTTGAGGAAAATTCCCTTTGCACCCTGACCCTATCGGTATTCGAACCCGGTACCTCCCGGTTCAAACGCCAAAGCATTAACCACTGTGCCATTTGGTCGGTGGTGCGATATGTAACACAAACATTATTCACTATGCCGTTATAAGATTTTTTAAGATAATAAAATTCCAAGTCCTCGAGTAACATTTCAAATTACATATCCACCCACAGAGAACGAAGTAATTTATAATTCAACAAAGAGATAAATTTGTTTCCATTACTAATATAGATATAAAGTTTATGCAATATCTCTAAATAATAACACAAATAAAAGAAAAATTCTTGTCCATGAAAATGATAACAAAAAAATATTAATGGTTCACTATACAGTCGTAATAATAATAATAATAACAATAATAATCATAATCATAATTCAAAGGGAAGTATAAATCAAGAAAAATTAGACTACATTCTTGAACTTTTGCCTCCAATTTTCTTCATTTTCTCGTTTGCCGCGTTCATATGACTTTGGTGTTTGTGTTTGTTCGCCATTATACAAATGAAAATTCTTTAAATAATTTTCATTTACATTTTTATTTCATACATTTTTTTTCTTGTTACCATCAACATCTTTAAGTATTATTATCTGGATAACAATAGAGTCAAAATATATATACATCCTTATATAAACACATCCACATATACATAATATAAATATGATAACAGTATGATAATTTTTTTTTTCATTTTCTATTTCCCGTTCTTCATATTTTTTGTATGTGCTTTGCCATTTTTTATTTGTGTCGCTAAATTATTATGACTTTTTTATTCATCTCCATCATATCTTCTTCTACATGCTCGTAATTTATATTTTTCCTCAATTCACTTTCTCAGATTATGAATCATAAGTAAAAAAAAAACGAAAGATCTCGAGGGAATGCTAGTTTTACAACAGGAATATGACGTATGCAGCAATATGAATAAAAGTGGGGTGAATAATAAAATATAAAAAGTTTTAATTTATTTGAGATTATTAACCTAGTTTATATGATGTAGGGGCTTTTATATTTGTTGATGGAGTGTTTACCTGGGAGTTCATTACGGAATCAGTATTATCGTTTAAGAGTACCTCTAATTGAAGTGTCGGTTCTATGTCCATGAAGCTGTCACAAAAGGTTACCACGAAAAACACTAATTAGTACATGTTAGCATAAAAATGGTGAGGTGAATAGCTTGTGGCCAACACCCGACTCTCTTTCACCACAGATCTTGAATAACCGTCCATATGGCACAGTGGTTAAAGAGGTAACTCAGGTTAAGTTCGGACAAATAAATCATGTGACTCTTTAAAGTGACTAATCCAACTCTGAATATACAACCTTCCTTGAGAGATATTTCGCCATTGATTGGAAGCTTTACTGAAAATATATGTTTCTCACACACTATGGTAGCCACCTATTCGTGATACAATGAAAATATCCAGTTATTGTTTTTTAATTTGATCCATTATCTTGTAGATTTTTTGATAATTGTTTTAAAACCTAGCAGTCCTCAATCTTAGCTGAGCTTAATAATTGTAGTTCACAAATACTATTATTTTGATATGCAGTGTGGATCGGGTGCCATCGCTTTAGCTCAAAGAAATCGTTTTCTTCACTCAATCTGCCCCTGCAAGTCATCGCTTGATATAAAATAAACACTTGATCAGGATTACGATGGTTCAAATAACCTTGAATTTTAACATGGACAGAGCTATTAGCCGATTGCCATTTTTGAGATCGTTTAACTGAAATCTGTTGGTGAAAGATCCTCCAGTGTTTGGTGCTCTCAGCCTCGCTCCTTTTTAGGATGTTGAGAGCGGCATCGGCAATGGAAGTCTGGTTTTTAATGAGTTTTAGCAGATACTCTTGATTGATTTGCTTTTATTTTCCGTATTTCTTCTTCATAATGTTCTGCATCACAATGTTGATAGCCCCTCTTTTTTGTCTTGTGTTCCCACTATGATGCATTGTCCTCTTATTTAATCCCATATCTGCTCCATTGTGATGGAGTACTTCGTTCTTTAGTTCTGATTCAAATTATTAACCCAAAACCGATATACATTTAATTTTGCATAATATGTCATAAGATTGAAGTATACGATGATTTTCCGTTGAGTTACTGGAAACTGGTTAGATTGTATGAACTGGTGATTGCTGATGTCTTTACGAATGTACTTGGCATAGCAATTCATTCAATAGGCCAACTAGTTGGGGAAAGGATTAGTGTCTTTGATTAAGACAACATCACCTAATTACAGAAGGCTTGATCAATTGCTTGTACAATTTTGTACAAATTTCTAGTACTTCAGTGGAGTTATGTTTTCCTTTAGTAGGCTTGGTTCTGGTGCGGAAATTAATGAATCTCCCACAACAAAACTGACCTGATGTTAGTATCATATCATTTGGATCGGCTGACATTACCATATCATTTGGATAAGGCTGTCTATTGCCTATAGACCCCCTTCCCTATATAAGAGAATTTCCAATTTTGGTAACCTTATTTTGGACACCTTCTTTATGTTGTCATTACAAGTGCTGCTCAATCCATTATCCAGCTCTTCTTGTAATGCATTAACAATTGTTTCGTATTTGGATTTAATGTAGACGAAAACGTTGTTCACGAAATACTCTTGATCCAAATCCTCTCTTTCGGCTTCTGCAATAATATTTTGTGATTATTGTAGAATGAGTTCCATGCGTCTATTAGCTGCTTAAATTTCAGCTCGCAATAGGCTTTACTAGGTTTTAGCGTTGAAATGTAACCTCTATTTTGTTTAGGTTTTGTTTCAACATCTCAGCCTTGGCTGCTTGCGATTTGTAGCGTTTTTTCTGTTTTTTTGGGGTACATGATCCAGTAGTTTCCTCATCTTCTTCAAATAGAGGCAGTAACGGCTACTTCATCTTCTCTGGCCTTTTGCTAATCTTCTTTTGTTTGGGTTGCTGTTAATTCTTCTTTGATTTTGGGATGCATGGATTTCGTCTCTGCAAAAACCATCTGGACTTGCTTACGATATTCTTGTTTGTGACACGAATGATCATCGGGTAATATGTGTATATTCGGTATTCTGCGTTATTATTAGTCAGTTGAAGGTTAATGAGGCGATCATCGCAGTATTTTATCGTTTTTCTGTGAGGCCCATCTTTTTTCATGTTGATAATAGTAGTTGGCTGGCACAATATATTAGCAGAATCCGTCCAAATCACGTTGTTCAACATATTAAATTACAAAAAAGTGTATGTTATATAAACTGTTTGGTTGAATAGATCAACAAATTTTTTATTTTTTTTAATCCCTGCTATCTGTTCTGGTTGGCCCCAGTTGGCTCTCCCAACACTTTCGTGGTTTGCTTATTTACGTCCTTACTTTTACGCCTGTATCGGCCAATTTGGATGTAGGTCCGATTTTACTTTAACCACTATGCCATTTGGTCGGTGATTAACTATATTACTAATTGCTTATCGTTTAGTACATACAAAGGAAATTCTAACTTCTGATCACAGGTGCATCTCTTTTAATTTTAATTTTAACACCCCTAAAACCTTACCGCAATAAAAAATTATGTCACTGGGAACGTTACTGAAGTGAATTATCGACTTTACTTCACTCGCCTAGGGTAACTCGATCCGCAAAAGTTTTGAATCTTTTGCAAATATACTTGCCTGCTTATTACCAACCAATTACTCAGAACAAGCCTTTCTCGTGCTCTAAGCTGAAAATGTTGAAGATAAATATTAGGACTATAGAATGTGGTTGAACAAACTAATATTCAGGCTGATTGGGATAACTTCCTGGTTGCGCAAAAAGACTAGCTAAAGAGTTTAAGGTCAATATAGTATGTCTGCGATCATCAGGCTTAACAAAATTTTCACCAAGAATGATAACTGTAGGCTAGAAGCTCCTCATTTTTCCAACGGACAGTTAATTTCTTCAAAAAAAAAAAACAGTTTCTTAATGCTCATTGTAATGGGCGCAACATCTTTTGTTTTGATACTGTTGCTACTGAACAAGATAGTAATGATAATACTTCTGCTCCAACAGTGGATTGGCGTCTTTTACTAAGGCTATTCACGCTCGAAGTTATTTGGCATGGCTACCCTATAATTAAATTTCTCAAAGCCAGCTTTCTTCACGTTACGGGACGGTTTGGTACACATATTTCGTTACTATTATACATGCATACATCAGGTTTGGTGTCGACAAGACCATCACCAACTGTATTGATTCGTTACTCAAACACGCTATGCCGTATAGTTGAGTTGTATGGATCCTCAGTTGCTGTAAAAGTTACCAAAGAATTTCCACTGGTTGGTATTCTTTCCCCACTGTTGTTGCTCTTGGTAATGAATGACCTTTTGGTAAAACTTCAACAGTCCTGGTGTTGTGTCTAGGGATATGCCGTCGACCTTGTTATAACCATGTTAGGAAAGCGACTGAATGTCATATTTCACCTGATGCAACAAGCCCTTCATACTATGGAGTCTTGGTGCTTTTATAAGAATCTTCATGTTAATCCATCCAAAACTGATATGGTTGTCTTCACCAAACGCAGAAAAAATGATGGCCTACATTGCCCGCTGTTTTATGGAGCACGATTACTAATTCGGGTTGCGTTAAGCATCTGCTTAAACACAACAGCCGGTCGCGAAACTATTTATTGATGAGCCAAATTCTTTCTTAACCAAATAGGTGTGTACGCTAAAAAAAGAAAAACTACGAATTTTCGTTGCGGTTCTGACGGGGCACGGTCTTTTCAAACATCTGAATCGCACGCGGCTTCTTTCAACTATACCGTGTGTGATGACCGCATACATGCTAACGATGATATTCCATTCAATAGCAGTCCTGCTTTAATGAGATCAGATTACACGCTTTTAACTCCGTCTTGATTGATGTAAATTATTTTATGTCCTTATACCTTGGTCTAATCTATTTGCCAATATTGCTGTCAGCTCGTGTTAACTCTGATGAATTATTTACGACTTGCACCATGGATCTCTCTTTGAATACGGAACTCTCGCGCTGTTCCAGCGTTTAAATAAATTGATTATCGATTGTTGGTTGTCTTTCTTCGTTTTTTTTACTAGAGCTATATTGATTAAAATATTTAGTAAACCTTTGGTCATATGTTGAATTTTATAAGGTTAATGAACCTCTGGTGCTTTACCATTTTATGATGATGTGAACCACAAACAACAAAATTTCAATTGAACCCGATCACTCCGTGTTTCGTTTTCTTTCCTGATTCCTACCAGAAATAATAATATTTAACATTGTCTCCATTCTCTACATTTTTGACAAAATTTTTAAGATTATCTAAATATATACATTGTCTACATATGTAGAATATATTAATTAACTACGCGGTGTAGAGAATACAACACAACACACTAGTTAACCTAGTTGCTCGAGTTTTGCTCGTATACGTCAGGAGCTGTAGTTTGTATTCAACGTGAGCCTAAAAGATAAATAATCTCAGTGAATAGGTTGAACTTATGCGATCGATCGTTAATTTGGCCGAACTCCGAATCTAGAAATGCAGTTTTCGAATGAACGTAGGAGTTTGCTTGAGTGTGGTCAAGTCAATCGCTAGTGGTTGATTCCCAATTTGCTTAATTGTTTGATATCTGCCACTCGAGTTATCTAATCACGCGGAATTTTGTGACTAGCCAGTTAATGTCGATCGAGACTTGTACAGGTTAATAATTGAGAAAAGAAACCGTTGTGGGGAAAGATTCCTTAAGAGGTTAATTCCGAGTTGGAACTAGTGAGACTCATGGGACCTGGTTATTATGACGTTCCGACTAATACTTTTTAAGTGAAGGTGTTAATCACTGTGGATGTGAGTATGTGTGCTAACTCATGATTTACATGATCCACTCAAGAGAAAAGCGACAGTTGACATGTTTGTGGCATTCTCTACACCATGCACATCACTGGAACATAAATCATTATAGTTCCATATTGATGATTTACGCTAGAAAACAATAGTGGACTTTATGTTGGTCCTGCAATCCACCATGTGGCCCAACGACAGGGGAGTGCAGTTGAAAATTAAAACAAAAAAAAATAATGTTTTACACAAACAAAAAAATGCAAATTTAATGAGTTGATATCGCTAAGTTGTTTGAGTTGTTTGTGGTGGCTGGTGTTTTTTTAATGCCGCGTTGTGCGTTTTTGCCGTGATTAGAGAAGGACAGATGACCAAAAACTTGTGTGGCGACGTTCTGCGCTTTCACGATTTTTATTAGGTTTGTACGGTGGTAGTTTTCTGCTCACACATATATTTTTACACCACGCACCATTAAAAATATTTCATTTTTGACTCACACTAGTATTTTAATTATTTTATTAATTTTTTTTTTACGTAAAGTAAGTTGCGAGAGACTTTTGCAGATTTATCATTTACTTTTCAAAGTTGAAAAGGTTGCCCACTAAATGTCGGTAAGTTTTTCACAGCTCAGATGGATTGACTGATCGGGATGAAACTTCATACTTAAGCTTTTCTCACGAATTAGGAGATCCTAATGATTTTTGGCAGAAATTGTTCTTCCAGAAGTGACATCCTCCATAGGGGCTTCTTCGTTTACAAATATTTTGAAAAGTATATCATTTTCGAGAAAAAAAACTGTTTTAACAAAAATTCGCCTTCTGTACGGCCCAAATGGATTGATTGATCAGGATCAAACTTCACGCGTAAGCTTTTTCTATAAATTGGGACCGAAATCGATCCACTGGAAGTGAAAGCTTCTATAAAAGCTTTTTCGTTTTTTGCATTTTGAAAAGTATTTAGAATTTTCGGAAAAACGATTAAAATAAAAACATTGTAAATTTGCGTCAAGAAAAACTGTAGCATCGTTTGGTGTCAGGCCAATTTACGAAACAGAGCTGTCTAGTAGCGATACTCGAAGCATGAAAACACTAGGGACTTTTTGCCTTTCTTTAGGAGTGTTGTTACAATGTCTATGGTTAAAAATGGAAGATTTAATTGCTACCTCACATAAAAGACAAAAGGGTCGTGTACTAATGCTTTCAATAACATGTAGCGCATAATTTGAGGCCATCTATAAACGCCTCCTATAGATGAATTGGACGCGCAGGATGGGCGAAAAAGAAGCTGTCGATACTGTCTGAAACTTCTCTCGAAACTGTCGTGACATTTTATAAGTTTCTGCGTCCTCGAAACCAGATTCCAGTAAGCGACGTGCTCTGACAGTGCTTTTATATGTAGTATAAAACGTGGCTTCGTGGTTGCGCGATTCGGTGAAATGGGTTGCTGAACAAGAAGATGTAAGACAGTGTGAGATTTATCATGTATTTAATACTCACGTCATAGTTGAGGAAATTGATGATATTTTCGATTTTGAGGCAACGATGTCCTGTACGATTTAGACACCTCTAACGTTCTTCGACGGTTTCGTTGTCCATTTCCTATTGCTAAAATGATAAAAAGAGTTGTTTAAGGAAATCATATGAGACCAACAATGCTCCTTATAATTTCGTAATGAAGACTTACCAAACTACTTTTCATTTGATTTTTTTAAATGATTCGGTAAATTTGAACATTTTTATTAATTTTAAAATTTTACGGAGGGCATTACAGATACCATTAGGCTATTTTTTATTTTTTTATTTATTTTTTATTCTTTGCAATCTTTTTCTGGGGCCGAAGCACTCCTAACTCTTTCGCAGTTCGCTTATTTACGTCCTTACCTTACGCAGTTGTCTGCCAAATCGAGGACGTACGGATAAAGGTCCGATTTTGTTACCATCTGCACATTGCATAGCTCCATGCCAGCCTATACTGGCATGGAAGATGGGTCGGCCCATTAGGCTATTATTTAAATAATAAAGGGTGGTTAAATTTTAAGGGCCGATGTTGATTTTAAATAAAACACAAATTATTTAGGAAATTATTGTCAATTCTTTTTATTATGATAATATGGTATGGTTCAATTATGTGTGAAACAAAATATCGGCCAAATGGCCGCCGCGACCTCGGCGACACACCTCCACCCGATGGTTCAAATTTTCGATGACGCTTAGGCATAATTGAGGTTCTATGCCGTTAATGTGCCGAATTATCTCATCCTTTAGCTCTTGAATTGTTGCTGGCTTATCGACGTACACATTTTCTTTCAAATAACCCCAAAGAAAGAAGTCCAACGGTGTCAAATCACATGATCTTGGCGGCCAATTAACATCGCCACCATGTGAGAAAACACGGGCATTGAATTTGTCGCGCAAAAGAGCCATTGTTTCGTTATCTGTGTGGCAAGTGGCACCGTCCTGTTGAAACCACATATCGTCCACATCCATATCTTCCAATTCGGGCCATAAAAAGTTCGTTATCATCTCACGATAGCGAACACCATTCACAGTAACTGCCTGACCGGCCTCATTTTGGAAAAAATACGGCCCGATGATGCCGCCAGCCCATAAACCGCACCGAACAGTCACTCTTTGTGGGTGCATTGGTTTTTCGACAATCACTCTTGGATTATGATTTGCCCAAATGTAGCAATTCTGCTTAGTGACGAATCCATTGAGGTGAAAATGTGCCTCATCACTGAAGATCTGAGATTTTCTTCGAAAATTGATCATCAACTGTTGCCATTTCTTGCCACCATTCTGACCATTGACGACGTTTGGAATGGTCAAGAGGCTTTAGTTCTTGAGTCAATTGCACCTTATAAGCGTGTAAATGCAAGTCTTTATGCATAATGTTCATCAACAACGAGCGTGAGAGGTGCAATTGTTGGGCACGACGACGAGTTGAGGTGGACGGCTCTTCAGCCACACTATCGCGAACAGCAGCAATATTTTCTGCTGTACGAGCTGTACGAGCATGCACTGGTATTTTAAAATCTCCTACAGACCCGATTTGCTCAAATTTTTGCACGATTTTTCTGATTGTACGCATATTTTAACTATTAAATTGACCGAAAAAATCACGAAGTGCACGATATGCATTTTGATTTGAACGCCCATTTTCATAATATGCCTGGATAACTTTAACGCGTTGCTCGATTGTGTATCTTTCCATGGTTCAAATTGAGTTAGTCTGAAATTGAGAAATGTCAAATTAAATGCAGAAAAAAACTTGACGTTTAGGTGTGGTTCACATTCAACGTCGGCCCTAAAAATTTAACCACCCTTTAGAACTGCTTTTTCAAATTTTGTTAAAAATTAAATTATGCCAAATGCGCCCGATGGAGAAATATCAATCAATTCTATGAACCAAAGTAATATTTATAATAATTCCAGTTAAATGAATGCAATTGTTACTTGGAATGGTTTATCACAAGATATTAAAAAACAGGAACTCAGAAATTAAAGTCTTCTCGATGGGAAAATTATTGTAAATTTAAAAATAAGTCTGTCTTCATACCATAAGATTTGAATGGGGCCAAAACCCGATATTTTCTTTTATTTTTAGTTTTTGTTCTTTCCAATCTTATCTGGGGCCGAGGCACTCCCAACTCTTTCACGGTTCGTTTTTCACATCCTACCTTACGCAGTTGCTTACCAAATTGAGAACGTACGGCTACAGGTCCGATTTACGCAGAACCGCCTGCACATTGCATAGCTCTAGGCCAGCCTATATTACTGGCGTGGTGGAAGTTGAGTCAGCCCATGAATTTTTCCCTCCGTTTGGGGGGTCAATCGCTTTTGCATCCTGCCCTTATCGGGACACGAACACGATACCTCCCGATCCAAACGTAAACTATCGTAAATGCAATGTTAATGGAACCTCTAAAGTCTTATTTAAATTACAATTAACTTATAATTGTCCTACAAAATTAAAAACTCGTACATATTAATTAAATGTCGCGTATAAAACGACGTTTTTATCAAAATTAATTTGATGGAGGGACATACACCCAGACAATTCCCGCACAACATTTTTTTAAACCCATAATTAATTTCAGCTACACAAAATCGATTTTTATTTGTAGTAAATAATTAATGTTAACGAAAATTTTACAAATTGATTAAATATTAAACAATGCCTAAAATTTTTGTTAAATATTTTGTGTTGGGAACGCTTTGGTTCGAATAGAAATAATTACAAAATAATTTAAAAAAAAAAAAATTTTTGCTGCGTATTTAATGAATCTAAAGCTTAATGGATTTTAATAATTAATCAATCAATATAAGAATATATAGCATACAATGTAAAAATATATCGACGAAAGTGTATTATATAGCGATTAGGATGAATAATACGAATATACAGGCATCACAATGATCAGATAAATATTTTGCCCAAAATAATACACAATTTAGGGATGGTCCTTAAGTTGTATATAAACTCTGGGTTCAAATGGTATTTTATTTTTGGTTGGTCCAAAGAACTGAAACCTAATTAACAACCAAAAAATATACGTCAATCACTTTTGATTGACATTTTTTGTATTTTTGGATTTTTTGTGCTATTCCCTATAGCCGTAAACCTAACTTGGTTTTTTGGATGATTTATATGTGGTATTTGAGTGTATCTGTGCTTAGACGTCAAGTATTTTATCAATTTGTAATTTAGGTTATTGAATTAAAAATTAATAACAACCTCCTTCAAAAATGCGTATACGCAGAGACAAAACAAGAACAAACGTTTTCTGCCAATTTATAATGATAAATGTTTAAGGGGAAGAGAGTACTTAGGTCTGATTGATAAAAGGCGAGTTTATGAAAGCTAAAGTTTTGCTGTACGCCACACACACACACATAATTGTATATAATATAAAACTTGAAAACCAAAATCAAATTTCATAAAAAATATTTGATTTGCATAACACAAAAAATAATTCAAACGACTCCTAACGCAATACATAACTTATCACATACACACTATACACATTTTCTACAGAATGAAAGTGCGAGTGGTGTTTACACAGCAAACGAAACGAAAATAAATTGGAAAAGTTCGTAGCACAGGAAATCGTAAAAAGGAAGTTATCTTCCAAAACGTAAACAATAATAATAAAAATAAAATTATATCGGAATGGTGGAAGTGGGACAAAATATATTTTGCCATTGGCACATAAATTATGTTCATTCGAAAAGTTCGAGCCTTTTGTTGTTGTTGTTTAAGCTACTCGTCTTAAATTTAAAAAATCGTTCTACCCAATTTAATAAAATCGATATCCTCCCGATATGTCTGCAGCCAATTTAATGTGTGTAGATACGATAATCGAAAATATTACTGCTCGTGGAAATTAAACGGATGGATGTTGTTGTAACGTACCTAATAGTTGATGTACGTGACTATTTGAATGAGAAAAAAATTTTTTTTTTTGTGTGCTGAGTGCAGACATTGAGGAAAAACTTTAAAATATTTTTTTATGTTGATTTTTCAATGATATGAGAATGGCATGCAACGGAATTTTGAATTAAATATCGGAAATATGTTATTCGTGTTTGGATTATATATGATGCCATACTGTGATATGACGAGGAAGATATTGGGAATTCTTGTATACTCAACATATAGAGCTACCAGAAGAATTGTAATCTATTGACGTTGGTGCAATTTACGTTAAATGTATGTAGGGTGAATTTTCCACTTGTGTCGATATTTCAGAGCTTTATAGAAATTGTTTACAGAAACGCTCACAGACTCCCATTATCTCAAATATATTGATTTGAATTGACTCTTATTAAAGACAATTTTTACACAATATGGTGTTTGTTGTAATTTTTATGCTCAAAAATAACACTGCTATAATAAACGAATAAAACTATGAACTGAGCTTCCTTGTGGAATTGTAAATAAAAAGAAAATGAAAGCCGGATAATTTTTGGTATCTGTTGGTTAATGGGTTCGAGCTTTGTGATTTAAAAATTTCTAAGATATTGCAGACTCTGAGAAGTATAGAATGTTCGTAAGAGTGTTAAGGAAGATGCACTTTTCCCTATCCTCAATCTCAATCGTGTTTTTAAATTTAAATGTCTCAAGAACATTCATAACTAATGATTACAGCAAAAGGATTTGCTTGACTAGTTAGGCGCCTAATTCAAATATTATCATATATATATATATAGATATAGATATATATAGATGTATACCCAAATCGCAATTGTCCGCGTAATGTAATGTCAGACATTTTGCTAGTTTATCCCAATTTTGTGGTGTGTTGTAGGACTTCAAAGCGGTGTCCGCTTGGCCCGTAATCTAGTTCCTTATAACACTAAGCATTCCGTAATATTTTGGAGTGCCTTTTAGATGATCGTAAACTTTTAGTATACGTTCGACGCTTTTTTTCCAGGAACCGATCTCGCCCGGTTGCTTAGAAAAATCTCTTAGACTTGTTACAACGTCAGGTATTTTGTCTAAGTCATTAAAGTTTGCAGATATTTGGAGTCGGTATCTTGGTCTATGTCATTTCTGGTGTTTGTGCTTTACGTCTGATCAAAGTACTGACTTTGTTCTCTAACTATGTCACATATGACTTCTTTGAGTTGTGTAAGGTCAATGTTATTATTGGTGTTGGATGCATCAGCTGAATTTCCGCTAGGTGCAAGAATTGATGGTTTAATGTCGTTGTCGTTAACCATTTATCTTTATTTGGTAACAATGAAATAAATGGAAATTAGAAGCAAATAAGGGTAGTCGAGGTACGAATCAGTCCGTTGAATATGTTCCCAGATAGTTTCAGTATGTATCGAGTATGAGTTAAATGTTGAATCGAACTCGAATTGAATATGAAATTAATTTAGGTTACTTGACAAAATAATGATGCAGTAGAACAACAATTTGCACAATTTGACACTAAAACGATTTGTAAATATTTAAATATTTTTATAAATTAATTTGATTTTACTGAGAATTAGTAATTTGTAATTTTTGAACAACCTTACTTAATCTTTTGGTAATACACCTTTCGTATCTCAATATTTATTTATTTGTCTTTACTATTTTATTTCAATTATTTAAATTCTTAATTTCAGTTTCTAACGAATGTAAAATGTTATGTAGAAATTTTAAACTTTACTTTAAAACAAAAAACTTTTTGATAATTCTCAAATTGATTATTTTCATTATATTTGCGTTATCGTATTTTTAATTATTAATAATTTCTTAAAAATTTTCCATTCAATAAATTCTTCACTTAATTTGAGCTTAAAATAACTTACATTAAAATTAGCAGACGTGGGTACATCTGGAGTCGTAATTTGTAGTTTGTGAACCCAAGTACTCACCAAGTACACTACCTTCAAGATCCATTGGGCCGCAGTTGATCAAATAATCGGATTTGGTTGTCGTCGATTCGTTGATTCAATGCCTTTTTGTCGTGTGGAAACGTCTACTAAGGAGCTTCTTTTCCCAATTCACTTATTGTTGGCTCTTTTCAAATTTTGGTGAAACACTTTTTAGATGTTGGGTTAAATTTTAGATGAACACTTTTTAAATTTTGGTAAATTTAAATTTTGGACTTTGTACAAGGAAGGGTTCCTGTTTCGACACCAGTTAACGAATTAATCACTTACTTATTGTAAAAAAAAAATATTTTTTTCTTATTTAAAATGTTCTTTTTAAGTTTATTAACAATATTTTTCTTTTAATATAAAATTACGACCTAATTACTTATACAGGGTTTCTCAATAAGAGCACTTCAACTTTTTTTTTGAATAAAACTCAAACTGTTCGACTTTTGAACTAACTTTTTTTTTATTAACGAATTTGAACTTAGACATTTAAGTATGAAACTCGATTTCTTTTGCATGACCACCGCGTGCACGTTTTACGAAGTCCAATCTTTGAACCCAATTTTCGACCACTCTTTCGCATAAATCGGCCGAAATTCCAGCAATTTCACGATCTATATTGGCTCTGAGCTCTTGCAACGTCACCGGCTTATTGGCGTAGACCAATGACTTCACATAACCCCAAAGAAAATAATCTAGAGGTGTCAAATCACACGAGCGCGGCGGCCACTGGACGGGCCCATTTCGTGAAATAACACGCTCATCGAACTTAGTCTTCAATAACGCGATTGTATCGTGTGCTGTGTGGCATGTGGCCCCGTCCTGTTGAAACCACATGTCGTCCAATTCCATTCAATTCAATTGCGGCCAAAAAAATCGTTTATCATATCGAGGTATCGATTTCCATTAACAGTAACGTGGCGATCGTTATCGTCGATGAAAATATATGGCCCAATGACGCCGCCGGCATGTAATCCGCACCAAACAGTGACTTTTTCGGGATGCAACGGTGCCTCATGAATCACGTGTGGGTTGCTTCCTGGCCAGTAACGCATATTTTGCTTGTTGACAAATCCATTTAGCCAAAAGTGAGCCTCATCGCTGAAGATGATTTTTCGGTGAAAATCTGCATCATTTTCGATTTGCTCTTGAGCCCAATTCACGAATCGGCGTCGCTTCAAATGGTCAAACGGCTTTAGTTGTTGTGTCAGCTTGATCTTATACGGATGTAGGCCAAGATCTTTACGTAAAATTCGCCACAATGATGTCACAGAAAGGCCCAATTGTTGCGAACGTCGTGTGAGCGACACATTCGCGTCTTCTTGAACTGAAACCCTGGCGGCTGCGTTGTTTTCAACACTTCGAGCACTTCTTGCTCTCGAGGGCACCAGAACATTATGTAGCGAAAACGTTGACTCAAATTTTGCCACTATACGGTCGATTGTCGAACGGGCTGGCTTGTTAAATGGACCGTAAAATAGCCGTAATGCTCTTAAAGTAGCAGCAACAGAACGATTATTTTGATAAAAAATTTGCACGATTTGCAATCGCTGTTCACGTGTGTAGCGTTCCATGATGAAATGTATACTAATGAAGTTTCCAAATGACAAAAGGTTAATAAAAAATATGGCGTCGTTCGCCGTGTCTATCGGAAAAAAGTTGAAGCGCACCTGTTGAAACACCCTTTAATAATGAAACTTAAAAACTAAACTATGAAGGTATACTTGATCGACACTTATGCCGGATGCGCGCGTAGTCCGTTACAGTTGTTAATGACACGTGAGTAATACGATGCTACTGCATTTTTGTGGGAACCTAATTATGGAATGCGTTAACCTGTCCCCCTTTAAGTTCGAGTGTCCTCATTCGAACCGTCAACAAATCTCGTTTCATAAAAATTTATTCGTTGAGCTAGACCTATCTCTGATGTTATCGCTTTGGGTGGGTTGTCTCGCGTTTTTATTGCTTCATTTTGACTTACTGCAGGTTCCAAATTTTCGATTCTGTTTTGTGAATCTGATACAACTAATTCCTCGATCTTCGTTGTATTGAGGATTCGTACCTTATCCTTTGTCATGCATCTTATGATTATAAATGTCGTTCCTATGATGATGAAGAGAACTCCCAACTCGTAATTTGTTGCATGGTTTTTTCTGATAGTAAGAGCCCTATGTGATTGGTGTTACTGATATTAATTTCGATCATCATCTGTAAGGTGATTGTCTCCTTAACTCCATTCTCTTCTGATGTTGGTTGTAGTATAGCTGGGAGTAATTGCATAGTCGGTCTCTCTTTTAAAATTAAGATGTAATCGTTAACTGTTACTGTTGTATTGCTAAACTTGAGTAAGCTTGTTCCATTTAGATTCTGGGTTTCGTTCTCTACGTTGATATCTCCTTGCAATTGATTAAGTAGTATCAAACCCCGATATTTCGTTGACTGTTGGTATGTGCTGATCATTGGTGTGATTACATTTGGAAGGACGACTTTTGAGAAGGTAGATCAAACAGATATTTTGATTACAAATTGATCATGAATTTACAGTTTTACATTCGTTAGTTACACTATAGACTTTACCAAGACCTTTAATAATATTTCATGTTTGATTTCTGCAACTTTATTGTTCCTTTTAACTGGTTTAGCTAATAATTTCTCATATTACGCCAAAGTTGTCAATGGGATGTAAACAATCTAGTGCCTCCTCTGGGGTGCTATATGGTAAATTTTCTTTTTCGATTGTATTAATAGCTAATTTGATTTCTGAATTTGAGAGAATGAGTGAATTTATAATACCCGCTTTGGCCTAATGAATTGCATACTTGATGTTTACTATTTCTTCCTTCATTAATTTTAGTTTATATTGAATGTTTAATGCTAATTGATTGATAATTACTTGCTTATTACTATTTTCTAATACATTGTTCATCTTATCTTTAATCGCATCGACAGTCGTCCTGGTCAGGGGCTCCCGCTATCCACTTCCATGCGCTACCAACAAAATTCCAAGACCGCTTAATTCTATATATTTTAAGACTATCACGATCAGTCACTAATGACTGTAGTTCAACGATTTCGTGTACGAGGTAGGGATGTAAGGGGTGGTCATTTGTCAATTCTCCGCCCTTTATTGTTCTCATTCTGTCTAAGAAAACTTGGTGTTTGTCCAACTCTATAATATGTATCAGTTTGAAATTTTCGTCCTGTATTTTTGCTCTACCAGTGCTAATTGATACGACCTGGGGATTTGTATAATCGAGTATTTGGATTTCTGCGAAGATGGTACCTAAGGCACAACTGTAATTAGAAAGAATTCTTCTTTCACGATTTTATATTACTTTTATGGACTACTTTCCTGGATTCCGTTAACACCGTGGTATTCCTATTTTCTATTATTATTTCCGGTTCATACCGTGCCGTTAATTTTGATCCTAGTCGTTTGTTATGTTTATCGTAAATTACCTGTCCAGGTTGGTAGTCTATTATGGGTTAACGTTTTTTGTTATGGAGTTTTAGTGGCATTGGGAACCCTGCTAAAATACAAATCTTTGGGTTTTCCCCCGTTGTCGAATGGATCGAGTGGTTATACTCATTAGTGTGGTTCTTTCAAGAGGTTTCCCAAAGGATCGCTCTAGAGTAGAGTGAAACCTCTTCACTCTATTACTACTACTTCTGGCACGTTAATAAAGAAAAGAATATCACTTAGTGGTTGTTTAATGTCTTCCGCTGCTTTAGATTTTATTAATTTACAGAAGGCTAGTTAAGCTCTTTAATCGCTGTTGAATATTCTGTGACGTTTGTTGCATTTTAACTTTAGTGGAGCTGTTGCATGTAGCATCCTTTGCGCTTGCTCTAATATCTTCGTTAGGTGTTGTACTGCTTCATAAATCTCAGATTTCGTTTTAAGGGGGCTGCTTAATGAGCACTTTCTTGTCACTGCAGATTTGAATTGAGAACAATTAGTGTGGCGGTTGGTGATAAAAACATTTGATTCTGAATTAAAAACTGGGGAGTGGTCAGATCATAGTTCGTACCGTCCGTAACAGAAGTTCTAGTAATTTGTTACACAGAAGTCGTTCAAATCGGGAATTTTTCGTCTATCGGTTGGAAAATATCTTGGTCTGCCGCCAGAAAAATGTTCTAGTTTTCCTTCCTGTATACCTTCCCGCAGCTGCTTGCCTTTTGGTGATGTTAATGGAGAGCTCCATTGGACGTGTTTGAAGTTAAAATATCCTCCTGCAAGGAATTTATTTTCCAAGGTTTCGAAATAATTTGCAAGTTGTTGCTTTTTAACTGAATATTTCGGTCAACAGTAAGCCGCAGATATAGTGCATGTACCGGGCCATTTTTCTAAGCAGATGCTATCTGCTTGTATATGTTCCTCGTGATATTTGTCCAGTTCATGGTGTCTTATTCTATCTCTAATAATAAAGGCTCATCTCTCACGAGGTTTTTCGTTAGGGTGCCGGGTATCGTAAATTTTATAACCATAAAAATTTTACAGAACTCATTTGTGTAAAATTCATCTCAGGGATCATCATGAGGTTAATGTTGTGTTCATTAAGAAAATGCTGTACTTCTAATTTATGTTGCGCTAGCCCATTGGCCTTTCATAAGGCTAATTTAAGTTCAATCATCTTATATTTTGATTGTTCGTTAACAGTTGCATCGGGGTAGTCATGTTTTGCAGCATGAGTCCCATATTTATTTCCATAATTTGCATAAAATTGTTCATGGTTTTGTTGAGGGTACTTATCATTTCGTAGGGAGTTTATCATCATTCTGAGGTTTATTTTCTGTATTACACACGTTATTCGCATCCACCTCTGAGTATGATGTTTTTGTGTTAATGGTTGCAGAAATAATTGTCTCGTTGCCTTGGTATCATTTTTTCCTTAACTTTTTATTCACAATGCATCCTCTGTAATTAGCTGTATGGTTTTCCTCACATTTGCTGCACTTCTTTACTTCAGGTTTGGTTTTGTCTAAATCACACAGCTGGCAGTTTTCAATAGTTTCGAGAATGCCCAAATTCTCGGCATTTGGTGCATTGTAAGACTGACTTACGTTTGTGTGGTTCTTCCACTACCATCCTTCTATACAACAGATACCTCATGTTGTAGATTTCGTGTGTCTCTTTGGTTTTTGGTGCTTCAGGTTCCAGCTCAACTTTCAACATTGGTTGAGGGATTTTCTCACGATTAATAATGTTGATAAAGCTTATTAGATTGAGGCCCTTTGCAGTGAGTTCCTCACGTATCTCTTGTGGCGATAACAGATAACTCATTCCTTTTATTACTATTGTTAGTCCTCTCGAACTTTTCAATCTGGATATGTGTAAAGTATAGGGTTTTCCAATAGGAATGATTTGATTTTTAAGTGACGTTTCGGCCATTTGTAATATGTCATGATCTGTCATTTTTTGTTTCATTGTATTCAGTACTGTTTACAATTTCATCATGGTGAGGTACACGCACGAACAACGTTTACAAATTATTCAGTTTTATTATCAAAATCGTTCTCCAATTGCAACTTTTCGTGCACTTTTGCCATTTTATAGTCGTAATAATCGTCGAAGTGTGCTCGCTATTCGTTGATTTGTTGAAAATTTTGAGCGTACGTTTTCTTTACATAATGTTGAAGTGCCAATAAGACAAAGATTCGCTCGAAGTAATGCAAATTTTGCTGCTGTTCAGCCAAGAGTTGCTGAAGACCGCAAATTGTCGATTCCAAGACGTTCTCAAGAATTGGTACTGTCTGAAACCACAACCTGGTGGATTTTGAGAAAGGATTTGGGTTTGCATCCATATAAAATTGTTCTCACTCAAGAACTGAAGCCATTGGACCACCGTAAACGTCGAAAATTTGCTGATTTTGCCTTGGAACAACTTGAAAACGATAACGATTTTTTTAAGAAAATCATCTTCTCCGGTGTAACTCACTTTTATCTGAGTGGTGCGGTAAAACAGTCGATTCTGGTGCGACGAAAACTCACAAATTTTTCATGAAAAACCATTACATTCACCTAAATTGACAGTTTGGTATGGTTTTTGGTCTGGTGGAGTCATCGGTTCGTATTTTTTTCGAAATGAAGCTGGTAACACTGTTAAGTCAATGGAGATCGGTATAGATCGATGATCACTAACTTTTTATGGCCGAAATTGGAAGTAGTTGATCTTGACAACATTTGGTTCCAACAAGACGGGGCTACGTGCCACACAGCAAGTGCAACAATTGAATTCGATTATTTCAAGAAATTGTGATATTGAATGGCCTCCAAGAAGTTGTGATTTAACACCATTAGACTATTTCTTGTGGGGTTATTTGAAGTCATTGGTCTTTAGCGATAAAGCAAACTCTCTTCAAGCGTTACAAGTCAATATTGAACGTGCTACTCATGACATATGACTTGATTTAGTGAAAAAAGTGCTCGAAAATTGGGTTCATCAAATTCGTACCTGCAGAAGAAGTCGTGGAGCCCATTGTCACATTTCCACAGAATGTCTGCACTTAAAGATTTTTTTAATTTTTTTTTATTAAATTTTCGCTTGTAATTTAACACAGAGGAAAAAAATTATTTTGAAGGCAATGCACTTCTAATTATTATATTTTATTTATTTTTACTGCACCCATCGATTTTACGTCCGTACCTCGCGACGATTTAAATCGAATGCAATCTAGTGATGACGTACTATTTTTTGTTTTTTTATTCAATTTTGTTAGTGGCGTTTGATCCTTTCGTTGTATCCTTTGATAATAAACAAATAGATATTTTTAAGTGTAGGAAGCAATGCCAGTCCCAGTGTTAGTGCCATATTCAGCTTACCAACTTTCATATTGCTTACCTTGAAACGATTACGCTTCGTAAAAAATTATCTGCCCCCCTCCCAAACCAGCTTAGTTCTGGCTTATATAAAAGGTGTCCGCCGGGAAGATATACTACTTTGTTTTGCCGCCATTTAGGCGAATATTAGTATTGACAGTTCATACTTGACAGTCGTGAAGTAGACACGTGGCAAATTTATTATGGAAAAATATTCGATAAACCATCGTGTTTTAATCGTTAAAACATTGTATCAAAATCAATCATCGATTACTGTGACGATGAGAAAGTTACGTGAAATTTTTGGGAGAAACAACGTGCCAACAAAACGCACTATTTATCGTGTAGAGAATGATTTTGAAGAAAGAGGGTCTGTAAGTGATAGGCCCAAGCATGGGCCACAACGTACTGCAAGATCGGCTGAAAACATTACTGCTGTTCAAGAAAGTGTTCAAAACAATCCATCAACCTCAATTCGACGCCGTGCTCAGGAGCTTGGTCTTCAAAGAACAAGTTTGGCCACAATTTTGCACAAGGATTTGCATTTGTTTCCATTTAAGATTCAGTTGACACAAGAGCTTCTTCCACAAGACCATTTACGCCGCCGTACATATGCCAATAGGATGTTACAGCTCGCCCATGACAACCCCGATTTTCATGAAAAAATCATAATGAGTGACGAGGCACATTTTCATTTAAATGGATATGTGAATAAACAGAATAGTCGGTTCTGGGCAATGAAAAACCATCACATTATTCATCAGTCACCTTTATATCCATTAAAAGTGACAGTCTGGTGTGCAATTTGGTCAGGAGGAATCATTGGACCTTACTTCTTTGAAAATGAAAGCGGCGTAACGGTAACTGTGAATGGGGAGCGATATCGTGATATGATTGAAAACTTTTTAACGCCACAACTGCATACTTTGGGCTTGATTAACATGTGGTATCAACAAGACGGAGCCACATCGCATACAGCCAGGATTACAATGGAATTACTGCGAGAACTCTTTCCACAACAAGTTATTTCAAAAAATGGTGATGTTGATTGGCCTCCACGGTTGCCTGATTTGACTGCTCCGGACTTCTTTTTGTGGGGATATCTAAAAAGCAAGGCTTATGCAAACAAACCAGAAACGCTTGAGCAACTCAAACAAAATATTCGTGATGCAATTAATGAAATACCGCGTGAAATGTGTGAGAATGTAATTCAAAATGTGCTCAAAAGGGCTCGCGTTTGTGAGGCTAACAGAGGCGGACATTTATCTGGTATTGTATTCCATACATAATTGCCGACATTAAATAAAACATTTATTAATATAAGATCCATTCTCTTTCATTTAATCAAAAATCATAAGCAAACAAAGTAGTATACCTTCCCGGCGGACACCCTGTATTTCGTCATGTGACACACCACTTTTTTACTTTGCCCAATTTTCCGTAATTCCTGACTGTATGGTTTTAAAAGTTTTTATTTTTTTGCGAACATCATCCATATCCGGGTTTAGCTCTTTCTCGTTCATTTTAGTTAATACATTTTTAAAATTTTCATCTCGGGCATTTCGGTCGTGATATAAAGTTAAGTCGATGTTCCACAAAATTTCAAAGGATTGGTAAATTTTCAAAAAATTTATAATATAACTTGATACTTGAAGTAACTTGACTAATAAGAACAAGGTTTAAGGATGCCGTGATTTCATGTTTACCAACCTTATTTACAAATGTACAATGTTAATACAAAATTATCGTACACATAACATAAATTATATCAAAAAATATGTATACGAGTACATAATGATCCAGCAGTCGAATTTAATTATACACCATTAATCTACTGAAAAAACGGGCAGATTATTTATAACAGAAGGAGCCCCATAAAACAAAACACCTATACCCTAACTGAGGGCATGCATCCTCAGCATCAAGATAACCGAATACAAATAACATTTTGATAAATGAATCAACTTTCAAAATTAGTTCATCAATATATTTTCGATGGATTAAGCGCGCCACAACGTTGGAAAAATGCATTAGCATGATTTTCTTACTTTCTGCAAAAAAATTTATTTTCTGTTTTGTTTCATTTCCATCGGGTTAGTCGGGTGTTTTGTTCGTACTCTTAATTTATGATTATGTATTCGCATTGTATATTATATGGTAATGATTGATTAATGATCATAAAAAAATCCATTCATGATATAATCAATTAAAATTAATGTTGAACGGTATGCTTTATATAAATACATAAAATCCATTCGTTTATGTACCAAATATACTGTGTGATGTTGTTACTGCTTTCAATTTCATTCTGCAATAATGTTTTTACATTTCCATAAATCATTAAAATTTATGTTCTCGTTATACTATTTATGTATGTGTATACCACACCAAATACTATTTTTATGTATAGTCAGTCAACATACAATACTCGGATGTACACATAAAGCCAGACACGTACGAAAATTGAATTTTTAACATTTTCACTTTGAAATTATAAAAAGCGTGCATGGTGACCGCGCGAGATAATAAATTGTTAAATTTCCATTCGGTGTTTGACTTATAACTAGAATTTGCGGGATGGTGCAGAAATACTTTCGTGAACAGTGTTAGGTATCCTTTTACCTGGTCACCACTGAAATTCAACATTTAAAGCAGATTTCAGTTTAAAAATATGAAGGTACTAAGGAAAATAGGCACCCTGTAAATATCATAAATAATTTTTAAGACAATAAATCATGTTTGTACTTTCGAGATAAAATATAAACCATATTTAAGATTATCTTATATATTTAATTAATAAATTAACAAATAATAATTAGTATTTATAATATTTATGTCTTTTTATATTTTCAGTATCCGATTGTGTTGTCAGCGAATGGGGATTATGGAGTGAATGCGATGTACCATGTGGTACTGGAATTATGTCACGTAATCGTACAATAACAGTAGAGCCTAAAAATGGTGGAAAACATTGTCCTTCGATGGTACAAAAACGTGGTTGTCAAGGTGCTCGATGCCATCATCATCATGATAAACGGGTGCTACGTGAATCAGCACTATTGCTACCTTCAAAGCTATCAAAATCGCGACGTGCTAACGATACAATGGATATTAGAAGAAATTTACGGCTACGTGAATCAATATCGGATAATTACAATCGCGATAGAGAGTAAGTTTTTTTGTTTCTGTTATCATTTTTATCGAACTTTCTTATCGTAAAAAAAATATGTTCAGGAATTTTTTATGTAGCGGATGCTTCGAATTTTTTGTATACTTGATAACGGTTAAATATTGAATTTAGTGTCAAATCATTTACAGGTACAGAATTCTTGTTTGGAATTTAAATTCTGTACACATTAAATTTAAATCTAGAGTTTTGCTCCATTATGTTATTCATTTATTAGTTTCAATATTTTTCTCTAGCGCATCTGTAGCAGATTAGAAGAAACTTTTAAAATTTAAGTATATATATATATATACATATATATATATATATATATATATATATATATATATATATATATATATATATATATATATATATATATATATATATATAAATATATATATAAATCTAGTCCTTGTCAAATAAATTCCAGGTCATAAAAGGCTATGTTTTTTTTGACAAATACAACAAATTTACAATAACTCACATACAAGTCTTTATCAGCCGCAAAAATTTGAATTGGTTTAAACTAATTTGCTAAATTGTATATGCGTTTCGAGTCCTCGTTAAGTAAATTCTGGGGTATTATCGGCCATGTTTATTTTGACAACAACAATTATTTTTGACAAATACAACAAATTTACAATAACTCACACAAAATTCTTTATCAGTCGCAAACATTTAATTGGTTTAATCTAATTTGATAAATTGTATATAAGTTTTGAGTCCTCGTTAAGTAAGTTCCGGGTTATTATCGGCCATATTTATTTTGACAACAACAACTATTTTTGACAAATACAACAAATTGACACTAATTCACAAAAAATTCTTTATCAGTCGCAAAAATTTTAATTGGTTTAATCTAATTTGATAAATTGTATATACGTTTTGAGTCCTCGTTTAGTAACTACCGGGTTATTCTCAGCCATGTTTATTTTGACAACAACAACTATTTTTGACAAATACAACAAATTTAGAATAATTCACATACAAGTCTTTACCAGTCGCAAAATTTGAGTGGTTTAATCTAATTTGAGAAATTGTATATAAGTTTTGAGTCCTCGTTTAGTAACTTCCGGGTTATTATCGGCCATGCTTATTTTGACAACAACAACTATTTTTGACAAATACAACAAATTTACAATAATTCACATAAAAGTCTTTATCAGGCGCAAACATTTGAAGTGGTTTAAACTTATTTGATAAATTGTATATAAGTTTCGAGTTCACGTTAAGCAAGTTCCGGGTTATTATCGGCCATGTTTATTTTGACAACAACAACTATTTTTGACAAATACAACAAATTTAGAATAATTCACATACAAGTCTTTACCAGTCGCAAAATTTGAGTGAATTAATCTAATTTGATAAATTGTATATAAGTTTTGAGTCCTCGTTTAGTAACTTTCGGGTTATTATCGGCCATGTTTATTTTGACAACAACAACTATTTTTGACAAATACAACAAATTGACACTAATTCACAAAAAATTCTTTATCAGTCGCAAAAATTTTAATTGGTTTAATCTAATTTGATAAATTGTATATACGTTTTGAGTCCTCGTTTAGTAACTACCGGGTTATTATCAGCCATGTTTATTTTGACAACAACAACTATTTTTGACAAATACAACAAATTTAGAATAATCCACATACAAGTCTTTACCAGTCGCAAAATTTGAGTGATTTAATCTAATTTGATAAATTGTATATAAGTTTTGAGTCCTCGTTTAGTAACTTCCGGGTTATTATCGGCCATGTTTATTTTGACAACAACAACTATTTTTGACAAATACAACAAATTTAGAATAATTCACATACAAGTCTTTATACCAGTCGCAAAATTTGAGTGATTTAATCTAATTTGATAAATTGTATATAAGTTTTGAGTCCTCGTTTAGTAACTTCCGGGTTATTATCGGCCATGTTAATTCTGATAACAACAACTATTTTTGACAAATACAACAAATTGACACTAATTCACAAAAAATTCTTTATCAGTCGCAAAAATTTTAATTGGTTTAATCTAATTTGATAAATTGTATATACGTTTTGAGTCCTCGTTTAGTAACTACCGGGTTATTATCGGCCATGTTTATTTTGACAACAACAACTATTTTTGACAAATACAACAAATTGACACTAATTCACAAAAAATTCTTTATCAGTCGCAAAAATTTTAATTGGTTTAATCTAATTTGAGAAATTGTATATACGTTTTGAGTCCTCGTTTAGTAACTACCGGGTTATTCTCAGCCATGTTTATTTTGACAACAACAACTATTTTTGACAAATACAACAAATTTAGAATAATTCACATACAAGTCTTTACCAGTCGCAACATTTGAGTGGTTTAATCTAATTTGAGAAATTGTATATAAGTTTTGAGTCCTCGTTTAGTAACTTCCGGGTTATTATCGGCCATGTTTATTTTGACAACAACAACTATTTTTGACAAATACAACAAATTTACAATAATTCACACAAAAGTCTTTATCAGGCGCAAACATTTGAAGTGGTTTAAACTTATTTGATAAATTGTATATAAGTTTCGAGTTCACGTTAAGCAAGTTCCGGGTTATTATCGGCCATGTTTATTTTGACAACAACAACTATTTTTGACAAATACAACAAATTTAGAATAATTCACATAGAAGTCTTTACCAGTCGCAAAATTTGAGTGATTTAATCTAATTTGATAAATTGTATATAAGTTTTGAGTCCTCGTTTAGTAACTTCCGGGTTATTATCGGACATGTTTATTTTGACAACAACAACTATTTTTGACAAATACAACAAATTGACACTAATTCTCAAAAAATTCTTTATCAGTCGCAAAAATTTTAATTGGTTTAATCTAATTTGATAAATTTTATATACGTTTTGAGTCCTCGTTTAGTAACTACCGGGTTATTCTCAGCCATGTTTATTTTGACAACAACAACTATTTTTGACAAATACAACAAATTTAGAATAATTCACATACAAGTCTTTACCAGTCGCAAAATTTGAGTGAATTAATCTAATTTGATAAATTGTATATAAGTTTTGAGTCCTCGTTTAGTAACTTCCGGGTTATTATCGGCCATGTTTATTTTGACAACAACAACTATTTTTGACAAATACAACAAATTGACACTCATTCACAAACTATTATTTATCAGTCGCAAAAATTTTAATTGGTTTAATCTAATTTGATAAATTGTATATACGTTTTGAGTCCTCGTTTAGTAACTACCGGGTTATAATCAGCCATGTTTATTTTGACAACAACAAATAATTTGGACAAATTCAACAAATTGACACTAGTTCACAAAAAATTATTTATCAGTCGCAAAAATTGTAATTGGTTTAATCTAATTTGATAAATTGTATATAAGTTTCGAGTCCTCGTTAAGTATCTTCAGGGTTATTATCGGCCATGTTTATTTTAACAACAACAACTATTTTTGACAAATACAACAAATTGACACTAATTCACAAAAAATTCTCTATCAGTCGCAAAAATTTGAATTGGTTTAAACTAATTTGCTAAATTGTATATAAATTTTGTGTCCACGTTAAGTAAGTCCCGGGGTATTATCGGCCATGTTTATTTTGACAACAACAACTATTTTTGACAAATACAACAAATTGACACTAATTCACAAAAAATTCTTTATCAGTCGCAAAAATTTGAATTGGTTTAAAATAATCTGATAAGTTGTATATAAGTTTTGAGTCCTCGTTTAATAAATTCGTGGTTATTATCGGCCATGTTTATTTTGACAACGACAACTATTTTTGACAAATACAACAAATTTACAATAACTTACATTCAAGTCTTTGTCAGTCGCAAAAATTTGAATTGGTTTAATCTAATTTGTTAAATCGTGTATACGTTTCGAGTCCTCGTTAAGTAAATTCCAGGTTATTATCGGCCATGTTTATTTTGACAACAACAACTATTTTTGACAAATACAACAAATTTACAATAACTCACATACAAGTCTTCATCAGTCGCAAAAATTTTAATCGGTTTAATCTAATTTGCTAAATTGTATATAAGTTTTGAGTCAACGTTAAGTAAATTCCAGGTTATTATTGGCCATGTTTATTTTGACAAGAACAACTATCTTGTACAAATACATCAAATTGAAACTATTTTACCAAAAAAAATTGGTTGTTGTCAAATTAAACATGGCCGATAATAACCTGGAATCTACTAAACGAGGACTTAAAGCTTATATACAATTGCTCAAATTAGATTAACCCCATTCAAATTTTTGCGACTGATAGAGACCTGTATGTGAATTACAGTAAATTTGTTGTATTTGTCAAAAATAGTTGTTGTTGTTAAAATAAACATGGCCGATAATAACCCTGAAGATACTTAACGAGGACTCAAAGCTTATATAGCTTTGTTTGTCGATGTTCTATCATTTGACCTCCGTGTTATTTTGTGGAATTACTTACGTGCAAAAATCGAACTTGATACAACTATATTGTACGTTATTATTATTGTTACTAGTGAAGTGCAAGCTGTTAAGACCAATGCGCGGTATATTTTCTTCACTTCTACCGATTTTTGCATAAAAGTTACCCACTGTGATTTTAATGTCGTGGTGCGGGATTGTAATGATGACTTCCTCCAACTCGACAAAGAATAGATCATGATATAATCTAGTTTATTTTCGGTGGGTGCGCATGTACTTAACGATGAAGATGTTAAATTTTTTAGGGCGATGTCTGGCCTTGCACATTTGCATATTGATATGGCGGTAGTTGATGATATGTTGCTTCACGCGCCGATGGGTAGGAAAGCCAGCTCCAAATTCTTCTCCATTCTGATGACAGGTGTGATGAAGAGTGTAACCATTGGTGGTTCTAAGCTCTTGTAATACATTTCATGCAAATTAGACCTTGTTCTTTTCCAACAAGCCTTGAACAAGGCTTGTGTTATAAAGTATATGTTTTTGAATGTGGAGAAATGCTAAGTTATCACATATTGTAGATCCAAATCTCGAATAGTCTTTGCTTGCTCTTAAACGACTGTATTTTGAATAGAGTTAATATGGTTTACGCTTTGGGGGTTATTTCTAAAATATGATTTAACGTTTAATTCACACATCGATGCGGGGTTGGAATTTATAAAGCGAACTTCTGAAGATGTTCACTACTCACTGACTTTTAAGTCACTCTACACTTCTTTCGTTCATTCTCAGCTTTCAATACGCAAGTGTCACATGGACTTCGTTCTATTGCTGTCACTATAAGAGAATTGAGAATATACAAAAGCAGTTTCTGTTTTTTGTTCTCAAAAAATTGCCATCTTAACGACATACTTTCCACTCTTTAATGTTTACGCTCGTCAACGCATCTTACGCCCACGTGAGTTTCTTCGTACTCCAACTGCCGTCAGGAACTACAGCTAATATGGTCCTGCAACGCGCATCCAACGAGATCTTAACACCGATGGTGAGTATTTTGATTTTCACATTTCTCGCAATGCATTTAAGAGGGCAATCGCTGCTCTTTAGTTTTGACTTGGTGCCACCATTGTTTGTTCCTGCTCATCTTAATGGTCATCTCTGCTATATGGTAAATAAATAAATAATACACGTACGTCTAAAGCGAAACTCTTTGCCGGGTCCGAAAGCTTTTGGAGATTTCCAGATCTTAGGAAACTAACCACGTTTCATGTTCCCAATTTTGAATCGTTATCCATGTGATATATTCGATGTGATAATTCGAGTCCTTTGTATAGAGTTCATAATTTAGTTGTTTTTATGAGAGCTTGTTGTTAGCCTGCCGCTCAACTCCTTGTTACGTGAGTGGATCACAAAAGCTTCATTCAAAACAAACGCCTGACCTCTAATCTGGAGAACCGACGCTGATTTGATATTGGTTTTAAGGCGATGACTCGATGACACCACCTGATTAATTTAGAGTTACTCATGGAGCACCGCGAGGGGGTATGAATCAAGTAATAGTTCGCCGTGCTCTCTGGATAACTCCCAGTTGAACACATTCCAGTTATAAATTTGAGCGATAAAAATTACCTCAGCGAATTACGGTGTCGCTTGAAATTGGCGGTTACTTGTAAGAGTTTTTAGATAACAAAATTTTACTTTTCGTCTTGCCACAATATAATTGTGGTAAAATAAAGTCGTGTTTTGACCACACCTTTCTCAAAATTGTTATAATATAAAATTGCATGCAATTAACTATTTTTACTTAGCAAAACGTATAAAATAAATTTAACGTACGTATCTGCACAACAAATAGTTCATAGTTTTACACAAGACCGAAGCAAAATATAATTGTTCCAATTCGTTTAATTTCCTATCAATTTATATGCTTCTCAACCACATTTTGATTAATTAAAAACTATAATCGAAACAACACAAATTTTCTAGTTTTCCAATACCTATTTGAATATTTCTGCTCTGCTGTAATTGAAAAATCACTGATCCGTTTTCCGAGTCTGTTTTTCCCGGTATGATTTTTTGTGTTGCTCTGTTATTTAGAAAAATAAATTTTTTTTGTGTGGTAACAACATTGTATATGTGCTGAAGTACACATCCAGACACTGTATATATACATATGGAGCAGACTTAACTTCCTGCTAACCATATTTACACCCAGAATTTTTATTTTATTTTTGTTTGCTGTGTATTGATTATATATAGGGAGATGGTTATTACACGGTTAGTGAAGTTTTATAAATATTTTTGCCCAAAACACAAAAATTCCATTTCAAAATGAATATGCTCGTACAGATATAGTCACAAATATGTAATATTATAATTACGGGAGAGCAGGATGTAGAGCGATGAAGATCGGGGGTGTTTTGTTTCAAATTTGAATAAAACTCAAACTAAAATTACGAACCAAAAAAATTTAATTTGATTTTCTGCTAAATTTATACATGAATAATTTTTCAAATTGTATTTCAACGTTACTCAATTTTAGGATAATTCACAAAAATAATAATGCATGTATTGTTTTGGGTATTTTATTGACTGTTTTGATCAAATTAAGTGTCCAGCCATGCTTTACATGATGGGGAGTTAAACCCTTTTATGAATTGTAATGGACAAATAATTTCTTCAAACTAAGGGTACAAATTTTCTAGGTTACTTTCAGAGAATTTTGCCAAATTTCAGAGAATTTTATGATTAGCCATTTACTTCTTTCTGGAAAGAGGAGAGGTTAGTTCTGCATTTCCATCATCAAGATATGATGTGTACTATTTCTGTCTCAGAATTTCTGTAATAGAGTTGTGTCCAAATTTCAGAAAATTTTGTGCTCTTTTCTATTTATATTGAAACGTTCTATATACCTCGAGCGAGTACTGTAAAATCAAACCATTCCAATGACAAATAAGACAGAGTAAACATAGTTAGTCAGTAGATGGCTAATTAACATGCAAAATATTTTTTTGTAAGGTAAAATTCAATAGAAGATTAATTGCCCTTTTAATGTCATTTAGTACTTCCTATTTTACACACACACATACACACACACTCACACACACACACACACACACACACCAGTCATTCACCTGTGTGAGTAGGTTGCAGTATACCACTCGCACGTTGCAAGCTCCATGTAAACCTCCTTGTATTTATTAGCATCACCAATTGTAAACTATGAAGAAAACTCGCTTTGCATCTTGCATCTGGTGGGATTTAAACTCAGTACCTACTGGTCCAAATTTCGACGCTTTGATCAATGTGATACTTGTCTACGGGTATTAAAGAATATTTACGCAGTGTTTTACGCTTAATAAAGCTTCCTATATTAAAGCTAGAAGCAAATTCTAAATAAAATTTGTACACAGTCGATGAGAATTGAAGTGATCTCCAAGTCATTGATGTTTTGGATTGATGCTAATATTTTGATCAAAATAGCAGAAAATGAATGTATGAATGGATGTATTCTACAGTGAAAATACACCGAACTGAAGCAAAAATACAGGGTGCTTCTTTTGCTTCAGTTCGATTTTGATTGGCCGCCATTTTGTTTTTGGTGACATTTGTCGGTTTGAATTTAGGAGTCGTAGAGAGTGGTCGATAGCAATTTATTATGGAGCATCTAAAGCCCCATCAACGTGTTGAAAATATTAAAAAAAATTACGTTACTTTTTTGGTGTTCGATGGTGATCGTCGTTGTTTGATGATCTTCGAACATGTCAACCATTCACGGTGTTATGAAAAAATTTTTAAACCGGGAGGTAAAGTATAGACTGGGCGACAATTAAGGCAACCAACACCAGAAAAGATTGATGCAGTGTAGCAGAGTGTTGCTGAATGTCCAGGAGTCTCTTATGACGCCGTGCACAAGAGTTAGGATTGCCCCATCATGATTGTTAAAAATTCTCAAAACAGATTTGTATTTCTATCGATATAAAATTAAATTGACACAAAAGCTGCAGCTCGATGTAGACGATCACCATTTTTATTGTCACAGATTCCGTATGTTTCGGTTATTTTGAGTTGGTGATGTATTTCTGAGTAGAGTTGACTTTAAGTTGTTGATATACGTATGTCGTCTATTGCGCCTACAATCCAAGTTCGATTACAAAATGTGACCGAACATCAGTAGGAATCCAAAGCGCCAAAAATCATGAGTAGACCCAGGCGCAGCATCCACATCGACCGCAGGACCGCTTTGGCAGAAAGACGATGATCTGTATTTGGTGGGACCAGAGAGGCGTAGTCTATTATGAGCTGTTTAAACCTTAGGTAATACTAAACGTTACCAACAACAGTTGATTGATTTTAACCGTTCGCTGCTTCAAAAAAGGTCAGAATACCGAAAAAGGCAACACTAAGTAATTTTTTTTTATGACAATGCTACATCATATACGGCAAAACCGGTTCGCGACACGTTGCTGAGCAGCGCTTTGGTTCGTACCGAAGATGTGAAAAATGCCTCGGCGAATGGTTCGCAGCTAAAAGGGATGATTTTTACTTTCGTGGTATTCACAAATTGCCCAAATTTCATACTTGTACACCTGGCAAATAAATTTAGAAAAAATATGTGCTAACGCTTTTCAAAACATTTACTATGATTTGAAAACCAATAATTAAGTAGCGGTAATTTTTGGACGTCATCTGTCATCTGTAACGAAAATACATAAATTGGTTGGGAGCCGAACTCATTTTCAGAAAAATGTATTTCGTCACCAGTTGGCCAAGGGTTTGCTGTGGGATTTTCGAAGATAATCGGAAGCTTGTTAAAGTACTGGGAGGATGAAAGGATACTAACAAGAACAGACGAAGATTTGCTCACCCAAATAAATCTCTATAATTTAAAATTAAAACGGTAGTTAATATTCAAAACCATCTCAATAAAACTTAAACTGTGTCGCAAAAAGTGCGGCATTAAACCACTAAATTAGGTTAATGAGACTCTTTCGATCCTCGTTAGAGGGGAGAATCACCTTTAAACGCTTGATTGAAACGTTTAAAAAGCACAAAATAGATGTTATGTAATCCATATTCGCCAGATCATCCATCCCTCACAGAAATGGCTATAGTTGGGTGTCTTTTTAGCAGGCACATCCACCCCAAAATCGCTGAAAAGGTACAGCATAACCTCTAAGGCACTAGTGGGGGTTGTTTACAACGCCCACTAATAAGCAAGCAAGCTGCCATCTGTACCTTCGCCATTCTGTTTCTGTATGATAATTTCTCCATAGCTGACCACCATACACTCACACCATACAATGTAAGGGCCGTACTACTGCCGTGTAAAGCCAGTGCACCAGCTCCGGTTTCAGACCCCATTTCCATACGATGGCATTTTTGCAAAAATAGAGTGCCACAGTGGCCTTCTCCACTCTTTCTTTGAGCTTACTGTCGAGAAGGATTCTTAGGAATCTCGCCCTATCAGTAAGTGCCAGCATAGTACCATTTAAACTTGGTAGAACCATTACCGAAATTTTAGATCTCCTAATGAAAAGGACCAGCTCTGATTCAGATGGGTTAATCCCCAATCCACATCTGCTGGCCCAACCCGGAATGATTGATAACGCATTCTGCATCACATCTCTGATTGTACATAGGTGCTTCCCCGAGACAGCTCCGCCACGCCATCTAAATAAGCAACTACACCTATTCCTTCGCCTCCAGTTCCAATAGTAGTCCATTGATTACTACATTCCAAAGAAGGGGAGAGAGAACACCTCCCTGGGGTGTTCCTCGAACAACCCGTTTTCTAACGAAAACTTCCCTCATCTCCGCTATAACCCTTCTGCTACCTAGCAGGTGATTGACCGCCCTGGTTACTAGGTATTCAATCTCAAGTGGCAATAATCCTTCCCTAATTGGCTCCACCTTTATGTTGTTGAAAGCGCCCTCGATATCGAGAAACGCCACAAACGAGAATTCTTGAAAATTCAGCGATTTCTCAATTTCCCGAACCAAGGTATGTAATGCCGTGTTCACCCTTATGTTATGTTCAATTCTCGAACGAATATTGTCATCCAGCAACCTTTTCATGATTTTTAGCAGAAAAGATGACACAGATTTTGGTCTTAATTCCTTAGGGTTGCTGTGCAAGCTTCTACCCGCTTTTGGGATGAAGATCACTCTAGCCTCCCTCCATTTCTTCGAGATGTATCCCAACTTCAAACACTCTTTAGGGATAACCTCAAACCAGCGAAGTAAGACCTTCGAGTTCTGCTGAATTTCTGCTGCTACAATCGCATTCGGACCAGCTGACCTAAAGAGCTTGAAACTTTTAATATCACATTTTATCTCCCGTGTCCTCAGAATATCTTCTATACACAACAGTTGGACGCCGCAGTCATCCCTACACCCACAGTCATCTGAAAAGCCCCGCAATCGAAGCATCCTTACTTCCAGGCAAGTGAGGTTCCATCAGAAGGTCAAGAGTCTCCTCACTATAAACCGTCCATTCGCCATCAGGTTTAATAAGATAGCCTGCAATAACTGGATTGGTAGAAAGAAACTTATTTAAGCTCGAGGTATCCGAGAGCCCTTCCATTCTATCACAGAAGAGCCTCCACGAATTCCTTTGCGCCTTCTTTGTTTTCCGATTGTATACTCTGAGGCATTCCTGATAGAAGTCCCAGTCTTGACTTTTTCTCAATTTATTCACTCTATTGAAAGCAGACCTACAGACTTGTTGGAACTCTGCAAGTGTAAGTGTCCGCTAGAGTAAGAGTATCCACCATTGAATCCAGATCACTACCCGTGTCGGGGAGTCCTGGGACTCTAGATGGAGCACCACCATCCAATACCTCACTATATATGTATGCGCCATACTATCCTTCGGGGATTTCTGAACACGCACTGATTTGTAATTTGGAGATTGAGCTTAAACGTTAGTTATCGATTAGAGCAGGAATGCTTATTCACCACCCCAAATTCCTTGGTCATAGGTAAAATAAAATCAGAGGCCTATCAGAGTAATATAGGTCCTGACCTATATTACTAATAATGAGGTTAGTTCTTAAAAGAAATTCGAAAAGTAACTCACCCCTGTCATTGATGCCCAAGCTACCCCAGAAGGTATGGTGCGCGTCCACGTCGCATCCTAGGATAACTCCGACCATCCTCCTTTCCGCGTCACAAATAAGTGCCTCCAGTAAATCTGCCGGCACTGGCTTCTCCCGGTCCATGTATGTGACTGCACGCCAGAACCTCCTCTCCTCTACCTACGAGTATACAGACCGCAGTGGGACATTGCAATACTGTGGAAGAAGAAAAACATTTATAATATTTTCCACCAGGATACATGATCCGCAGATAACAAATCTTGTTGTTTTTGATCCAAGGTTCTTGGATCAAAATTATCTCCTCCCCTGACTTAGCAAGCCTGAGAAGTAGTGCTGCCGAAGCAGCCTTCACAACAGCCGTGCTCGAGCTTCTCTCAATAGGCTGTACCTTTTACCCCGATCTCGTCCCTCCAAACCCCTTAAGAATGACTGAGCCGAAACCGAAGTTTATAACCTCTTTGGTTTTGACAAGGGAGCCAGGGATTTCTTATTGATTATCATAATGGATAATCTGAAACTGCCCTTGGACTCCTCCTGCCTCTGTGCTCCTCCTTCAGTTCCCCGTCGGAAGTTCCGGATTGGTAAAGCTGGATACTCCTCAGGGATTCATCCAGGTTAGCCGGCTCCGTGGGAATCGAGACCATTGCCTTAGGTCTACTAACCCGCGTCCCTATAAATTGGCGAGAGTTATCGCGTTAGGTATGATGTAGCACTTTAATAATTTTAATAATAATCAATAAAAACACAATATTATTTTTCTAATTTAAATAAATTTTTTATTTAATTAATTAAATTTGTTTTATGTCGGTGAGTGATGATGTGCTGCGGCGGCGTGTTGCTCCGGCGATGTCCAAAAATATAATAGGAAGAAGATAATTTTTTTTTTCGTCTTCTTGCGTAAAATTAAAAAATAAAACCAAAAATCAAAACCTGATTTTCTGGTTTTTAATATTACATGCACCAAAATGTTTTTGGTGCACCCTTTATAAAATATGTTTCCATAAACATAGATGATTGCCATGCCATCTCTTGAGCGATGGCATGGTGATGTGTAGGTGCGTTTTACTTGATTTTGGTTATGCAAAATCAATACGATTTGTATGCACTCTAAATGATATGATTGTAGAGGTGCATATTCTAGATTGTTATGTAACCAAAATATAATTTTTCAATTCTATTTTGATTACACCAATTTCGTTATGTACAAGTGTTGTTGTACGATATCTATGTACAAGTGGTGATGTACATAATTTGTGTATACAAGATTGTTGTATATTTTGGGAATAATTCTTTATATGGAGAATTGTCCATTTATCAAGAATTATGTGAACGGAGGATTGTCCGTTGAGAGTAATTGTGCGGAGTTTCTTATAGTTGAAGAAACTACCCGCTACAGAGTCCTGGATGTTGTTCAAGTTCTTTACGAAAAACTAGGTTCAGTGCAATAAACACAGATTATCGACGATTCTTCCACATTGAACTTGGCTCGTTTCCTCTCGGCATCCAGACCTCCATGCTCCTCCTCGCTAGACCTTTGTCTTTTAGACCCAAGGTCCTCCTTGCGTATATTGCTCTCTACGGCAATGGACCTCTTTGCCCATTTAACTGATTTCCTTTGTTATTACGTCTATTGCTCCTCCGAGAGTGAACCGGTCTTAGATGCTTTGACGGCTGAAGTCATAGACCCCCCGTTTTCACAAGCATTTGACAAGTGCTGGCTACTTCTTTAGGTCTTTTTAAATTAATTTTTGTTGTTTTGTGAAGAGATCCATATACACGGGTAAGGCTACATGCGACTGGAGGTCACCAAATTTCCAGAGGGCTCCGTTCAGGACGGGGCAATTATTTTTAGATGGGTCTCCTGCCTGGCTGATCATCGGCATGGTTCGCATAACACCTTGATCCGACCCATCCGCCACCAGTTAGCGTGAACCGCCTCACACCTAGGTAACTTATTTCATCCATTCTTGAGTTCAAGAATGAGAACCTGGAGGCGGTGGTGATAGTGGGACATTACACGACTACGACTATGGCAAATATTGTAACTAATATAACAGACCACTTACGTTAATATACATATCTGACCAATGTGACAGTTACGTAAATGTGTCCCAATATTGATCGATCACAATCACTATATACTCATCCATTCTAATGGTTGATGTTGCAAAATCAATTAGAACCAATATGCAGCACAATTACAAGCTAAACAAACATATTATGGTATACTCTTGCAAGCAGCTGATCGACAGAGCATAAAATCGTCAAATTGATTATCTTTAATAGCATTTTTATGTTAAATGCGTGTGCCTTACGAGCAATATATTGATATTTCAATTCAACATCTTAATTGCTCTAATGAAGATTGATGAACAATAAATTATTTTTTGCTATCTATTATCCCATAATGTATACTATAAAGTCTATACTATAAAAAATGAAAATAAAAATTGATTGCTTAATCACAATAAATTTTTTCTTCTGACTTAAGTACAACATCAAAAACAATAGAAAATACTAAAAAAAAAATTTTTTTTGATGACAAGACAATTATTTTAATTTTATGTAGCAAAAATTGTATTTTAAATGTTAAATAATTAAATTTAATTAGAATCTATTGTTCAGCTCGAAAGTTCAAATGAATGAAGAAGATAAAAATCAAATAAACAAACAAAAAGAAAATGTTAAATTTATGTCAATAATGGGTGTGATAAAGATTATCCAAAGATGTTTTTTAATTATGTTGTTTAATTTCTTACTCAATTTTCATCTTAATGAACAGAATGATGGTCTGTCTATATTATATAAAGTACATAAGCCTACATAATAATTTCTCAATACTCAAATCAATTCTAATTTTATTGTTCGCTGTCTTGATTCTTAAGATGAACGTTTAATTTGTTTTTGTTGTTGTTTTGTTTCAAATTAAATTGGTTTCAAATTCAAGAAGATTTCACTTTAATAATATAAAGATTGAAGCAATAAAGATATACATTTTTGTTGTTGTGTTTACGTTCAATATACTATTTACTTAAATGGGTAAATATAAAAATCATCCCAGGAGATTGTTTTTCTTATTTGTTCGTCTTGTGTTTGATTTTAAGTTGTTATTTGGAGAAATTCGAAACTACTTAAAAATTGGATTTTGTTTTTTATTTGTTTGGTATAAGCTGATTCGTATAACAGAATTGGTCCGATACTAATAGGAATAATAATAGATTCATATAACTTTCTTGTTTGTTATTATTTGATGCAGGTAGTTCAAGGTGTAGGTGGTGCTAAATGCTTTAACCTATAAAAAATAGTTTCAAATGTTTTCAACAAATATTGCATTTAATGAAATTTCTATAGTGCAGCTTCAGCGCTCTTTTCAATAGTAGAATGCAATTAAGTTCAGATTTCAAGTTTTAATTGGACTCCACTTCATTAAACAGAAAATAAAAATTTCTCATTTTTCATTTTAAGCTTTTAGTGATTTGGAAGCTACGAATATTTAATTATTATTATTATTTAATTATATCCAAGTAGAGTACATATTGTGGCCAACACCCGAATTTCTTTTAAAAAATTAAACTTGCCGGACTTTTGGTAAAACTGTCTTGTATAATCAAAACATATTATCGCTACTTTGATTTCAAACAACCGATAGGTTAACCCTTTTTGGTTGAAAATTGAATCTTTAAATTTTAAAAGCTAAAAATTTAAAAAGCTTTTATTGAAGTTGCCACTTCCGGTAATGCTGTATAATATAGCGGAAATTTGACAGCGGAAAATAAGAGATTTCGTTACTCGCTGCAAGTGGCAGCTCTATCACCTATCACAAAGGAGAATCTTTCTTTATATAATTACCAGGCGAATTTTTTTATTCATTTTGTAAATCTTTTCCACTAAACAAAACATCCCAGTGGAATAAAATATTAAAAATGATCCTTAAAATGACAAATTGATTGATCTTCGAAGTAAAGGAACTCGTTAAACGAAATCTTGAAATTTAACAATATTCCGTCTTTCCGCCATTTCTTTTAGGCATTTTTTAAACATGTTAATACTTTCAATTTCTTCTAGCTCGGTTGATATAGAGTTGTACATTTTCAGACCTTTGTACAGTATATTGTTGTTTCTCGAGTTAGTTGCAAAAAACTGCAAGTGGAAGTTGGCTCCCTGTCTCGTACCATAAGAATGAATAGCACACGCATGAAGCAGAGGTCGGTGAAATTTAATTAAACCTCTTCGAATTTTAAATATTGTCATTATGAGTTCGAAATCAATTATAAAGGGTTATCCAATTCAAGCTTGATAAAGTAAACTTAAAAAAAATACACAAAATATTCGGAATGTATTGTAATTTTTATTTCATTTTACAGATTGATCCTTGCCATTTTTAGTTAAACAAGATATCATTCAAATGTCCTCCACGGGACTTCTTACAGGCCTTGATTCTTTTGCGGTAATTTTCAATGACTTTTCGGCACATTTCGGGCGGTATCTCGGCCATTACCTTACGAATATTAGTTTTCAATTTGTCAAGAGTTTGAGGATTGTTTGCGTAAACACGATCTTTCGCGTAGCCCCACAAAAAGAAATCCAAAGGCGTTAAATCACAGGATCTTGGAGGCCAATTGACATCAGCCAATCGCGAAATCAAACGTCCAGGAAATTTCTCTTGCAAAAGATCTCGATTTGCTCGTGTTACGTGACTGGTTGCTCCATCCTGCTGGAACCACATATCGTCAAGATCATAATCTTCGATTTTCGTAAAAAAATAATCGGTTAACATGCGGCCATAGCGCTCAGAATTGACGGTAACGGTTCGTCCATGGTTGTTCTCAAAAAAATACGGCCCAATCACACCACCAGACCACAATGCGCACCAAACAGTGACTTTTTCCGGGTGTAATGGCTTCTCTACAATCAATTGTGGATTTTCTGAGCCCCAAATTCTACAGTTTTGCTTATTAACGTATCCACCAAGCGAAAAATGGGCTTCATCACTGAAGAAAATTTTGTTCGAAAAATCAGCATCGACGGCCTGTTTTTCCAACACCCAATTTGCGTATGCGCCATATTCTTAAATAGCAGAATGTCAACTAAATAAATGACAGCGTACTTGACGTTTATCTTTGACAGATGTCGGTATACAGATTTCTACTTTATCAACCTCGAATTGGATAACCCTTTATTATGGAAACTGATTTGAGATATATTTTTAAAAAGTTCGGTTGTTGAAAATCTTAGCAGACAGTACATGCGTCTTTAAGGTTTTTTTGTAGATTTGCGGTCTCATCACAACGGAAGCCAACGCATCCACTCCACACTGGTTTTAAATATATTCAGTTTTATGATCGAGAATACAAAAGGTCGTATTTTAGCCTTAACCATGTCGATATGGTCGCTCCATTTCAATTTTTCATTTAGCAGTAGACCCAGGTACTTAAATTGATCCGTACGTTCTATCTGAATTCCCGCATAACTAATCCTGTACTCTCTTATAATTTTTTATTTGTAAATATCATATAATTAGTCTTTTTGCATTTAATTGAAGTTTGTTTTCATTGGGCCACAGGTTTAGCAACGTCAAATCCATCTGCATATCTTCAAAAAAATCTTTAAGATTTGTATTTTCATACTTTATAACAGAATCATCAGCATATAGCTGAAATGTTCCCTTAAAGTTTTGTCTGCTTTCTGTTTGATTAACAACTACAACCTGAGGACGAGCTTTAAGAATGATCGGAACTACGACAAATGCATCAGCTCAAACTTCAGTTCCTGAAGCTTAGCGAGCAATATAGCATGGTCTACCGAATCAAACGCTTTCCGTAAATCCAAAAATAAGCACGCTAAAATCCGTTTCTTGTCAACATTTTCCGAAATGAAACTTGTTAACTCAAGGCATGCTGCTTGTGTACTAGTACCTTCCGTAAACCCAAACTGATCTCTTGCTAAAATATTATTCGCCTTCAAAAATTGCATTAATCGGTTATTCACTATTCTTTTAAATAATTTTGAGACTAAGTCTATAAAATAGATATTGGTCTATACTTGCTCTAGTGCATCCCCACCCTTAAATATCGGTACAACTCTTACCATTTTTAGTTTGTCCGGAAACTTGCTTTCAGGCAACAAATTGTTAAGCAAGCTAGTTAGTGCTCTCTTAAATTTTTCTTGAAAAAATTGAAGGAACTTGCCTGATATGCCGTCCCGCCCCGCGGCTGCAGCTGTTTTCAAACATTGAATGACTCGACTAAGTTCCTCTTCAAACACATTGGTTATATCAAATTTAAAATCTATATGATATTCTGGCATATAATTACGCATTGAATGCATTGGCAACTTCCCTTGGATCCTCGCTAACTGAGCCATTTTACTTTACCGAAATATTTTTTGGTTTAGTTTCACGTTTCTTATTATAAATGGCCAACTTTAATAGATCCCAAAATGGTTTGGAACTTCCATTACAATTTTCTAATCTAGCTACGTAAAAATCTCATTTTGCTTTCCGTTTTGATATCTTGGTATAAATCTAAGGTCATCCACGGATGTTTCAGACCCATACGTCACGCTTATATTGCATGCAATCCTTTACGACATTCTCGAGCCCGCTTACCAGCTCGTTCAGAGTTTCGACGGTTTTTATTGTTTGCCAAAAACGACTTTTCGCAGCCAAATCATAATTTAATATTTTAAAAGTCCAGTTCATGCTGGACTAAACTTGGCCATTTTATCCTTTTAAAATTTAAAATTTTTTTATTTATTTATTTTCAATTTTGTTTTATATTTTTTCAATAAATCAGAAACTTCCACTACCAACACTTTCGGTTGTTTTTCTAATAGCTTAGGTCATACTGAGACTACGAGAAAAATTTATGGAAAATTTATTTTAAGAAAAACAACCGAAAGTATTGGTTACTAGTGGCAGTTTCTGATATAATGGCCAAAAATTGAAAATAAATAAATAAAAAAAATTTTAAATTTCAAAAGGATAAAACGGCTACGTTTAGCCCAGCATGAACAGATCCTAAAGTTTTGTTCAAAACTTACTTTAAAATCCCTGATCAATAATACTATATCCAAATTTTATCGTTATTCGTTAATGGTGCAAACAGACGTGCGGAAAAACGGTTATGGATACGCAGGCGGATACGCGAGTCAAACAAATGCGCGTTTTTTTTTCACGTGGCGTTTCTTTTGGTTGGTAGTAAGTTTTTTTTACGTACTGTCCATTTCATATAAAATTTTGTGTGTATAGATTGATTTCCATTTGTTTTGGATTTTTTTTTTTTTTTTTTTTTTTTTTTATTTTTTTTTTTTTTTTATTTTTTTTTTTATTGGTAACTATGCGATCTGTTTTGGGGCTCAAGGCTCACCCTGCTCTTCCGCGGTTATGCTTTTAACGTCCTTACTTTACGCCTTGCGGCCAACTCGAGGACGTACGGCTATAGGACCGATTTTAAGACCATCTGCACATTGCAAGCTCCATGCCAGCCTATACCAGCATGGAAGATGGGTCGGCCCATGAGCTTTGCACACCGCCGACAGGGGGTCATAGATGTGTTACATTTCACCACAGATCGAAATCTGTTGATGAAATTTCACTTTGCATCCTGCCCCTATCGGGATTCGAACCCGGTACCTCCCGATCCAAACGCCAAAGCTTTAACCACTGTGCCATTTGGTCCGTGTTGTTTTGGATTTATAATTAAAAAATTAAAATATTGGAAATGCATATAATTAAATATGATCGTTTTAATAGATTGATTTTGATTTATTTGTGTTACCTACAATTCATCAAATTAGTTCGAGAGAACAAAAACCAGGCGGATTTGGACCCGTAAAATATTTACGAAGGATGAACGAGAAATGCACGCATTCGTTTCGAAATTATTTCTGAAAATTAAAGAACAAGATCCAGAGCAATTTAGGAGAACCACTGGGATGGGAATAATGGAGTTCGAAATTTTACACAATTTGGCATTAGAGGTGTGCCAAATAATTTGGGGTGAGTTGAGCAGCATCTACCTGTCTCCACCGACTGGAAAGGAGTACGTAAAAATTATTGATGACTTATATACCAATACCGGAATGTCCAATGTCACAGGTGCGATCGATGAGAAGCACATACGAATACAATATCCATCGCATTCTGTTTGCCAAAATTACAACTACAAAAAGTACCGCAGCATTGTTTTGCTAGCAGCATGTTGCATATGGGAGCCAGAGTGATGGTGGAACTTTGAAACTGAGCGACTTCGGGAATCAGATATTGCAAGGCAATATTATTATACCAAAGATGAAGAAATTACCCCGAACGAACTAGGAGTTCTCATGTTTCTTCATCGGTGATGCCGCATTTTCATTGCGACACAATTTTATGCGGCCACACCATGGCAAAAGATAAGGAGTTATTCAATAATAAATGGCGAGAATAAAAATCGTTATCCACAATTTTATAAGGCTGCAGGACTCTGCAAACTACTTCCCGAACAGTTTTGTGGATCACACTAATGGCGAGAAAGAAATGACACCAGGTGGTTGGCGAACCTTTACCTCAATATCGAATGTTTAAAAGGTTCAATGCCAGCAAAGAACCGTTTTCACTTCGAAATGATTTAAAAGATTACTACATAGAGTCGTACTTCGAAACTGCTGTTACTCGAACTCAATTTCAAGTATACAGTTTTATGCAGAGCTCGAACCAATCCCCAAAAATAAAAACAAAAGTCAAAAGCTAAAGTCTAAATAGGTCATTGCGTTTGAGATATTGAAAAGTTTACCTTTTATTTGCCGTATCAACATCGTTCAGAAATTGCATTGCTCCATACCATTTCCATTTCTTGGTAGAGCTGGCTGCTCTATCTCCAGGAACACTTTTTTTGATTTATTATTCTCCTTTTGGTTCATTTATTATTTTACATTTTGTTATATTAAAATTTAGTACTTACTAGGTATGTTTAATTTTTTGGCTAACTCATCAAACTTTTGTTATAAATACACTCATTTTCGTTTATAAATTCAATTATAATGTTCCTCCATCTTTATTTCACGAAAATACCAACTATACTCAAGAGTCAAAATTATACGGTGAAGTAGGCAAAAATTATTGTTATTCGTTATTTTTTTGTGTTGTCAACACCGCTGCCGAGTGTTTTTGCGTTTTTTAGAAATAGAGACAACTTGTGGAAAAGCTCATAATATATGCGGAATGCCTTCATTTCGTTTCATTTAAAGTAGTGTATTCTAATTTAAACGCAAGTGTTTTTCCACACGTCTGTTTCCACCATAAGAAATAGCTGAAAGACGGAATATTGTTAAATATTGTTCAAGATTTCATTTACCGAGTTCATTTACTTCGAAGATCAATCAATTTGTCATTTTAAGGATCACTTTTAATATTTTATTCCGCTGGAATGTTTTATTTAGTGAAAAAAGAGATGCAAAATGAATAAAAAATTTCCGCTGGTAATTATATAACAAAATAAATTCTCTGTTTTGATAATGCTGCCACTTGCGGCGAGTAGCGAAATCTCTTATTTTCCGCTGTCAAATTTCCACTATCTTATACAGCATGTTCCGGTTCGCCTGAACTGTAGAGATGCCGAATTTTTGGTGAAATAAAGTTTTTTTTATCAAAACTAGACAAACTCCGACATTTTCGGTAAAATTTAAAAAATGATCTAAACTGCTTCTGTTTGAAATTTAATTTGCAATGTTTCTGTTGTTAATCTTTTTCAGCAAAATGATATCTTTCAAAATATTTGTAAAAAACAAAACAGCTTTTATGAAAGCGGCCACTTTCGGTGGACCGCTGGAATGTTTTATTTAGTGAAAAAAGAGATGCAAAATGAATAAAAAATTTCCGCTGGTAATTATATAACAAAATAAATTCTCTGTTTTGATAATGCTGCCACTTGCGGCGAGTAGCGAAATCTCTTATTTTCCGCTGTCAAATTTCCACTATCTTATACAGCATGTTCCGGTTCGCCTGAACTGTAGAGATACCGAATTTTTGGTGAAACAAAGTTTTTTTTATCAAAACTAGACAAACTCCGACATTTTCGGTAAAATTTAAAAAATGATCTAAACTGCTTCTGTTTGAAATTTAATTTGCAATGTTGTTAATCTTTTTCAGCAAAATGATATCTTTCAAAATATTTGCAAAAAACAAAACAGCTTTTATGAAAGCGGCCACTTTCGGTGGACCGTTGTCGAGAAAAAATCACTGAGATCTGAATTTATGGAAAAGGCTTGAGTATACGACAGGTGTGAAGTATGTTCTAACCTTGTTATAACCTTTTGAAATGAGTATGTGTTGGTTAAACTCTCATTATAACGAATTTTAAAATTTAAAATAATTTTATTTGTAAACTGATAAACGGCGATTTTATAACTAATCGCATAGTACCTTTTTAATTACAGAGCAATATTTAATGACTAAGGGATGATATTATACGTAAAATTAGAATAAAATACAAATAAATTTCGCAAATCAACTAATATAGAAACACTTGATAAGAATTAATAAATAAAAACTTTCTAAAACTGAAATTTAGGGCATTGCCAAAAATTTTAAGCGAAATTCTAAGACGGAATCTTTCCAACACACAGAAAAGTTTCATAATACTTATCGAAAATATCTATTTTTGAGTAAAATTTTCCGTGCGATTAACAAGTGGTGCCGATGTTAATGTTAAATGCGATTAATGGTGCCGTGACGTATATCGTTAGATTCGTTGGAGTGTTTTCTATCATCCGACCAACGTAGAGAAAAATTCTATGACCTTTTACGGAGATATCCCGTTTTTAGTAACATAAAAACTGTGAAAGATATCGTTAAATTCGTTGGATTGTCTGCTTTCATGTTAACGTTTTTTTACTGAAGCTGAGACCAAACGCTAACGATTCGGTGTATTTATATTAAAAACGTTAGAGATAAACAACTGAAACTGTAAATTAATATGTAATTATACAAATAAATGAAATAAACAGTTTAAAAAAACATTAACACTGAATCCCGCGTCACGACGGAGGACGAAGAGCTGGAGGAGTAATATTGTTGAAATTGAGACGCAATCGATTTTTGGTGCTCGAAAGCGAGCATTCATCAATTTAAAAGAAATGAAATGAAGCAAGAGTCCCGACGAAGGACCCTATAAGGTTTCCCGAAACTGGGACCCCATGCAATCGATTCCTGGTACTCGAAACCTCTTTTATAGCAATTTTTATTAAAACCGTTCGACCGTTCGAACACTCGGACCAGCAATACAAAATACGAAAGACGCAGTGGAAATTGGATATAAGAAATTCTCAATTAAAATCTGTTGATATATGCGTAGTACAAAAATCACTTGCATTTAGTTCTTTGTGTTCGGGAACTATCAACTATCTTGTTGATTAACGCTGTTCTTAATTTCAGTATTTTCCATGATGACTATCGCCGTCGTTTAAAATTACTTTTGTTAATTCTAATTTGTCCTCCACGTGAAATTCCATTGTAAAGTCCAATTACAAATCCGTATTGAAGGAATACTTCGTCCGGCAACATCGACGTAATTTTGTTAAGATTTATAATTAAAAAATTTGACCTTTGACTGGACTCAAACCCGGTGAACGTTTTGATGATAACGCTTGGTAGTGAACACAGTAACCACTCGAACACTACGTGTTATATTTTTGTAGAGTAGATTTTGTATCATTCGCCTCGTTCGATAAACAATTTGCAAAATTTCTTAATAATTTTATGGGGATCTTTCCCCTTTTAGTATATCTTCTACGCAGGTCGTACATTGCCTTTCCTACTTATCCAGGGCGCTGATTTAGTTCTCTTTGCTGATTGATCGTTTTGTACCCTTTGTCATAAATGTTCTAGACAAAGGATTTACGGCCTCATCCTATCTGACCAATCTGTTGGCTGGACTCGTCTTCGTGGATATTTGCTACCGGTTCATCCTGTTCCTGAAACTTTCTTTCCCGTGTCACATTTCAGTATTCCTTTTTCTCAACTCAAGGCATACCATTTTAGCCAGTTTCTCTGTCTCAATCTTCTAGCTCATTCTCCCTCCAACGATCATCTCTACTGCCGGACTTACTGTCAACAATGGTACTGGAATCTTTGAATGGGCCGAACCCAAGGATCTTTCCTTAATTTAGTGAGACAATTTGTACCTCATTTTCTCTGTCCATACGTACACTTTCTTCATGCTGTCTTGCAGTAGCAGATTTTGAATAGAGCATTCGCCTCAAGTATTGGTTTTTCTAAACAATATTTTCTAAATTCCAACTCGCGGTTCATATCGACGTTTTCGCTTTATCTCGAGAACCTATAGCAATACAATGAAGTACTCTATCAGCGTATGGACGTCTAATATCTTTATCTATTTTCTAATCTATTTCATTCTGCCATCAATGTTTAAATTTCTGGGAATAATACTACCTCGCAAAACGATTATTTCATTGCTACGAACAATCTTGCCGCAAAACAATGCCGCAAAAGTCAAAGTCCCACATATAGACATGGTTTTTAATTTAAAAATGCCAAATGGTCTGTCGGATTCGGTCTGATGATTAACAGGCAATAATTGCAACAGCTGTTGCACGAAACTTCAATGAAAATTTTTGTTGCACATAAGTCAAAAGCTCCAAATAATGACAGAGTTTTTATGGTAGCATTATTATTTACTTTAATCCAAAAATGCCAAATAGTCGGTCCCTGGGCTCGGTTATATGATTGACAATGTTAAAAATATTGAAAAACGTTAAAAAAATGAAACATTTTGTTTTACAGGAGTCAATAGCCCGAAATAAAGAAATGGTTTTTATGGTAGCCTTAGTATGTACTTTAATTGGGAAATAGCAAATGGTCGGTCCCTTGGCTCGGTCAGATGATTGACAAGCAATAACTGCAACAGTTATTGCATGCAGGTTAAAAGAAAAATTTTGTTCTATGGAAGCTCAAGGTCAAATGGTATATAGACATGCTTTTTAATACAAACATGTCAAATGGTCAGTCAATGAATTCGGTTAGTTGATTAACAGCCAATAACTGTTGTTTCACGAAACATAAACGAAAAATTTTGTTGTGCAGGAGTCAATAGCCCCAAATAAAGAAAGGGATTTTATGGTGGTCTTAGTATGTACTTTAATACAAAAATGACAAATGGTCGGCCCCTGGGCTGGGTCATATGATTGACAAGCAATAACTGCAACAGTTGTTGCACGAAACATAAATGAAAAACTTTGTTGTACAGAAGTTAAATACCCAAAATAAAGAAAAGGATTTTATGGTGGCTTTACTATGTATTTTAATCCAAAAATGCCAAATGGTCGGCCCCTGGGCTCCGTCATATGACCGAATCATATGATTGACAAGCAATAATTGCAACAGTTGTTGCACGAAACATAAATAAAAAATTTTGTTGTACAGGAGTCAAAAACCCTAAATAAAGAAAGGTTTTTATGGTGACCTTACTATGTACTTTAATTGGGAAATGGCAAATGGTCGGTCCCTGAGCTCGGTCAGCTAATAACAAGCAGTAGCTGCAACAGTTATTGCATGCGAGTTAAATGAAAAATTTTTGTTCTATGGAAGCTCAAGGTCAAATGGTATATAGACATGCTTTTTGATACAAAAATGTCAAATGGTCAGTCACTGGATTCAGTCAGTTGATTAACAGTCAATAACTGCAACAGTTGTTGCACGAAACATAAATGAAAAATTTTGTTGTACAGGAGTCAAAAGCCCAAAATAGAGAAAGGGTTTAATGGTGGCCTTAGTATGTACTTTAATCCAAAAATGACAAACGGTCGGTCCGTGGGTTTAGTCTTGTAAATAAAAACCCTTAACTACAACAATTGTTGCACGAAACATAAATGAAAAACTTTGTTGTACAGGAGTCAATAGCCCCAAATAAAGACAGGGATTTTATGGTGGCTTTAGTAAGTACTTTAATACAAAAATGACGATGGTCGGTCCCTCGGCTGGGTCATATGATTGACAAGCAATAACTGCAACAGTTGTTGCACGAAACATAAATTAAAATTTTTGTTGTACAGGAGTCAAAAGCCCAAAATAAAGAAAAGGATTTTATGGTGGCTTTACTATGTACTTTAATCTAAAAATGCCAAATGGTTGGTCCCTGGGCTCCGTCATATGGCCGACTCATATGATTGACAAGCAATAACTGCAACAGTTGTTGCACGAAACATAAATAAAAAGTTTTGTTGTACAGGAGTCAAAAACCCTTAATAAAGAAAGGTTTTTATGGTGACCTTACTATGTACTTTAATTGGGAAATGGCAAATGGTCGGTCCCTGAGCTCGGTCAGGTACTTGACCAGCAGTAGCTGCAACAGTTATTGCATGCGAGTTAAACGAAAAATTTTGTTCTATGGAAGCTCAAGGTCAAATTTTATATAGACATGCTTTTTAATACAAAAATGTCAAATGGTCAGTCAATGAATTCGGTCAGTTGATTAACAGCCAATAACTGCAACAGTTGTTGCACGAAACATAAATGAAAAATTTTGTTGTACAGAACTCCAAAACTTAAAATAAATAGTGTTTTTTATGGTAGCCTTAGTATGTACTTTAATTTGAAAATGCCAAATTGTCGGTCCGTGGGTTTGGTCATAAAAATAAAAAGCCATAACTACAACAGTTGTTGCACGAATCCTAAATGAAAAATTTTGTTGTACAGGAGTCAATAGCTCCAAATAAAGAAACTGTTTTTTAAGGAGGCCTTAGTATGTACTTTAATCCAAAAATGTTACATGGTCGGTCCCTGGGCTTGGTCATATGATTGACAAGCAATAACTGCCACAGTTGTTGCACGGAATATAAATGAAAAATTTTGTTGTACAGAAGTCAAATGCCCCAAATAAAGAAAGTGTTTTTATGGTGGTCTTAGTATGTACTTTAATCCAAAAATGCCAAATGGTCAGTCACTGGGTTCGGTCAGTTGATTAACAGGCAATAATTGCAACAGTTATTGCACGCAAGTTAAATTATAAATTTTGTTCTACAGAAATCAAACCCCATATAGAGAGTTTTATTTGATGGCCGTGGTATGTGTTTAAATCCAAATATGCCAAATTGTCGATCCCTGCGTTTGGTCATATGAATAACAAGGAGTAATTGCAAAAGTTGTTGAACGAAACTTAAAAGTTAAAGCATTTCCTTTACTCAAAAAGCATATACAGAATTTTGAAAATAAATTTAATTACAGTGTTAGAGTTCGCCAATGTTCTAAACATGATTTAAGGCACAGATCAAAAGTTATAATTAAAATGTTTGAGTTTCAGAACCTGGTATTTATATATATCATTCACTACTATGCTATGGGTTTTTATGTAATAACTCTTTAGAAAGTTGAAAGAAATATGTAGGAGCATTCCGTGATTCTCAGCTCAACTACAAAAATCGCGTTGCCCATTTATAAATACATTTTTTGTATGTTTTATAATCCGGGGTAGAATTTATCATCACCAAATTCAATTCATAGTGATTTGTCATGACCAAAATTATCTAAGTTGCAGTACTTTACCACAGTCTCGTAAACCATTCTGCACGTGCAGTTTTTCCGGAGCCACCCGGTACATATATAATCTCATACACGATATGTATCATCTCTACATCGAGGTGTATCTAAAATGTGTAAAGCAAATATTTATGGCATAAACATTAGTGTATACCACATATAAAATATTTTATGTGTATCATCTATAAACCATAAAATATACAAGTGTATTTTTATGGTGGTGCGATGTTATTGGAATCGGAGGGGTTTCAACTTTTATTGCGCTATACACAAATAAATAAACACCCGTAATAAACTAAAAAAATTTGTTCGGAAAAAACGGGTAAACAAGATCTTGATAGCGGATATTCAAAAAGTATTAAGTCTCCAAACTAAGTAGTATATCCTGTGATAGGAGCCTGCCTGATTCGAAACAAAATCGTATACCGTAAGCAAAAGTAAAATTAATTTGTTTAACTCTCTCGAACACCCGTATTCGTATTTAGATCTAATCCTAACATATAACATCCCGAAGAGGTAAACAATTCGATTTTGTTTGTTTGTTTTTGTGTTTGCTGTAAATCCATTTCAACAAAATGAAAAACATTTCCACCTTATATTGATTTAAGTCAATAAAAACCAATTGATTTTCATAATTTACGTACCTTTTACAACGTTTTTGGTTGTTTTGTTTTTTTGCCTTCGTCAATTTTGTGTTTTGTTTTTTTTTTTTGTTTTTGTTTAAATTTCATTTGCTTTCGTTCGGTATATTTGATTATGTGTATAAGAAAATTGAAAACAATAAAAAAGGAAAATGTTATTTTATTTTCACCGAATTGTTGTTGTTGCTGTTGTTCACACAGTTGTGCGATACCAATTTTTTCTCGCACTTTAGTTTTTATTCTGTGTGCTGTTGATTATTGATTTTGTATAAAAAGTGATAAATAGGATTTTCCTCGATTAAATTTTCTTATTTCGTGTGTTGGCTGTTGTTCTGTTTGTTATTCACATATAGTCGTTGTACATACACACACACACGTACACAAAAATATATATATGTACGATCCTCCTGTTCGGTGTATACGAGTGGATGTGAATATGTGCGATTCAATTGATACAATTCAGGGATTAATATTATAATAGGTAATAGGTTTAAGGTGCTAAAACTTTTCAATTTATTTATCAAAATAACAACGACACAAAAAACTAAAAAGATTTCCAAAGTTGTTATTATTGTTTTATGGGTTAGGTTTGTACAGAGCTTAATCCTCTAAATGGTCTTATTATTTTTGTTGTGTGTGTACAATATACAATCCATATATAGATTGACCTATTTACATGTTCAATTAACTTGGATATATTTTAACCCTTATTTTGAGGATTTTTAGAAGAAATTTTTGCACGTATTAGGTATATGTTTTTTGTGTCATACCTTCACCGCAAATCCAATAATAACACACAATGGATTTACAAAAAAAAATCTAATTTCAGTGTTTGTTATTAAATGGGAATTTTATTATACAATTTTAGAAGTGGAAATTTAATGTGGTTTATGTTAATGGCTTTGCATATGTGGTGCCTAGTAGAAGGAACTGTTCTGAACTATATTTAAATGTTGACAACAACAAGATTGCCCTATGTTCAGCTTGAAATTCGATAATAGCTTCAAAAAATATTTTTAATTGTCTCAATTCAAATTAAAAATCTTTTGAAACCCTCAATGCTGTTAGAGATACATTTCTGGTATTGATAATTTTGACAAGAACAACTACCGGGTGACTGACACGAAGTGACACCAATTTCAGACTGTCATTGACACTGTAATGACTTAATGACAGTTCATTCCATTGTTTACAAGCATAGGAAAGCATTTTAGTGGGAAATGTTCAGAAAAAAAATTTACGCAATGGAATTCAAGCGTAATAGGGTGATGGCTCTATATTTGGCTGAAAACCACAGCCGCAGATTGTTAACCAGTTAAAACATCTGCATGTAAATAAAATGTTTGTGTATCGCACCATAAAACGTTATAACGATACTGGCGGCATTGCAAAATGTCATGGTGGTGGGCCGAAACGCACTGCAACATCGCCGGATATCAATCGGAAGGTGAAAGCCAAATTGGCTCGAAATCCGCGCCGTAGAGTAAAGGTCTTGAAATTCCATAAAACGCATGGTCTCACCAATGCTCAAAAAAAAAGTTAGAGAGGAAAGAGCAAAGGAGTTGCTACGCTTGCACGAAAGTGGCGATTTGCCGAATTTGGTTTGCTGCTATGAGTCACCGTTCGTTATTGAGCAACATGTGAACAAGCACATGTGACCAACGGATTGCCACTCAAAACCAAGCGCCGCCGATGGTGATGGTTTGTGCCGCCGTAACGGCCGAGAGCCGTTCACTGCTCGTTTTTTTGGACCGTGGCATCAAGATAAATGCTCAAATTTATCGGGATCATGTGTTGGAGGGAGCGTTGAAGCGTTTCTAGAGCGTTGAAGCATTCTAATAATATGTTGATTCTGGCCGTAAAGAGTTCTGTAAGGTGCAGTTCTAAATGCATTTGATGGATAATGATTATATCTGCGACAATGCAACGCTTGCTGAGAGCCAGTGTTGTGTTTCTATGCGTTTTTCAGTAATGTCTACATGTTGGTGTCGAAAATAACGTAGACATTTGATTTTTGCGTATACAATGTCGACAATTGGTAGAATATGTAGATAACTCGTAGACAATGTAGATTATTGTTTTTGTTGTTTTCTCAATTAGTTTTTTTAGTCGAGGACGTCATTTTCGGGTTTTATTAAGATTTTCCCATAAATTCAATTTTTCCGTACCAAACAGGTGAGATTTGTACGTTTAAATTATTTAACATATTGTAACACATTTTCAAGTTTTTATTAGTAGTCTGGTAAAAATGCAAACTAATTTATTTTTCAACGTTCGCCTTTTAGCTCGATACACTTAGTCCAACGTTTTTCCATTTTTTTAATTCCTTCCGAATTCATGGATTTTGGCCATGGCAACTACACACGTGTGCACCCGTGATCTGTTTTGATGGAAGAAAACTTTTTTCTTTTCCAAATGCGGTCGTTTTTTTCAAAACGTCGTTGAAATGGTCCAATAAGTTGCAGTAAAATTTGCCATTGACTGTTCTCCCTTTTTGAAGGTAATCGATGTGAATTATGCCGCGTGCATCCCAAAAGCTGTGGCCATGGCCTTGTTGCCTGATAAAACCACCTTAGCCTTCTTCGGCGCAGATTCGCCAGTAGGAATCCACTGTTTAGACTGTTTTGACACCTCTTTATTTTGCTTGAACATCGCAAAACCCGAATCTGATGTAAGCAAATGCGGCACCCAATGCGCGGATAGTTTTTCATAGTCAAAATCCATGATACGGCATTGCAAGGCCGTGTGTGCGAGATAGCTGAGATAGTAGGCATCTCAGATGAACGTCCGCGCAATATATTACACGAACAGTAATATATTGCGCCCACGTTCATCTGAGATTCCTATACTATCTCAGCTTTCTCGCACACTTTCACTCTGCGGTCTTGCAACACGAAAATCTCTTTTTTTCATGTTTGCAAAAAAACAATGGGTTGTCTGTTTTTAATGGCTGTCAAAACTAAGCTAAATGACAGATTTGTCTGAAAATTTTAATTTGGTTTAGTGACAGATGGTATTGACACATGCCATCTGGGATTTGCGATTGTGGCGCCCTCTGTTGCAATTTTACTAGGCTTCTCACTATCCCCTCGTACATAGTGATACTGAGAAAATGAGAAATTTTTCCCCTGAGCACATTCCCAAATCATATCATACACACATCATTTTTCTATGCGGAAATGATTATGGCACGATTATTGATTTATAGTACTTCCAGAAATTTTGGACAACAAATCAATAATCACAAACTCCAAATCTATAGGAGAATTTCCTCTATAGGTGGTTTTGAATTTATTTTCTAACAAAGCTCATCTAGACGGTCCCCAGATTCCTTATACAGTAACCATTGGTCGGTACAGACTTTTAACTTTACGAGATTCCAATGACATCCTGACCTGCAGTATGATGAAGCACCCCTTCAAATTGCGTTACGATTTTTAGGTGGGTAGGATAGACTCTAACTCTTGGCCATCAAGGAAAAGCCTTTCGTTGTTCCGTTCGTTTTTTTCGCCAAGGCTATTTGCTTGACCTTTCTTGTATCGTTTTAAACATTCTCCTGATTTTATAGTTTAGTACATAAAGGCACCGGTGTGATGTGGATACTTTTAAATTATCGGACAGTTCTACATAATTTTGGACAGGAATTTAAGCGAGAATGTAAAATTAATTTGTTGAACAAAATATTGATTTAAGGCAGATATTTGACCGCGTGTATATTCTTAATACTGTTAATATAATTTTATACATTAGGAGGATGCCCCATTTTTATATGAGGGGAAGTGTTGTAGGTTATGAAAAATTATACGAATTTCAGAGATTGGCTCCTATTGTGGTTTTATAAGTTAGAAAGGGCTAATAAACCGTAGGGCTGTTACATAGATTTTTTCACATTCACGCTATTCTCGATTTTTAGAAGTTTTTGATGTCGTTGCAGTTTATGTCAAGTTCTACGAATCCTGCATTGCCTCGTAGAGTGGCTTTGAAATGGCCCTTGCATTGTGGAATTAAAATCACATAATGTCATTTGGAAATAACCCGTAGAGCTGTCGCATGTATGTCTATCCCAATCGCATATTCGATTTTTTTAAATTTCAGGTAATTTAATTGACTGAGAAACCATTCAAAATCGAGAATAAAATGATCAGCATATACTTGAGTGCACTTTTATAATACTGTGGAAGTTAAAATGTAGATCGCGAAAAAGTATTGATTGTAAAAGTAGATCCCTCAAAAAATTAGTGGACACGCCTGCTATTTAGCATGAGTGGGATAAGCTACAATGACTTCCTTTCTGATAAAAATCGCGGGAATGTTCAAAAATTATATGCGAAAGCCAAACGGCTTAGTTCGAAACGCCATTAGATGATTTTATTTCCACAATATCAGCCCTTTCGAACATGCATGAAACCACTATGGGGCCAATCTCTGACATTCGTATAATTTACATCCAACGGCTTCGTTTCATATAAGAAATTCGCATAATCCTAATGATTAGAATTATTTCTGCAAAGAAATGTTTAAGGGATAAGCATTATTTAGCTTTTGCGTCACGCCTACTAGGAAAAGTGTAAAGACCAGTTTCGCAATAAAAAGACAAAGCTGAACTCGAAAACTATTAAACCGGAGACTGCCATCTATTGTTGTACATTTTTAATATCAAACACATTTTTTAAATATTTTATGGAATTTTACCATTTAAAGAGAATAAGAGACAACTCGTCGACTACTCGTAGACAATGTCCACTACTCATACTACTCGTATACAACATCGACAACTTTGTAATTCACGTCAGTACTGATTGAATGATTGACATATTTTGAACTTTTGTTTCCGTTGATTTTAGTTAATGCAAATTATTGTGAAACTATATTGCCAAATTACCAAGATTTTGTCGACTAAATTACTGACTAAAATAAATTACCGTTAGTTTGTATTAGTGATTGATAGTTGTCAATGTTCAATATAGAACGTACTGCGCCAAAACATTCACAGAAAAAAACTAAAATTAAATTTGAACTAGGTACATACCGACCAAAATGGCACAGTGATTAAAGCTTTGGTGTTTGGATCAGGAGGTACCGGGTTCGAATCCCAAAAGGGGCAGGTTGCAAAAGGAAATTTTCATCAACTGATTACGATCTGTGATAAAAAGGAACACAACTACGACTCCCTATCGGCGTACAAAACCCCGTGGGCCGACCCATCTTCCATGTCCAGTACTATAGGCTGGTATGGAGCTATGCAATGCGCAGATGGTAACTTAAATCGGACCTATAGCCGTACGACTTCCATTTAGCATAACTGCATAAGGTAGGATGGGAAAAACAAACCGCGAAAGAGTTGGAACAGATTGCAGGGGTTAAAAAGAAAAACGAGAACAAAACTAGGTACATTGATTCTGGGATGAGAATAATTTGGCGATGGAAATGATGTTCAATTTTAAGTGTGTTCCTCATGCTATTCATGCAGGATATATTGTGGAGTTGGAGTGCCCACGATTAACCGCGATTGTTGTAAAATCGCGTTTTTTTATATCCAATGCGAATTTAATTTGTTGCCCGGAACAATTGATGACCGCCTATTTAGAGCATGTCTATTATCTTCCGCGACGTTAATTAACTTTTAAGCCCAGCTACCCCATTTACTTTGTACTTATGCTTTCAACCTCGTGGCTTTGAAATCGATTTTTTTTCATAAAGGTATGGTTGGTTTCATCGTTGTATGCATGGTAGTTTGTGTAAATAGTCTAGTGTAAGCCTGACAATCCAGATTGGTTTATCACTAATAGCAAGGAGGAGAAACATATTACTTGTCTTCAAAAACGGGATCAGTTTTGGCCGCACAAAACTTCTCCGATGTTGGGCGTAGATTTGCAAAACGAAATTTGAATGTTATGTGCATATTTATTCGTTACTATCCACCCATCAGACTTATTTTATGAGTATATTTTAAAACACTTTGTTCCTAGCATTTTGCGGCAGCTAGTATTTTGCAGTCCAGCAATATTTAAGGGGTTTGAATGTAGCATAATATGCGTTTATGCTTTACAAAAAGGACTAAAATGTCAACGTCGGTGTTCTTTTCTTCCGGTCGAGTCATTAACCCAATGGTACACTTTGTAAATGATGGGTATTTCCAACGGCGTCTAAACATTTTATGGTAAACACATATAACGATAACTTATCAAATTGAACATACTAAAGGGACCATTAATAAAGGGACTAATAGGATTTAGTTTTTCAAGAGAGATTTTCAGTAAAAACCCTCACAAAATACTAAGTGTACATTTCGTATAATAAAGATCCAAACTAATTGAAAATCACCATCCCTTGAAAAGCTAAGGGGCTAAGGAGGTTAAGTATGCTCAATTCTCACTTCGGCAAATTTTTGTTGTAAACGGTTTTCCAATAATTTTTTTCATGTCTTAGGAAAACCCATACCAAATGCAAAGTGTTTTCGTGATTTAATAGAGGATCCAAGTTATCCAAAAATCATCTTTCTTTGAAAAGTTATAGGAGCTATGGGCGTTTTTTATACTCCACTTACAACGTAAATTAATCGTATTGCAAATTGAGCACACTAAACACTTGGATCCTTGTTAACCCAAAATTACACTTAGTATTTAGTGGGGTTTTTCCTAGAAGAGGTAACAATTTTGGGGTAAACCGCTTACAAGGTACATGTATCGAATTGCGAATTGAGCATGTTAAACACCCTTAGCCTCTATATATTTTCAAGCGAAGGTGATTTTCCGTTAGTTTGTATCCTTATTAGCCCAAAAGTAAACTTTGTAAGGGTTGAAAATGAATTTCTTAATTACAAAAATCGTGTAATGCATTTTGGACAATTTAAGCTGCGGTTGAATTCGTCACTTATTTTGTAGAGAATGACTTATGTAAAAGGCGGCAATAAGACTCCGGTGAAATAGACGAAATGTATACTTGCTTGACTTTTTTCGATGCTTTCATTCAAACTTATAAGAAACTAGCTAAAGTATCCGGCTTAGAATTGAACTGCTGAACTTCGACAGGTGTTTTTTATAACTAATTAATACAAAAATAATTTGTTGGGTTTGCCGCAATGCTTGCATGTAAACCACATTTTTTGATTTTCCTCCCGGAGCTAAAATATACAACTTTTTTGATGTCCTCTTGAGCATGCCACATACCACTGGCCATGAGAGAAGCAAGGACTTGATGATTGTGGCAAATGAAAATCTAGCTAGAAACTGGACTCGCTTGAAGCTGAATGGCAGGTCGGTTGGTATCAACGGTATGTGAGGTATGAATACGTCCTCTCTTTTTGCAATCCCCGTCAATACAGTGGCTTTGATGACATTTGGCAAACAACTTTTGACACAGAGCTCTGTTCCATTGCATATAGTTTTGGCGGGTCTAGATTCCGCAGAAGCATTATTCATGTCCCTTTCTTCAATTCCAAGATATGAGAAGACATTCCAGGTGGCTCCAGCGTGTTCAGAAATTCCAGCGGGTAATTAACGGCATCATCGGTATCCACTACGGAATCAAATGACTTGTATATGGCAGCAGTACTTGGTATTTGGCTCTGTATCTGTTCGTTACTTTGATTCACGCTTTCATTTTTGGGCGCAAGGATGGCTCTATCGCATAGCCAATCATGATTTTTAAATTTTTTGTCAATATTTGGGTATATTTTCTGAATCAGCTGCTCAATGGATACTAAATGGCATAGATTTTCAGTTAATGTGATTTTGCTTGTCAGTGTATCAATGTCGCTGCGCATTGCTGTACTTGTATTTCTTGCTGAATGCGAATTCGTTTATTTGTTGACAATTGGAGTTTCTGTATTTTTGTCCACAGAGCTGAAGCTTTCAGGCAGGCGTTAAGCTTATCAGCAGATGTTGGCCACGTAATTACTCCTTTTTAGGTCTTGTAATGTACGATTAAGAGCTTCCAATGATTTTCTGTGTGCCATCGTTCACTCGTCCCATACGATGAGTTTGCACAATTTTAACAATTGAGCTTGACCAGAACTCTTGCTTCTATTGCAGATAGGGTTCTCATTTTCTGTAGCAATATTGAAAGGTAACTTTAAACCTGAGTGGCTGTTCACCTTCTAATCATTAGGGTGGCCGCTATACCAGATATGCCGCCAGATATGTTTAAGAAAAATAGACCACCGATCGATGTTCTTACGCATTCGATGATGGTATCGTAAAATCTTCTCTGATCATCCACCAAAAGTGGCTTGTTCGTTTGAACGTGGTGCGCCAGCTCTTCGACTACGTAATTGCGCTCCCTCATGACTTCGCTGTGAAGAATATCGGAGTCACTCCTCTCTGGAGTTTGCAATCCGAGATGTATCAGTGTCTTAAGAATTAATGCCTCATTAAATATTTGTGGTAAAAAGTTCAAATTCGGATCAGCCTGGTTCCTGTGGGTATCAAGAAGTACATCAATGCCCATGCTCTCCTTATATTTTTTTCATTAACATTATGGCGAAGAGGTTTCTAATTTGCACTGGCAAACACGTTAAAGCTGCTTGAGAAAGTGTAATTTAACAGTTTCGGCCATTTTCGAATAAACCCAGCTTTTGGCATGCTTCTCTGAATGTTTCGCAAACTTTGCCATCAAAAGTTCTCAAAGCCATGAAAGATGTTGGTTTTCGAACAGCATGAAGTAACATTCTCAGAAAATAACACTCGCTATTGTTGAGATGTACGGTGTATATCCGGTCTAACGCCTCGCTTGCCACAGCATCTTGCCCAGGAATCGGCATGCCTTGTTTCCGTTTGCAAAATACTTTCCAAGTATAATACTTTGGAACTTCTGAATACGTCAACGTCCTCGCAAAGGGATTTTGTTGACAGAGTTGAAAAAAAAAACGCGGTCAATGTTGTGTTCGGTGGTGTGACGGCAACTCGTTGGGCGGTATTGGCAGTGCAATAGACTCGCTACCCATTTTCCAAGTGTACACTTAGGTGGACAACAGTCGGGCGGTGTTCATGGATGTGGAATTTTAAAATACGCCAAACCGCCTCATTGCCGTTGATGTATCTGCCCATTTGATAGCTTGTGATCTCGTCAATTCTGTTTCCATTTGCCGCCCAAACAGAGCACACATATTTGGAAATGTATTTGATTCGAAAGCAGCGGCGAGTATGACACCACCCACTTGTAGTCTATTTCAATTTCTTGGTTTCTGTATATTATCAATGTGGCCGTAAACGCTCCATGGTTCGGTTCTCGTCCTTTGAACGTATTCGTTCAAAATTTTGGAGCAATCGCTCGAGTCCATCAAAAGTTTTCATGTATTGTAAATTTCTCCTTACAGGTAAGCATGGGGAAGTAGTAACGTTTTTTGATCACTAACCCCCATTTATTTTTTTCGGCTGCTAAAAAGTATTTTTGCAATATTTGGGAGTACATTAAACAATTTCATAATAGTTATAGCAACTTTATCAGACCGATTAACGTAAAATAGATAGAAAATAATGTGAAAATTGTAGCGTTGATATCGATTTATAGGAGGTCAACATAACCTACCTTGTCGATGTCAGAGACACTAAAAACGCTATGTAATTTATCTAGCCTATCTCTATTGAGGATACCATTAATTGATGACCAACACTAAAAGTGTCATCACTAAAAGATTAAAATTTAACTTTTTCATTTATTGGAGTGCGCAAATCAACTTGAGTAACCAAATTTCTTGTAAGTTTATTTATTTCCGATTCCGATGTATTAACTTCAAAAACCCCAGTACTCATTTCACATCATATTTATTTTCGACCAGCAGCTGGATAAACCCAACTCTATTTTGCAAATTACAGCGCATTTTACTTTTACAAATCTGGCTGCTGTTACAGTGGATGGAAAATAGGAAGCATAAGTCTTTAAGTTTTTTTCTAGTGCAAGGACATAAACTTGTCAAATTGGCTTAATCTTTTATGAAAAATGCTCTATAACATGTTCGTTGAACATTCTTAGGACACATTTACAAATTATTTAATCTAAAATCGATAAAAGTATCTTTGTCAAAATTATTTTGATAGGTTCTGAATTACAAACAATATTTTATCCAATCACATTGCCAACAGAAATTATTTGAAAATATTTCCAGCTCCGACTAAGTGACACGCTTATCTGTATCTATTTATAATTTGTATCAATTTTGCTACATTCACAATAATTGAGAAAAGCAGCAGAATGCCACGTGTGCTGTTCATAAAAGTTTATGTTACGAAATTGTTCAATCGAACCGATACCGAATATACCGCATCCATCTTGCGCCATTCTATCATACCAAGATTATCAAGATAATAAAAATAAAATTTTAACAGAATCTTGTACTTGCAAACATACGTACATATACACGCATATGAAAGGATACATAAAACGATTACAGATTCTGCAAATGATGAAATAAAAAATTTTCCGCTTTTCATATGGAAATCTAATCGATATTCACTTTTCAATTTTAACGTACATACATCACATACAAATTTTATGGATTTATGCTGCGCTGTTGCTAGAAATATTGCTACAAAGTGATCTGTTTCATTCTACGATAAAAATTTGTTTTAAATGGATGTGCTGCTACAAAGTTATCTATCATCAGTGTCAACTTGCCATATATAGCGAATATTCGAATTTAGTTTATGTTTTTCCCATCAAAAATCCAACCAAAATGAAAATGTAATTTTTCATCAGATTTGTATTTCCGTGTTATATTTTCGTGCTGTCTGTTGTCAAGTATACATAATTTGGAGTGGCAGCGCGAGACAAACAAATTTATAAACTAAAATTTTGAATAGATATTTAAATTAATGGATGCCCTTTTGCTTAGTTTAGATATTGCATTGAGTTTGAGGTAATCAAAGCAACAAAGCCATGCCACAAAATAGAGCCATACAATTTATTAGCCGAAGGTGAGTATTTTATACAGCATTTACAAATTGTATATACGACTCTATATTTTATATGCAACAGGTGAACGAGTAACAGTCCGATGTGATTTAGAGGCGCTGATCAAAGAACAAAATGACGAGGAAATCCTATCGAACTCATCAATTTTAGACGAAGAACCGAAAAAATTAAAATACCATTGCCGTGGTGAAGGTTTACCTGCCCGTATGACCCGTTTTAGTGCTCTTGCTGTGCCCTCGTGCCGTGGCAAATGGTTACGATTGACCGAGAAGAAAACTAAAAAATGTACAGAATCACAATTTATTTTTATTTGAAATTTAAATTAATAAAGTTTGAAGTTTTTTTTAATAAAATTGGAAAAAAAAAATATTTTTTTTGGGATGATACGCAAAGAGAAGCTAAAATAGCTGAACAAATTGTATGGGAAAAGGTAAGCAAATTACGAGGTAAATACCAAATATTTGACCCAAAAGTTTGTTTTTTTTTTAATTTGCACCGTAAAGTTGTTTTTAGATCAACACAAATTATGTCAGAATGCTCAATGCGTGTTTATTTTTTGATCAAGAGCAGTCTAGCAGCTATATAAACACAAACTTTGGAAATTAAATATTACCAACTGTAAAGTTTTAATTTTAGCAGGAACGTGTCTGCAGTTGCTTTTATAAAAAATTGTGAATGTTTTCTAAATAAACATTTTGTTGGTAGTAATTTCGCATAAAACTAAAATAAAGTTTCAAAAATAGCTTGGGGTAAATAAAGCTGCAGTAGCTACAATTTATGTTGTATGAAGTTGAGCTTGTATATTTCGTAATCAAATTAAGATTTAGCGCACGTCATACAACAACTGATAGTAAACTGAAAAAATTATAATTATTATTCTGTAAACTTCCTGAAAAAAATCAAAAACCTGGTCTGGCAGTAATTATTAATTATTGAAATACAAACAATTTTTGGACCCTTTACACAATCATTAAAAAATATTATGTCCTATTATATTATAATAGGACAAGCACACATTTTAATCTTCTATGACGTACACACATCTCAGAAATAATAAATATTTGCTGTATTTCCTGACAACCATTGATCTGGATCATTTCAAATTTTAGACGAAAAACTTGATCAAACAATGGTTTTAGGTGATGAATCTTCAACTGAACCGGATCAGATCATATGTCAAGAAATACAACGAATATCGTATATACATTTGTCCCGCCAAATACAGGTCGTATCACTGAATACTGCATATGATATAAATTTGACGGATTACAACAAGAAGTATTCGTAATTAGACTACTGCTAAAGAAATACCGGTCATACTTTGACAATAAATTTCTCGCTATTATCAAATAACATTAAAACGCAACACCAAATTTGTATAGCGTTTATAGACTTGTGCAAATCATAAAATTGTATTTTCAAAATCTGTGCTCAAATCAAGAAACGTTTCGCGCTTTACATGATTTCTTACCTCGCCTCAACCGTCCTGCCAAGTCGACCATTTGACGTTTGGTGGCCAAATTCATTCGTCGTTCGCAAGAACTTGGTATTTATGCTACTTTAATTGGGCGAATTGTGCCTCTAGACTTGTGTCTGAACCCATATAAAATCCAACTGAACCAAGAATTGATGGTTAACGACCACAAACAGCGACATGTTTCCATTTATTGGGACTGAACCAGTTGGAAGTTAGCAGCAATTTTTCCAAACAAATAATCGCCTGAAATTGTTTGTATTTGATCAATATAGGCTTAGAAGTCATGTAGAAGACGAAATTATGAGCATATTTGTTACAGAAAGCGTGGATTTCGATTTGAAGCTGGAAATAGCTCAAAAAGTTGATCGTTCATTTCAGCGAAACTGGGCGACGTTTTATTCAAATTTAAAAGCTGATTCATTCAAAACATTATAACCTTCCTTAATTATGCGTATGCCGATTTTGTATTTTTTCCACACGCCTACAAATCCTATTGGAATATTTATTTTCCAATTTGCTTGTGTTAGTGAATAGAGTACACTGTTATGCATTTACAAATAAGATAAGAGTCCTAAATCAAACCAATTAATCATTTTCATTTAATTTTAATGAACTAAATATTTAAATAAGAGATATAAATTAATAAAACTTCTGTTGATAAACTTTAAGAATTATTTTACACAAATTATCAAAGTTGCAAACCTTTTAATGGATAGTCAAAACTACAACCATTTTAGTACCATAATTAACTAATATTCTCATGCGAATTCTGATTAGAATTATCATTTCTTTTCTGGAAATATGAAAATTCGCAACAAATTTGCTATCCTGGTTAGAAAATTTCAGTAAGACTGACTGGATGAGCAATTTATCACTCTATTAGAAGTGCTCTCGGGACCTGAGTCAAAATCTCTGGGAAGGCGTGTTAATGGCCGTTTACCATTTTCGCCCAAACTCTACTTATAAATTCAAAACTTCGTTGCAAATTTGCTGATCTGGTTGGGAAGTGGCAATAAAGCTGGCCGGATGAGCAACTTAGCAGCGTATTAAAAGTGCTCACGGAACCTGAGTTCAAATTTCTGGGGAGGTGCGTTAATGGCCGTTCACCATTTTCGTCCAAACTCTAATTGTTGATTTAAAAATTCGTTGCAAATTTGATGATCTGGTTGGGAAGTGGTAATCAAGCTTTCTGGATTAGAAATTTAGCAGCCTATTAGTAGTGTCCACTGAACTTGAGTCGAACTCTCTAAAATGGCGTGTTAATGGCCGTTTACCATTTTCGTCCAAACTCTAATTATAAATTAAAAAATTCGATCTGGTCGGGCAGTAGCAATTGGGCTGGCTGGATGAACAATTTAGCAGCATATTAGAAATTGTCACGGAACCTGAGTCCAACTCCTTGGGAACGATGGTTTTTGGCCGTTTACCATTTTCGTTGAAATTCTAGTTATATGAATTCAAAACTTTGTTGCAAATTTGATGATCTGGTTGGGAAGTGGCGATCATGCTGGAATGATCAATTTAGCAACCTATTAGAAGTGATTACGGGACCTGAGTTAAAATCTGTTTACGCTCAAACTCACAATTGATTTGCCATAATACAAGGGAAATTTGTAGGTAAGAGGAACAATTTAACAATATTTTAAAGCTATTTCAGGCAAAATTTGCAACGAATTTCTGAATTTATATTTTAAGTTTGGACACGCCTTTCCAGAGATTTGGACTCAATTTCCGTGAGCACTTCTAATATGTTGCTAAATTGCTCATTCAGCCAGCCTGATTGCCACTTCCCAACCAGAACAGCAAATTTGCAACGAGTTTTTGAATTTATAATTAGAGTTTGGACGAGAATGGTATACGGCCATTAACACGCCTTCCCAAAGATTTGGACTTAGGTCCCGAGAGCACTTCTAAGAGAGTGCTAAATTGCTCATTCAGCCAGCCTGATTGCTACTTCCCAACCAGATCAGCAAATTTGCAACGAATTTTTGAATTTATAATTAGAGTTTGGACGAGAATGGTAAACGGCCATTAACACGCCTTCCCAGGGATTTGAACTTAGGTCCCGAGAGCACTTCTAAGAGAGTGCTAAATTGCTCATTCAGCCAGCCTGATTGCCGCTTCCCAACCAGATCAGCAAATTTGCAACGAATTTTTGAATTTATAATTAGAGTTTGGATGAGAATGGTATACGGCCATTAACACGCCTTCCCAAAGATTTGAACTTAGGTCCCGAGAGCACTTCTAAGAGAGTGCTAAATTGCTCATTCAGCCAGCCTGATTGCTACTTCCCAACCAGATCAGCAAATTTGCAACGAAACCAAGCGCCGCCGATAGTGATGGTTTGGGCCGCCGTAACGGCCGAAAGCCGTTCACCGCTCGTATTTTTGGACCGTGGCATCAAAATAAATGCTTAAATTTAACGGGATCGTGTGTTGGAGAGAGCGTTGAATTCTTCAAATCCGCTAGATTTCTCGGTTTGGAATATTTTGAAGAGCAAGGTTGGGACAAAAAAATACCGAAGTGTCAATCATCTCAAGCAAGTGCTTCGCCGGGAATGAGCCAAAACACCGCAGAACCGCAGCAAAAACTGCTAATGCATTCCAAAAATTTAATATTTGTAAACATTTTTTACTTTGATTCAATAAAATTCATCAACAAATAAAAATTCTGTGGCGTTTTGTTTTGGTAACACTTCGGGTTAGCCACCCAGTATAATAAGCATTAAAACTTTTTTTATTATAAATTAAATGTTGCCCATAGCTGAACAACGTACAACTACATAATAAATAGGAAACGATTACACGAATATTTAGAATAAGATCGCTGGCTTTAACTATTTGTCAAAATTTAAAGAACCACATTCCGCGTATCGGTGCAAACGACTTATTTATTTTATTTTCGTAACTTTTTATTTATGATTTTAATTATTTTTTCCTGCTAACGTAAGACTGAATTAAATTTATTTTTAATAAAAATAAGTTAAAAACTATTTGATAACTGAAATGCGATTTTACTTGAAATAAATAATACTGAAAATTATTTTCTTATCATTTTGATTTGCAACTGTTTGGTCGATTTGGCGTCATAAGTGGCTACGCCATAACTTTCTTGGCAGTAGCCATAATTTAATTTCGATGATTATTTGAATTCTATGATCCAAAATTAACTGAAAATACATAAGAACTATCATTAAATGTTTAAACGAATGCTCGGGTCTGAAAAGGATAATCAAACGATTTGAACAACTACATTTTGTTGAGTTGACTGGCCTGGAAAAACGGTTATCCTTGCCAATTTGATAAAAAACAAAATTTTTTAGTTTGCCTGAAATTGATTGGATTTCATCAACATGGCCTAAAATGTCTTGTTGAAGAATAAATTGCAAATTTGATATAGAAAGCGCGGACTTTTCTTTGAAGCTGTGCCACGTTTTAATTAAATTTAAACGCCGATTCGTTCAAAACCTTATTTCCTTTCATAATTAATCAAAAAAATATTACATTTGAGCACCGAAAATTGTGTGTCTTTCTTCGCCTGAAAAAACGGCAAGGGGTTAGTTAGCCATGCTAAATTTGATGAAAAAGAAAAAATATTCACCTGAAATTGATTGGGTTTGATCAATTTGGCTTTTAATGTCATGTTGAAGAAAAAACTATGAACAAATAGCTGGAAGTAGCTGGAAATAGCTCAAAAGTTTGATTTTTGATTACAGTGAAATTGGGCCACGTTTTAATCCAATTTAAACACTGATTCATACAAACCTTTATAACCTTCCATAATTATTCAAAATCTTTTTACATTTGAGTACCGAATTTTTTTTGAGCGTTTAGCCTTGGAAAACGCCAACGGGTATTAAGCCGTACTAAATTTGATGAAAAACAATTTTGTATTCACCTGAAATTGATTGTATTTGATCAACATGGCTTAGAATGATATGTTGAAGAAGGAATTATGAGCAAATTTGTTATAGAAAGCACGAATTTCGATTCGAAGGTGAAAATAGCTCTAGAGTTTGATCGTTGATTTTAGCGAAACTGGGCTACGTTTAATCAAATTTAAACGCTGATTCATTTAAAACTTTATCACCTTCCATAATTACTCCTTCCATAATTACTATTAATCAAAATTTTTAACATGTGAGCACCGACCTTTTTTTGAGTTATTTCGCCTAAAAAACGGCAAGAGGTTGAAAGCCTTCCTAAATTTGACAAAAAACTAAAATTTTTAAATCGGCTGAAGGTGATTGGATTTGAACAACATGGCTTATAATGTAATGTTGAAGAAAACATTATGAGCAAATTTGTTATAGAGAACAGATTTCGATTTGAAGCTGGAAACAGTTCAAAAGTTTGATCGTGGATTACAGCAAAACTGGGCCACGTTTTAATCAAATCTAAACGCTGAATCATTCAAAACTTGATAACCTTCCATAATTACTCAAAAACTTTTTACATTTGAGCAACGACATTTTTTTGAGTTTTTTCACCTGGGAAAACGGCAAGGAGTTGATAGCCTTGATAAATTTGATGAAAAACAAAAAATTTTATTCGCTTGAAATTAATTGGATTTGCTCAACAAAGCTTAGAAAATGTCATGTTGTAAAAGAAATTATGAGCAAATTTGTTAAGAAAAGTGATGATATCGATTTGAATCTCGAAGCTCAAAAGTTTGATCGTTGATTACAGGGAAAATTGGCAACATTTTAATCAAATTCAAAACTTTATCACCTTCCATAATTAATCAAAATTTTAATATTTCTCGCCTGGAAAAACGGCAACGGGCTAGATTGCTAAATTTGATGAAAAACAAGAATTTTGTATTCGCCTGAAAGTGGTTGGATTTGATCAACATGGCTTAGAATGTCATGTAGAAGAAGAAATTATGAGCTAATTTGTTATGGAAAGCACGGATTTCTATTGGAAGCTGGAAATAGATCAAAAGTTTGATCGTTGATTACGGCGAAACTGGGCCACATTTTAATCAAATTTAAATGCTGATTCATTCAAAACTTTATAACAAAGTACAAGGTAATAATGCTACACAAGGACTTGTAGCACAATTCAATGAGAATTGTACTAGAATTGTTTAAAATTAAGTAAAAATTTATTACACTGCTCTGACATTAGGCAATGCTACATCTCAATTTTCGCATTTCCTTTAATATTTATTGTATCGTACGAGGGGTTATACTAAATTAAGTAAAACATATTGGAATAGTATTTTTTCCAAAAATTTGGTTCCATATGGCCCGTTTCAAAATTTAAAATTTTAATTTTTTACATTTTTTACCATAATAATTTAATTTTCATTTTTTTTTTCATACACCTACACCACACATCGACCCCTTTCACACTTCTATCTGATTTGTTCTACTTAATTCATACACATTCTTATATACGTTCATTCCCATTCGTAATAATTCAGTCAAACTACTTGCACTCAATAGAACATCGAACATTTGTCTGCTCTGGTTAAATGCAGAATATTTCAGAATCAAATGTTCGATGTCCTCCACAACCAAACAGCTTTCGCATAATTCACACACAACCAAATCGCGTTTCTTCAAACATTCTTTCCAATTTCCATGATTCAATCTCACTCGTTCCATAGTTCGTAACATTTCTAGTATCTTCTTTGAGCACCTTAAAGAACCGTTGCCTCAAAGGAAACCTAACCAACTCAAAATACTTCTTACCTTTCACCTGACATTTTTCAATAAACTCTCTCTCCCATTTTCTCCACAGATTCACCTGAAACATGCGAAGTACGTCTCTCTGGCATCCATGAATTCATATTCATTTATATTCTCAATCAAGCAATCAATGTTCCTTCCCAAAGGCCAGTTTGTTGGCGGCAAGTTGTTGTCTTTTATTAAGACAATGTCGTCTACTTTAACCATTGGTTGTTTGTCGGTTCATTTAGTTCTTTGTTGTAGTACGGTAAGGTAGTCATTTAACCAGCGTTTCCAAAAATCTTGAACCATTTTTTGTAGTAATCTCCACTGATGATTGACAGGAACGTTTTCATTCAGCATGTTTGATTCTGGGATAGTTATTTGTGAATCACCAACTAAAAAATGTGCTGGTGTTAATATCAACGCATTTGGATCTGATGAAACTGGTGCAAGTGGCTTTGAATTGAGGCATGCTTCTATAAGTGATGTGATCGTTGGTAACCCTTCATATGTGAGGCTTGTGTCTCAAATTACCTGTTTAATTGATTTAATGAAATTTTAGAGATTTTACTGGTGATTCCCAAAGTCCCCCAAAGTGTGGTGCAGACGATGGTGTGAAGTGCCACTGAATCTCAATGTCAGCTAGCATTTTCTGGAGGTCATGATTTGCTTCAAATGTAGAGCTTTTTGTTTATCCTTTTAAATCAGTGCTCGGGCTCCAACAAAATTGGTTCTATTATCACTGCAAATCCGTTTACAAAGACCTCTTCGAGCCATAAATCACTTAAAGACCACGATAAAGGCTGCACTGGTCATATCAGCAAAGCAAGCAAATACTGCTATGTATCCTTTGTATGACTTATTTCCACGTCCTTTAGAAACTCTTAGTGAGATTGGTTCGGCGTAGTCAACTCCTGTGTTAGTAAATGGACGTGATGGCGTGACTCGTTCTTTGGGTAAGCTTGCCATTAGTTGGTGCCTTGTTGAATCATTGAACCGAATACACGTGATGCATTTTACTATCTCCGTACGTATACTGCTTCTGCCGTTCGTGATCCAATATTTGTTTCTAAGATGTGACAGAGTTAACTGAATCCCCCATGCAATATTTTTACATGAGCATCTTTGAATAGTAGATTTGTGAATCTATGTTTTGGAGGCAGTATCTTTGGATGTCGAGTATCATAATGCAGATAACAATGAGATATTCTTCCTCCTACTCTTAGTATTTTATGTTCATCAATATATGGATTAAGCGAGAGGAGCTTGCTTTTTCTTGGTACTGAGTCTTCTTTGTTAATCCGCATGATTTCATCCTGAAACTCCGCGTGTTGAGTTATTCTAACCAGCTCGTTGTAGGATTCATTAAGTTCTTCAGCAGAAAGTAAAGTTGGCGATCCGGTAACCTGTTTTTTCAAACATTTATTTCTAAACCGTCGATAGAGCCCAACAACGCGAACTATTTTGTTCATGTTTGAAAATCGTTTTATAATCTGTACAAACGGATTGACTGTTGTTGATAATAGGCGGGAAGCCTCACAGTAATGCCTTCTGAATTTGTAGATTTGAAGTAAACGGCAGCAGCATAAGCCTTTTCGGAGGCGTGGGAGAAACCATGAAGTTCTGTCTGAATAAATATTTCTTCCAGAAGGGGTAGAGAATCTTTAAGTTCCTGCCATTTTGTTGATATGTGTGACGGAAGTTCTTCGTCCCAAGATAGGCCTGCTAGCTAGATGTCTTGCATCATTAGGTTAGCTACAACAGTTATTGGTGCCAACCAGCCTAATGGGTCAAAAAGTTTTGCACTATCCGAAAGTAGGATTCGTTTAGTAGTCTTGCCTGGCGCGGATTGTGTGACGATAAAACCGAATGTATCTGTTGCTGGATTCCACTGTAGCCCAAGAGTTTTAATTGTGTCATCAAGCTTGAATTCCAATCGATTTTGATTCCTTAGATGCACTGGTATGGATTCCAAGAGAACTGTGTTGTTTCTTGCCCATTTTCTTAACGTAAATCCACAGCAGTTAGTAAATCAATGGTTTGTTTTTGGCTGATTATGGTTTCTTCCAGTGTGTTTTGCCCAGAAATTAGGTCATCTACGTAGAAATCATTTAAAACTACGTTGGACGCTATAGGTTAGTTTGGTTGTTCATCGATGGCCAGCTGTCGTAGTGAGAGCACCGCTAAATAAGTTGCTGCTGCTGTTGCATATGTGACGGTGGTCAGCCTAAACTCCTGAATTTCTTGTTGCGAAGACTCTCTCTATGAAATACGTTGATAGTTCTGATCATATTCATCAACGGCGATTTGTCCGAACATTTTTTCGATATCAGACGTATGGACGTATTTATGCTTTTGCCACCTTAACAATATGGATAATAAATCCTGTTGAAGAGTAGGACCCGTCAACATTACGTCGTTTAGCGAGGTTCTTGTTGTGACTTGGCAGAGCCATCGAAAACTATCCTCGATTTCGTAGTTGTGCTCGAATCCTTTAGAACTGCATGATGTGGCAGGTAATAGTAACCAGTTTAAGTAGCTGTTTCAGCAACTTTCATGTGTCCCAAAGCGATATATTCACCAATGAACTTCTTATATTGAATGCCAAGGTTTTGATTTTTAGCAAGTCGTCATTAAACGCGCCATGGCGAGCTTTTTTGAGCATCCCAGTGGGATGGTAGAATATAACTCAACGTCAAAAGGAATCTTGACTACGTAGCGGCTAGATTTAAGGCGTTTGTAACTGGTCGCGAATATTTGTTCACACTCTAGTTCTTCTTTGGTGAATGCGCGATTACGTGGCACCTCTTCTATTTCCCAAAAGCTTGTCAGCTGTTTATCTATATCAACTGCTCTTGTTGTCATTGATTGTATTACTGTTGAATTGTGACAATCGACTGAGGCACGGCCTAGGAATATCCAGCCTAGTTTGGTTTGTTGGGCTATCGGTTCGTCGGATGAAGCCTTTAAATTAAAATTTCTTCATAATAGTCCGCACCCAATAATAAGTCGATTGGGCCAGGACTGTAAAATGTTTCCAATTCCATGGGTCTAGAGGCTGCTCTGGCATATCTCGCGTTATGTTTTTGAATACTAATGCTTTTATGGCTAAGCAAAATTTGGATGGAAATTTTGGCTTCAAGGTAAATTCAACTTCCAAAATTTGCGATTCCATGCATGTGTTACTTGTACGTTTGTATTGGCTGGTTTTATATTTTCTGGTGCAGATCGCAAACTATTGTTACTATGCAGCAGGCTGTGATGTGAACCTTTGCATAATTCACAACTTTTATTGCATGGGAGTTTGTGTTCTGGAAGCAAGCATTGTCGGCACACGAACTTCCTCCATTCTGGTAGATTGTGCTCTCCCCAGCAAAGGCTGCATTTATCCGGTTTTATAGCTAAAGCAACATGTACAGTCTTAATAGATGAACTTGTTTGTTGGGTTAATTCCTTGTTTTATACGTTTTATCTCGGGATAGTGCCCTCAGCGATTGAAACCTTATACTTGACTGTTTGAAGTTCCTTCAGGTTCTTCAATGACGTCTCGTATAAACGATGGGTTTTCCGTCCAGTTTTCTTATTAGGATGTTTAACAAGATAGCATCCCAAGAATCTGTATTTATTCCTTGGTTCTTGATGGCATACGAACATTCCAGTGCATTATCATGTAATAGCTTTAGATCATGAGCGGATTCTGTTGATAGATTTGGTAGTTCTAAAATTGTGTTGATGTAAGTATTGGTGAGAAGCCGTTTATCCTCGTATCTGGAGCATAAAATATTCCAAGCTGTGGAATAGTTCTCATGCGATATATTTAGGTGGTTAATGAGCTTGGCTGGATCTCCTCCTAGTACTGATAAAAGGTCATCTATTTTTTCATCATCTCGGAAGCTTGAACCTGAACCTTTTTTGACTTTGTTTCGGAGAATCTTTGTTGGCAACGTTTTCTATTTGACCTTGAAGATAGATGATTGTAAACTCATAATCTTGCTGTAGATTCTCGTATGTTGCTTGGCTAAAGTATTCGTTGTCAAGCTTTCCATCAATGGCATTTCCAATAATCTCTTCATGATTGTTGCTAAGAGAGATCCATAAGTCGGTTAGTAGTTTGATCTTCAACTCGTAATACGTTCTTGAGTGCTGTACCGCATCCTTGATTTGATGTATGGTGTTAATATTTGTTTGAAATATTTTTGATTTGGCGTGTTGTATTTTATAGCGTCACTGCAGTTGTTGATCGTCTACTTGAACCACCTTTTGATCAGGTTCGCCTGGTTGTTGCTCATCTGATAGTACATATGATGAAGCATCTGTGACGTGTTTGCCCCAATCCGGTTTTTCTTCATCTCCTGCTGTATTTTTCCTGGCTTCCAGTAGTGTTTTTTTTGTTTCCTCGAACGCTTGTTTGACTTGATCGTAGAAATGTTGTTTAATGTACGGATGATTCTCTGGAAGAGTGTGTACTAATGCAGCATCGGTGGTTGAAAATTTATCGAAGAGTAGCTGCAAATTTGTGAGTTTTGGGTCACACTATTGTTTGATTTTTCTGGCAGCTCCATCTTTTTTAATGTTTGTTTTTAATTGATTAATCAATTTACCGGTTTGTGTTTGCTCACACAAAGCTTTTACGGTATCCATGTTTTTTTTTCTAGATTGATTAATTTTGAATACGTTTTTATATCTCTAATCGCTTTTCTTTTTAGTTTGCGCAATGATTTTCGTAAAAGGATTTTATCTCCTATTATTCAGAAAAATATTGCTAAAATTAGGACAGAATTGTTAAAGAGTATTTCCAAAAATATTAGTACTTAGAACTTTCGCACTGTATATGTTTGTGATTGATATAAGTTTGGATTATTAATGGCTTAGATTTGTAATCTAATTTTGTTCATTTTCGAAGCTACATAACATTCATAATCCCACGAACAAATACCGAAATGCGGGCGTACCATATTTTGTGTTAACAAATTAATTTTCCAGCCGCTTTCGTAATAAGCGTTATTACAAAACAACAACAAAATCATCAAAAAGCCACATACAACAACATAGAACGGCAACCGGCAAAAATATTATCCAAAAGCACAAACCATAATCCAATGGATTAAGATTCTTAATTAATAAGCACTGACAATACTTAATCCGTTTTATTATTATTTGTTATTCAATAAATCTGTAACATATAGATCTCGTCTGCTCTATTTATATACAGAAAATTAAAGGAAACCCGCAAAGTAGAAATGAAAATATTTTTTCCCCAAAAAATAATAAAGTTTTCCAAATATCTATCCCCATATATAGGAAAAATGTTATTATTTTATTGTTCGTCTTTATCAAAATATGATAAGAAAATAAATTATGAGGATATTATGTAGAAATAAGGAAGATCTACCAAATAGGAAAATAAAATAAATGGGAAAAAGCCAAGAGTTTTCCACTTGCTCTCATTTCATCTGAACTTGAAACATTGTATTTGGAATGTAAAGTAATAATTATTTTTGAAAAACAATATTTATTGAATATACATAAATAAATGAAAATTAATTTTCCCATTTTACTGAAAATAAATGTTATTGTAATTACAATTTTCAATCTATTATACTGTATATACATATAGGGTGGTCCAAATATTTTTTTTTATTTTTTAAATGCAATAAAACAAAAAGTTCTCAATATTTTTTCCAATTTATTTTTTCATTTTTCATTTCCGAGGCGGCCAAATCACATCAGCATTTCGGCCGATAATTCCATCTTCGAAGACAGTGCACAAAAGATCAATTGAAACGTGTGCTATGTGGCACGGAGCGCCGTGTTGTTGAACAAAATGTTGCCTATGTCCTCCTCTTCAAGTGCCGGGAACAAAAAATCGTTTATCAAAATGGCCCAATGATGCCACCGGGCCAAAATCCGCACCAAACAATCACTCGTTGAGGATGTATCGGCTTCTCTAGGATCACGTGCGAGTTCTCCGTGCCCCAAATGCGACAATTTTGCTCGTTTACATAGCCTCCAAGATGGAAATGAGCTCCATCCGAAAAGATGATTTTTTTGCCTAAATCAGCATCTTCTTCAAGTCAATCGCAAACCCACTCAGCGAACCGAAAACGCAATGGGTGGTCTCTTTGCTTCAATTCCTGAACCAATTGAACTTTATACGGTATCATACCAAGGTCTCTATGCAGAATTCGTCGCAAAGTCGGCGACTCACGCGCATTCTCGGCTACAGCATCAACATTTTCGGGTGTACGCTTGGTTGGCTGCTTGGTTCGTGTTGGTTTATTAATTAGCAAGCCTGTTTCTTTAACTTTATTCACAAAACAACGCACATTTGGAGCTCGCAACGCTTCGTTTCTTCCGAAAAGCGAATACACAACCATTTTCGTTCAGCGGAAGGATAAAACTAACTTTCTGTCAAATCAGTTGTGACTTAACCCTTACCATACTCGAAATAATTGCTAGTTCAAAAAAAAATGTTTGATGGCCCACCCTGTAGATATAGAAATTTTAATTTTTTTAGAATAAATAGAAGAAATAAATACATTTTTAATAAATTTTCCAATCAATCTTCAATGTTGAAATCGTTCGAGGTATTTTACTATTTTTCTTTTAAATTCAACTTGTCTGCAACATACACTCGATTCATGATTTCGGTACGAGATATTACGTTCTAGCATGATTGGTTTGCTATTTTAATATAAAATTTTGTACATGTACGTTCATTATGAAACTGTGCAGCACACAGTACAACGTAACACAAATATGAAATTTCGTAAACACGCTATCTGTTTGAAGATTTTCCTGACTATGTACTGTAATGGTCTGATGAAATCGAAATTCGTTTATCTGGATGCATACAGAATTATTATTGTTTAGGGAAATTGGAAATGGTTACCCGACAACAATGAAACCGAAAATTTAGAAACATTTTTAAAATTTGTGCTGGCTGAGCACGAGGCGATGTAAGAAAAATTCTGATTATAGTCATTGACACTACTTAGTCCTAAACCAACAAAAAGAAACAAAATCGTGTTTCTATTGATAAAAAAAATAAAAATTACATTTCGGCGAAATATTGAATAATTTTCGAGTTGAATTTGATTTTTCGGTGGAATTGACATAAATAAATAAATAGTTTAATAATCGTTTTTTGAAAAATAAATCCTAGTCCTGACCATACAGAACTTCGAGACAAACATATTGAACCTCGAGATATTAATTTTCTTGAGAAAATCCTAAATTCTTAGAATAGCACAATTTAGCAAAGTACTATTGTGCTAAATCATCCACTCTACAGATATTCCACCTACTGCTACGAATATGGCATTCGAGTCTAACTTTGAAACGACAATCAACAGCCTAAGCACACGTTACGATGCCTTATTTGCTGAAATTAAGGCCTTGATCTTCGAAATACAGAAATCACAAGAGTTTATCTGCAAAGAATTTGATGTAATTATGAATGAATGTAAAAACTTCGCTACAGAAAATGAATCTTTAACTAGAAAATGTGAATATCTGGATGGGTCTTACCTAAAACTAGTTGAGTTTGATAAAAATAACATCATGTGTGGTTTGCCGGTCGACGTTCCTGATATTAATGATTACATTTTGGACACTATGAAACAGGTTAGCAGTGATGTGAATTTAAATAAAATTCAAAAAATTGAATCATAATCCGAAAACCAAATCTACGTTAAGAGATTCGTTCATAATTACCGTAAATTCTATCGAGGTGAAAAACACCATACTATCCAAATTTAAAACGCTCCCGAAAAATTCATTTTGTTCAAAGCAAGCTGGTTGTTATGTTATGCAACATTTTACCGAATTCCACTTCAAGCTGTATAACGAAGCCAAAAAATTACAGCACGCTCATAATTTTAAATATTTATGGGCCGAAGATGGTAAAATATTCTTGCACAGATCAGCTGACTCAACGATTCATCATGATTCAATATGGGTTTTATTCACCACAACATGAAACCTATGCTGAGGTCTTAAATGGGATAAATTTGAATTTAAAAATTTAATTGCTGGAATCCAGGAGATATCCCCCTCAAAATTATTTGCTCAAAAGTTAGGACCATCCATCTCAGATATAACGCCAATAGCTCAAGTCTGAACGGTGGATATAAAAGCCTGATCTAAAGCAAAATCTCAGCATAGGTTGCATGTCTTAAATGAGTTAAATTTGAATTTAAAAATTTAATTGCTGGAATCCAGGAGAGACCCCCTCGAGATTATTTGAATGATGAAACTAACAATTTTGATTTATCTGATTTATCGCTAATTGTAATGATTCATATAGGTCTGGTGGCGTTGGGGTCTATATTAGATCTACTTTTGATTTTAATTTTACCGCATAGAACTTCTCGTCAGCTAATGTTATCAAACTAACAGCTCGCTTGACAATATCGATTTGTGTTTTATTCTAGTCTATAGATTGCATTTTATTTATTTTGCTATTTTTTTAAATGAATTAAATGATTTTTTAGTTACTGATAAATCTAAGCACAGAATGTTACTTGGGGATTTAAATATTGATTTATTGGAAGAGTCACTTGGGAAAGATGAATTCTTGGTATTGTGTTAGCGTAACGAGATCATGCTCAAATACATGTATTTATCATGTATTTGCTGAATCAAATATTTCAAGATATTCTCTTGAGGTCAAAAGTATAAATCTCCAAGTGACTGATCATAATACTATCATGTTATCATTGGATATTTTTAATCCAAAAAAAACAGTTTTCACGTTGTCAACCTCGATTTCAAAGAAAAATTAATTATTGCGAGTTATTGAACTCTTTAAATTCTTATGATCGGACCTGTGTTCTCTTCTAATGATCCAAATTTATCTTATTCCATTTTTATTAATAAATTAACTGGCGAGTTAAGTAAAAACAAATCGATAACTAAAATAAGAAGGGCTGACTTCAAAATAAAACCCTGGATAACCGCATCGCTACTAAGTTTAATTAATCATAAAAACCAATTAGCTAAAAAACTAGCGAAGAACCAAACTAACGCGATGTTGAGTAATAAACTTAAAAAGATTAATGCTAAACTAAAACGGTTAATTCCTCTAGCAACGGAGAGGTATTTTAAGGCTTAGTTTAGAAAATAAACTGCTGCTGAGGATTTAAAATCGAAATTGCAGTTGGAGATAAAAAAATTGAAAATGATCCATCTAAAATATCCAATATTTTTAATGCATACTTCATAAATGTACCTACTGCCTATTATGAATGCTAATCATGAATCCGTATATTTAGATGAGTCTGTTAAAGATCAAAATTAGAATAAGATTTTGTTTCCTTTTCCCAGTTTGTGAAGAGGAACGGCTTTGACGAAGTTTCACATAAAATAATCAAAAATAGAATTAGTAGTCTTGTTCATGTATTGGCTTTTATTTTTAATGCGTGTTTGTTGAAAGGGGTTTTTCCCGCAACTAATTAAAGTTGGTGTCGCTAAACCGCTTTTCAAAAAAGGTTCTCAATTAGATAAGAATAACTATACCGCCCTATTACTCTTCTGAGCACTTTTTCTAAAATTTTCGAAATAATAATTAAGCATAGATTGTTAGATTATCTTAATAAAATTAAGTTTCTCGACTTACAACAGTATGGTTTTATTAAGAATTCTTCACCGGAAAAAGCCTTAATAGCATTTTTGTTGCCTCTGCACCGTAATTTGAATGATAATTTAAAATGCTCAGCTTTATTCATTGATATTTCTAAAGCTTTCGATACTGTTAATCATAGTATTTTATTATCGAAGCTATGCAATATTGGTATAAGACGTGTTGCTTTGAATTTGTTTAAATCGTACCTTGTCAATCGTAAGCAAAGTGTATGTGTTAATGGGAAGTTAGTTATGAGAATATTGTTAATGTTGGAGTTCCGCAAGGATCAGTTCTGGGGACATTGGTATTTCTAATCTAATGTAATTCAATTTTCAGCCTGGATATGGCATTACTGTACTCTGGTGCTAATATAGATTCCCTAGAATATGATAATAAACAAGACGTCGTCTTGTTGAAAAAGTAGATCTATGTGCATAACATGATACTGAGTTGCAAGTCTAAACTAATGAATTGTTCCATAGGGGGCACAACGTGTGATTTAAATTCTTGTTTAATTTATCATTCGTTATCTTGCAATCGTACCCATTGTGACTCCCTTTGCATTCCAATTGTGACCGTGTACTCTTTTAAATATCTCGGGTTGCATTTGGACTCTCAACATAATTTTAAGGGGCATGTATATAATTTATAAAGTAAATTACGGAAGTCACTAAGAAATTGTTACTATCTTACGAATATTTGTAGTCTGGAATTCCTAAAATGCATATATTGTGCAGTAGTTGACTCACATTTGCAATATGTAATTACTTGTTGGGGCGGAATTTACCTATCCAATATTAAACCATTGATGTCCGTTCAGAAAGCAGTGCTGACAATAGTTAACTTTAAACCGAGATGGACTCCTTCCTTCCCGTTATTTGTGAAACTCAAATTATGCCGCTTCGGTACTTAAAGTATTAAAAGCCTTCGGTAACTTGGTAACCGTACAGTTAGTAATTTGAATAGCGTATCATATAATTTGCGCAACAATATTAGAATAAAGATTCCTCGTCCTAATAAGGATCACTTCAAAAAGTTCTTTAACTATACCGCTCCTAAATTGTATAGTCATTCACTATCAATCATTTTTTAACAAATAATGTTAATGATTTTAGCAAGTTATTAAAATATTTGCTATGCAAAAAAAAAATTTGACCATGTTAATCTCATTAACTTTTCAAATAGTTTGGAAGGTGAATAATTCTATCCGTGATCTCTCAGAAAATCATACATACCTAGATGGTAAATATGTTAAATCTTTAGATATTAAATTTTCTAATAATAGAAGCCTCCTATTTAATGTTTGTGAAGTGTATGGCACTAACGAACTTTTCCCAAAATAGTTCAACCCTAAAAAAATTATTTACATATTTTAAAAATTCGCCTAAACGTCATTGTTATATAGGTCTAATTTCACTTGCAACAAAACCAATACCGCATCAGCGTCTTTTCTCCAGGTTAAGAACTTCGGAAGCGGCTCGCTGTATTAACGTATTACAGATAGAACTGGATAGCTTAAGATCTATCTACATTACGTGTCTAGACACGTAAAACATCAACTTACGGATTCTACACAAAGTCCTCGTAATAATTTATCGTGGCAATTTACACATTGGACGTACTCGCATCACAGGAGGGCTGGAAAGAGGTCCATAATACCACCAATGATTACACTCTTTAAAACTGCGGCCGTCCGTGCTAATACCAATAAGGGGCAGGTAACAACAACAATGCATCATAGACCTGGCTGTAACATGTAACTAGTCATATCAGGTATGTTCTTTTCACATAAGAAAATCTACAAAGTCAAAGATGGAAGACTGAAAATCCAAATTGATCACATCATGATCTCGAAGAGACATTCCACCAGCTTAACTGTATAAGCAAGATCTAATAGATGCGTCGACATGCACAGTGATCATATGCTTGTTCTGATCAAATATAAGTGCAAGGATAAATATTAGTACCTCATAAAATCAATAAATCAATTATTGAACAAATTTTATATTTTAATTTAGTTTGATTATATTGTATAATATTTTAACGCACATTTTGTGAGTTGGTCTAATTATTAATTTTTTTCATTCCTACGGTTTTGTTTTTTCAAAGGATTTCAAGTGCCTTGTTTTACCCATTTAATCCAATAATTCTGAAAACACACTTAGTTTTATGAATTGCGACTTTCATAAATACAAATCATTACATTAATTCACTAGTTAAATAAATTTGTTGGTTGACTTGCCACTCTATATCCTTCCCTCAGTGATTGAACAAGAACGATACACTTTATTGAAAACGAATTGGTTTACTCGTGAAAGTTATTCGTTTGCGAGTTACGGGTTGCGACATTTTTGGTGATGAACTAGTACTCGTTATATTGTCGGTTTATTGTGATTCAATGAAACACGGTTTAAGTCGGTTTATTGATACTGTTGATTCAATATCCTTTATTAATAGTGTGAACAATTTGTTCACCTCTTTTGATGACCGGAGAAGGTGGTAATGTATCCATCCTTACTAGAACAGATTCGCAATTTGACAGATCTTCGAAAATTAAAATTTGATATTTGACATGTCGTGAGGCTGGTTGTACAATGTTAAATTGATTTCGAAGTTGAATAACGAAATCAGATTGGCTGATATACTTGTTCAATGTGATAAAATCTGCGGACAATCGAAGATTTTGCCTAAACACTAGTTCTGCTGAAAAGCCTCTCAAAATCCAGTTCTCCAAGTAATTCAAGTAATTCGATGCCATGTTATATGCAGAGTTATATGCTGTCGTTCGTTTGTGTTGAAATCCTAATACTTTGGAAATTTCAATAAATAGTGTAGATTCGAACTGAGTAACTCTGGGTAGCGTGAGGTTTCCGACACATTGACAAAAAACCTGACAAAAGCTTAAAAGTGTATATACACAAATCATCTGATTAAATTTTACCTATACTACTCATGTGTAGTAAGGATCAATAGTTAATGGCAAGGCATCTTTGAGATGGCTACGATTAACGGTATATAAAATCATGCTAATTAGACAACTTTTAATGTTTTCTAGAAGTCAACATATTCAAGTGGTGGGGCAGTCAAAGATTTTTTTATTATTTGCTATAGTAAAAAGTGAAGGGGCGTTAAGTTAATTAAGTTAATTAAACAATTCTTAATGTTTTCTAGAAGCCTAGATGTTTTTCAATTTTAAAATTAGAATTCAGAATTATTTGAATTCAATTTATTTTTTAACAAATCTAGTTTTGCTAAAAGAACAGGAATTTAGCAAAATTACCATCGGTCTCACTCTATGTTTATGTTAGCAAATTAGTAAAACTGTCAAAATTTTCAAAACAGTCTCTTGATTTTTATTACCCCTACGGCCAAAATAACTGAAAAGAGCGATTACTTATTAACTATCAGTGCAGACCCACCTATTACACGCATCTTTGATCCGAAACTTTTACTCAATATATGTATACCGTTAAGCGGAGGCATCTCTACGATGGCTTGTCATTGACCTTCGAACCACCATTACACTTTTTACTATAGCAAAATTTTAAAAATGGAAAAATTCTATGACTGCCCTATCGCATAAGTATGTTGGCTTCTAGAAAACATTAAAAATTACCTATCTGGTATGACTTCATATACCGTTAAGTGTAGGCATCTCTACGATGAATTGTCATTGACCATCTATCCGCCACTACACTTTTTACTATAGCAAACTTTTAAAAATTATAAAATCTATTACTGCTCCACTGCATAATCATGTTGGCTGCTATAAAACATTAAGAATTGTCTAATTAACATGATCCCATATACTGATAATCGTAGACATCTCTACGATACCTTGTCATTGACCATCGAACCGGCACTACACTTTTTACTATAGCAAACTTTTAAAAATTAAAATAATCTAGAACTACCCACCGCACAAATTTGTTGGTTTCCAGAAAATATATTGAAAGGTTATGGCTCATTGTTGTGGCAAAATTAGCTTGCCATTGTGAACTTATTTTTATTAGCATTTTATTTCGTTTTACAAAACAAGTTTTTTTTGAAAGTGTAGGTTTTCACTTTGAGGGCTGTTGTAAAGTTTTTAGTCATTTTTAGTTTGTCGGAAAATTCACTATAGTGTAACTCTGTCGGTCGTGATGTTTGAAGGAACGCCAAATTGACTAATCTAATTGTTAAGTAAGGCATCGGTAATCGTTTCTGCAAAGATGTTTGCAATTGGAATTGCTTCAGACCATAGCGTGTACCTATCAGTCATGGTAAGGTACCTATCAATCATCTTCAGAAGGTGGAAGAAGGTCAATGATATCGATATGAACTTCTACAAATCTATTACTGGTTGGTTGGTGTGTACGAATTTTACTCTTAACGTGTTTGGTAACTTTGCATTTCTGACAAACAATACAATTCCTTACCCACGTGAGTATTTCTTTTGTCCAATGGACGTTGATTGCCATTCGAGATGTCACATAAAATGTATTTGTCCGATGCAAATATTCGTAATTTTTCAAAATCTAAGTTTGTTTGGAATTTGATTCGATCAATGCGGTGAGTCCTTTATCTGGCTGTTGTGTTTAACCGTGACAGTGTGTCGGCAACAACATTAGAACTTCCCGAGATGTGCCGAGTATCGGATGTAAATTGTGGTAATAAATCCAATAATGGCGTCGTTGTCTAGTTGAGGCATTGTCCAAATGTTGATGCAATGTAAATGTTAGAGGTTTATGATCCGAAAATAAAATGAACTGCCAGTAATTCCCGTAATTCCCTGTCGTATATACGTATTTCAGCAGCTTGCAACTTACGTGAAAAGATAAATAAAGGTTCCCAACCTTTTTGTGCAAGCTGCTGTAATACTGCTCGTACAGTTAAATCAGATTGGGAATTCAATCATCAATATTGGGAAAATTCATATAATGGCGCTTGATCTGATGCTGCGGTAGGTAGAAAAATTCTGTAATAATTTATCATGCCCAAACCGTCGATGTTTTTCGGTTGTGGAAATTCATGAATTATTTTAACTGTATGTTTGTCTGGTGATAAGCCTTGATTGGAAATTTGGGAACCTAAAAATGATAATTCGTTTTTGGCGAATTCACATTTGTTCAAATTAAAGACAAAATTGGTCTCGTTTAATCTTTGAAGAATAATATGTACGTGGTTTAGCAGATCGTACAAATATTTTTTGGCCCAAAAAAGGCAAGAGGTTAGCCTTACTAAATTTGAGAAAATATTTGAAATTTTTTTATTGGCTGAATTAGATCTGGTTCGATGTGTGTGACTTAGAATGCCACATTGATGAAGAAATTATGAGCAAATTCTGTACCGGAAGCGTGATTGCTCGATTTGAAGTTGGATTATTTTTCTAATTAAATCGCTCATTAGAACAAATCGGAGCAATGTTTTGAGCCAATCTAACCGATGCTGTATTCAAACATCTCTAACTTTCCAAGACGACTAAAACTTTCATGATTTTTGTACAAATATTTTTTGGCCCAAAAAAACGGCAAGGGGTTAGCCTTACTAAATTTGAGAAAATATTTGAAATTTTTTTATTGGCTGAATTAGATCTGGTTCGATGTGTGTGACTTAGAATGCCATAATGATGAAGAAACTATGAGCAAATTCTGTACCGGAAGCGTGATTGCTCGATTTGAAGTTGGATTATTTTTCCAATTAAATCGCTCATTAGAACAAATCGGAGCAATGTTTTGAGCCAATCTAACCGATGCTGCATTCAAACATCTCTAACTTATCCAAGACGACTAAAACTTTCATGATTTTTGGACAAATATTTTTGGCCCAAAAAAACGGCAAGGGGTTAGCCTTACTAAATTTGAGAAAATATTTGAAATTTTTTTATTGGCTGAATTAGATCTGGTTCGATGTGTGTGACTTAGAATGCCACATTGATGAAGAAATTATGAGCAAATTCTGTACCGGAAGCGTGATTGCTCGATTTGAAGTTGGATTATTTTTCCAATTAAATCGCTCATTAGAACAAATCGGAGCAATGTTTTGAGCCAATCTAACCGATGCTGCATTCAAACATCTCTAACTTATCCAAGACGACTAAAACTTTCATGATTTTTGTACAAATATTTTTTGGCCCAAAAAAACGGCAAGGGGTTGTTAGCCTTACTAAATTTGAGGAAATATTTGAAATTTTTTTATTGGCTGAATTAGATCTGGTTCGATGTGTGTGACTTAGAATGCCACATTGATGAAGAAATTATGAGCAAATTCTGTACCGGAAGCGTGATTGCTCGATTTGAAGTTGGATTATTTTTCCAATTAAATCGCTCATTAGAACAAATCGGAGCAATGTTTTGAGCCAATCTAACCGATGCTGCATTCAAACATCTCTTGCTTATCCAAGACGACTAAAACGTTCATGATTTTTGGACAAATATTTTTTGGCCCAAAAAAACGGCAAGGGGTTGTTAGCCTTACTAAATTTGAGGAAATATTTGAAATTTTTTTATTGGCTGAATTAGATCTGGTTCGATGTGTGTGACTTAGAATGCCACATTGATGAAGAAATTATGAGCAAATTCTGTACCGGAAGCGTGATTGCTCGATTTGAAGTTGGATTATTTTTCCAATTAAATCGCTCATTAGAACAAATCGGAGCAATGTTTTGAGCCAATCTAACCGATGCTGCATTCAAACATCTCTTACTTATCCAAGACGACTAAAACTTTCATGATTTTTGGACAAATATTTTTGGCCCAAAAAAACGGCAAGGGGTTAGCCTTACTAAATTTGAGAAAATATTTGAAATTTTTTTATTGGCTGAATTAGATCTGGTTCGATGTGTGTGACTTAGAATGCAACATTGATGAAGAAATTATGAGCAAATTCTGTACCGGAAGCATGATTGCTCGATTTGAAGTTGGATTATTTTTCCAATTAAATCGCTCATTAGAACAAATCTGAGCAATGTTTTGAGCCAATCTAACCGATGCTGCATTCAAACATCTCTAACTTATCCAAGACGACTAAAACTTTCATAATTTTTGTACAAATATTTTGTGGCCCAAAAAAACGGCAAGGGGTTAGCCTTACTAAATTTGAGAAAATATTTGAAATTTTTTTATTGGCTGAATTAGATCTGGTTCGATGTGTGTGACTTAGAATGCCACATTGATGAAGAAATTATGAGCAAATTCTGTACCGGAAACGTGATTGCTCGATTTGAAGTTGGATTATTTTTCCAGTTAAATCGCTCATTAGAACAAATCGGAGCAATGTTTTGAGCCAATCTAACCGATGCTGCATTCAAACATCTCTAACTTATCCAAGACGACTAAAACTTTCATGATTTTTGGACAAATATTTTTTGGCCCAAAAAAACGGCAAGGGGTTAGCCTTACTAAATTTGAGAAAATATTTGAAATTTTTTTATTGGCTGAATTAGATCTGGTTCGATGTGTGTGACTTAGAATGCCACATTGATGAAGAAATTATGAGCAAATTCTGTACCGGAAGCGTGATTGCTCGATTTGAAGTTGGATTATTTTTCCAATTAAATCGCTCATTAGAACAAATCGGAGCAATGTTTTGAGCCAATCTAACCGATGCTGCATTCAACCATCTCTTACTTATCCAAGACGACTAAAACTTTCATGATTTTTGGACAAATATTTTTGGCCCAAAAAAACGGCAAGGGGTTAGCCTTACTAAATTTGAGAAAATATTTGAAATTTTTTTATTGGCTGAATTAGATCTGGTTCGATGTGTGTGACTTAGAATGCCACATTGATGAAGAAATTATGAGCAAATTCTGTACCGGAAGCGTGATTGCTCGATTTGAAGTTGGATTATTTTTCCAATTAAATCGCTCATTAGAACAAATCGGAGCAATGTTTTGAGCCAATCTAACCGATGCTGCATTCAACCATCTCTTACTTATCCAAGACGACTAAAACTTTCATGATTTTTGGACAAATATTTTTGGCCCAAAAAAACGGCAAGGGGTTAGCCTTACTAAATTTGAGAAAATATTTGAAATTTTTTTATTGGCTGAATTAGATCTGGTTCGATGTGTGTGACTTAGAATGCCACATTGATGAAGAAATTATGAGCAAATTCTGTACCGGAAGCGTGATTGCTCGATTTGAAGTTGGATTATTTTTCCAATTAAATCGCTCATTAGAACAAATCGGAGCAATGTTTTGAGCCAATCTAACCGATGCTGCATTCAACCATCTCTTACTTATCCAAGACGACTAAAACGTTCATGATTTTTGTACAAATATTTGTTGGCCCAAAAAAACGGCAAGGGGTTAGTTAGCCTTACTAAATTTGAGAAAATATTTGAAATTTTTTTATTGGCTGAATTAGATCTGGTTCGATGTGTGTGACTTAGAATGCCACATTGATGAAGAAATTATGAGCAAATTCTGTACCGGAAGCGTGATTGCTCGATTTGAAGTTGGATTATTTTTCCAATTAAATCGCTCATTAGAACAAATCGGAGCAATGTTTTGAGCCAATCTAACCGATGCTGCATTCAAACATCTCTTACTTATCCAAGACGACTAAAACTTTCATGATTTTTGGACAAATATTTTTGGCCCAAAAAAACGGCAAGGGGTTAGCCTTACTAAATTTGAGAAAATATTTGAAATTTTTTTATTGGCTGAATTAGATCTGGTTCGATGTGTGTGACTTAGAATGCCACATTGATGAAGAAATTATGAGCAAATTCTGTACCGGAAGCGTGATTGCTCGATTTGAAGTTGGATTATTTTTCTAATTAAATCGCTCATTAGAACAAATCGGAGCAATGTTTTGAGCCAATCTAACCGATGCTGCATTCAAACATCTCTTACTTATCCAAGACGACTAAAACGTTCATGATTTTTGGACAAATATTTTTTGGCCCAAAAAAACGGCAAGGGGTTAGCCTTACTAAATTTGAGAAAATATTTGAAATTTTTTTATTGGCTGAATTAGATCTGGTTCGATGTGTGTGACTTAGAATGCCACATTGATGAAGAAATTATGAGCAAATTCTGTACCGGAAACGTGATTGCTCGATTTGAAGTTGGATTATTTTTCTAATTAAATCGCTCATTAGAACAAATCGGAGCAATGTTTTGAGCCAATCTAACCGATGCTGCATTCAAACATCTCTTACTTATCCAAGACGACTAAAACGTTCATGATTTTTGGACAAATATTTTTTGGCCCAAAAAAACGGCAAGGGGTTAGCCTTACTAAATTTGAGAAAATATTTGAAATTTTTTTATTGGCTGAATTAGATCTGGTTCGATGTGTGTGACTTAGAATGCCACATTGATGAAGAAATTATGAGCAAATTCTGTACCGGAAGCGTGATTGCTCGATTTGAAGTTGGATTATTTTTCTAATTAAATCGCTCATTAGAACAAATCGGAGCAATGTTTTGAGCCAATCTAACCGATGCTGCATTCAAACATCTCTTACTTATCCAAGACGACTAAAACTTTCATGATTTTTGGACAAATATTTTTGGCCCAAAAAACGGCAAGGGGTTAGGCTTACTAAATTTGAGAAAATATTTGAAATTTTTTTATTGGCTGAATTAGATCTGGTTCGATGTGTGTGACTTAGAATGCCACATTGATGAAGAAATTATGAGCAAATTCTGTACCGGAAGCGTGATTGCTCGATTTGAAGTTGGATTATTTTTCTAATTAAATCGCTCATTAGAACAAATCGGAGCAATGTTTTGAGCCAATCTAACCGATGCTGCATTCAAACAACTCTTACTTATCCAAGACGACTAAAACGTTCATGATTTTTGGACAAATATTTTTTGGCCCAAAAAAACGGCAAGGGGTTAGCCTTACTAAATTTGAGAAAATATTTGAAATTTTTTTATTGGCTGAATTAGATCTGGTTCGATGTGTGTGACTTAGAATGCCACATTGATGAAGAAATTATGAGCAAATTCTGTACCGGAAGCGTGATTGCTCGATTTGAAGTTGGATTATTTTTCTAATTAAATCGCTCATTAGAACAAATCGGAGCAATGTTTTGAGCCAATCTAACCGATGCTGCATTCAAACATCTCTTACTTATCCAAGACGACTAAAACGTTCATGATTTTTGTACAAATATTTGTTGGCGCAAAAAAACGGCAAGGGGTTAGCCTTACTAAATTTGAGAAAATATTTGAAATTTTTTTATTGGCTGAATTAGATCTGGTTCGATGTGTGTGACTTAGAATGCCACATTGATGAAGAAATTATGAGAAAATTCTGTACCGGAAGCGTGATTGCTCGATTTGAAGTTGGATTATTTTTCCAATTAAATCGCTCATTAGAACAAATCTGAGCAATGTTTTGAGCCAATCTAACCGATGCTGCATTCAAACATCCCTTACTTATCCAAGACGACTAAAACTTTCATGATTTTTGGACAAATATTTTTTGGCCCAAAAAAACGGCAAGGGGTTAGCCTTACTAAATTTGAGAAAATATTTGAAATTTTTTTATTGGCTGAATTAGATCTGGTTCAATGTGTGTGACTTAGAATGCCACATTGATGAAGAAATTATGAGCAAATTCTGTACCGGAAGCGTGATTGCTCGATTTGAAGTTGGATTATTTTTCTAATTAAATCGCTCATTAGAACAAATCTGAGCAATGTTTTGAGCCAATCTAACCGATGCTGCATTCAAACATCTCTTACTTATCCAAGACGACTAAAACGTTCATGATTTTTGTACAAATATTTTTTGGCCCAAAAAAACGGCAAGGGGTTAGCCTTACTAAATTTGAGAAAATATTTGAAATTTTTTTATTGGCTGAATTAGATCTGGTTCGATGTGTGTGACTTAGAATGCCACATTGATGAAGAAATTATGAGCAAATTCTGTACCGGAAGCGTGATTGCTCGATTTGAAGTTGGATTATTTTTCTAATTAAATCGCTCATTAGAACAAATCGGAGCAATGTTTTGAGCCAATCTAACCGATGCTGCATTCAAACATCTCTTACTTATCCAAGACGACTAAAACGTTCATGATTTTTGGACAAATATTTTTTGGCCCAAAAAAACGGCAAGGGGTTAGCCTTACTAAATTTGAGAAAATATTTGAAATTTTTTTATTGGCTGAATTAGATCTGGTTCGATGTGTGTGACTTAGAATGCCACATTGATGAAGAAATTATGAGCAAATTCTGTACCGGAAACGTGATTGCTCGATTTGAAGTTGGATTATTTTTCCAATTAAATCGCTCATTAGAACAAATCGGAGCAATGTTTTGAGCCAATCTAACCGATGCTGCATTCAAACATCTCTTACTTATCCAAGACGACTAAAACGTTCATGATTTTTGTACAAATATTTTTTGGCCCAAAAAAACGGCAAGGGGTTAGCCTTACTAAATTTGAGAAAATATTTGAAATTTTTTTATTGGCTGAATTAGATCTGGTTCGATGTGTGTGACTTAGAATGCCACATTGATGAAGAAATTATGAGCAAATTCTGTACCGGAAGCGTGATTGCTCGATTTGAAGTTGGATTATTTTTCTAATTAAATCGCTCATTAGAACAAATCGGAGCAATGTTTTGAGCCAATCTAACCGATGCTGCATTCAAACATCTCTTACTTATCCAAGACGACTAAAACGTTCATGATTTTTGTACAAATATTTTTTGGCCCAAAAAAACGGCAAGGGGTTAGCCTTACTAAATTTGAGAAAATATTTGAAATTTTTTTATTGGCTGAATTAGATCTGGTTCGATGTGTGTGACTTAGAATGCCACATTGATGAAGAAATTATGAGCAAATTCTGTACCGGAAACGTGATTGCTCGATTTGAAGTTGGATTATTTTTCCAATTAAATCGCTCATTAGAACAAATCGGAGCAATGTTTTGAGCCAATCTAACCGATGCTGCATTCAAACATCTCTTACTTATCCAAGACGACTAAAACGTTCATGATTTTTGTACAAATATTTTTTGGCCCAAAAAAACGGCAAGGGGTTAGCCTTACTAAATTTGAGAAAATATTTGAAATTTTTTTATTGGCTGAATTAGATCTGGTTCGATGTGTGTGACTTAGAATGCCACATTGATGAAGAAATTATGAGCAAATTCTGTACCGGAAGCGTGATTGCTCGATTTGAAGTTGGATTATTTTTCTAATTAAATCGCTCATTAGAACAAATCGGAGCAATGTTTTGAGCCAATCTAACCGATGCTGCATTCAAACATCTCTTACTTATCCAAGACGACTAAAACTTTCATGATTTTTGGACAAATATTTTTGGCCCAAAAAAACGGCAAGGGGTTAGCCTTACTAAATTTGAGAAAATATTTGAAATTTTTTTATTGGCTGAATTAGATCTGGTTCGATGTGTGTGACTTAGAATGCCACATTGATGAAGAAATTATGAGCAAATTCTGTACCGGAAGCGTGATTGCTCGATTTGAAGTTGGATTATTTTTCTAATTAAATCGCTCATTAGAACAAATAGGAGCAATGTTTTGAGCCAATCTAACCGATGCTGCATTCAAACATCTCTAACTTATCCAAGACGACTAAAACGTTCATGATTTTTGGACAAATATTTTTTGGCCCAAAAAAACGGCAAGGGGTTAGCCTTACTAAATTTGAGAAAATATTTGAAATTTTTTTATTGGCTGAATTAGATCTGGTTCGATGTGTGTGACTTAGAATGCCACATTGATGAAGAAATTATGAGCAAATTCTGTACCGGAAGCGTGATTGCTCGATTTGAAGTTGGATTATTTTTCTAATTAAATCGCTCATTAGAACAAATCGGAGCAATGTTTTGAGCCAATCTAACCGATGCTGCATTCAAACATCTCTTGCTTATCCAAGACGACTAAAACGTTCATGATTTTTGGACAAATATTTTTTGGCCCAAAAAAACGGCAAGGGGTTAGCCTTACTAAATTTGAGAAAATATTTGAAATTTTTTTATTGGCTGAATTAGATCTGGTTCGATGTGTGTGACTTAGAATGCCACATTGATGAAGAAATTATGAGCAAATTCTGTACCGGAAGCGTGATTGCTCGATTTGAAGTTGGATTATTTTTCTAATTAAATCGCTCATTAGAACAAATCGGAGCAATGTTTTGAGCCAATCTAACCGATGCTGCATTCAAACATCTCTTACTTATCCAAGACGACTAAAACGTTCATGATTTTTGGACAAATATTTTTTGGCCCAAAAAAACGGCAAGGGGTTAGCCTTACTAAATTTGAGAAAATATTTGAAATTTTTTTATTGGCTGAATTAGATCTGGTTCGATGTGTGTGACTTAGAATGCCACATTGATGAAGAAATTATGAGCAAATTCTGTACCGGAAACGTGATTGCTCGATTTGAAGTTGGATTATTTTTCCAATTAAATCGCTCATTAGAACAAATCGGAGCAATGTTTTGAGCCAATCTAACCGATGCTGCATTCAAACATCTCTTACTTATCCAAGACGACTAAAACGTTCATGATTTTTGTACAAATATTTTTTGGCCCAAAAAAACGGCAAGGGGTTAGCCTTACTAAATTTGAGAAAATATTTGAAATTTTTTTATTGGCTGAATTAGATCTGGTTCGATGTGTGTGACTTAGAATGCCACATTGATGAAGAAATTATGAGCAAATTCTGTACCGGAAGCGTGATTGCTCGATTTGAAGTTGGATTATTTTTCTAATTAAATCGCTCATTAGAACAAATCTGAGCAATGTTTTGAGCCAATCTAACCGATGCTGCATTCAAACATCTCTTACTTATCCAAGACGACTAAAACGTTCATGATTTTTGTACAAATATTTTTTGGCCCAAAAAAACGGCAAGGGGTTAGCCTTACTAAATTTGAGAAAATATTTGAAATTTTTTTATTGGCTGAATTAGATCTGGTTCGATGTGTGTGACTTAGAATGCCACATTGATGAAGAAATTATGAGCAAATTCTGTACCGGAAGCGTGATTGCTCGATTTGAAGTTGGATTATTTTTCTAATTAAATCGCTCATTAGAACAAATCGGAGCAATGTTTTGAGCCAATCTAACCGATGCTGCATTCAAACATCTCTTACTTATCCAAGACGACTAAAACGTTCATGATTTTTGGACAAATATTTTTTGGCCCAAAAAAACGGCAAGGGGTTAGCCTTACTAAATTTGAGAAAATATTTGAAATTTTTTTATTGGCTGAATTAGATCTGGTTCGATGTGTGTGACTTAGAATGCCACATTGATGAAGAAATTATGAGCAAATTCTGTACCGGAAACGTGATTGCTCGATTTGAAGTTGGATTATTTTTCCAATTAAATCGCTCATTAGAACAAATCGGAGCAATGTTTTGAGCCAATCTAACCGATGCTGCATTCAAACATCTCTTACTTATCCAAGACGACTAAAACGTTCATGATTTTTGTACAAATATTTTTTGGCCCAAAAAAACGGCAAGGGGTTAGCCTTACTAAATTTGAGAAAATATTTGAAATTTTTTTATTGGCTGAATTAGATCTGGTTCGATGTGTGTGACTTAGAATGCCACATTGATGAAGAAATTATGAGCAAATTCTGTACCGGAAGCGTGATTGCTCGATTTGAAGTTGGATTATTTTTCTAATTAAATCGCTCATTAGAACAAATCGGAGCAATGTTTTGAGCCAATCTAACCGATGCTGCATTCAAACATCTCTTACTTATCCAAGACGACTAAAACGTTCATGATTTTTGTACAAATATTTTTTGGCCCAAAAAAACGGCAAGGGGTTAGCCTTACTAAATTTGAGAAAATATTTGAAATTTTTTTATTGGCTGAATTAGATCTGGTTCGATGTGTGTGACTTAGAATGCCACATTGATGAAGAAATTATGAGCAAATTCTGTACCGGAAGCGTGATTGCTCGATTTGAAGTTGGATTATTTTTCCAATTAAATCGCTCATTAGAACAAATCGGAGCAATGTTTTGAGCCAACTTAACCGATGCTGCATTCAAACATCTCTTACTTATCCAAGACGACTAAAACGTTCATGATTTTTGGACAAATATTTTTTGGCCCAAAAAAACGGCAAGGGGTTAGCCTTACTAAATTTGAGAAAATATTTGAAATTTTTTTATTGGCTGAATTAGATCTGGTTCGATGTGTGTGACTTAGAATGCCACATTGATGAAGAAATTATGAGCAAATTCTGTACCGGAAGCGTGATTGCTCGATTTGAAGTTGGATTATTTTTCTAATTAAATCGCTCATTAGAACAAATCGGAGCAATGTTTTGAGCCAATCTAACCGATGCTGCATTCAAACATCTCTTACTTATCCAAGACGACTAAAACTTTCATGATTTTTGGACAAATATTTTTGGCCCAAAAAAACGGCAAGGGGTTAGGCTTACTAAATTTGAGAAAATATTTGAAATTTTTTTATTGGCTGAATTAGATCTGGTTCGATGTGTGTGACTTAGAATGCCACATTGATGAAGAAATTATGAGCAAATTCTGTACCGGAAGCGTGATTGCTCGATTTGAAGTTGGATTATTTTTCTAATTAAATCGCTCATTAGAACAAATAGGAGCAATGTTTTGAGCCAATCTAACCGATGCTGCATTCAAACATCTCTAACTTATCCAAGACGACTAAAACGTTCATGATTTTTGGTCAAATATTTTTTGGCCCAAAAAAACGGCAAGGGGTTAGCCTTACTAAATTTGAGAAAATATTTGAAATTTTTTTATTGGCTGAATTAGATCTGGTTCGATGTGTGTGACTTAGAATGCCACATTGATGAAGAAATTATGAGCAAATTCTGTACCGGAAGCGTGATTGCTCGATTTGAAGTTGGATTATTTTTCTAATTAAATCGCTCATTAGAACAAATCGGAGCAATGTTTTGAGCCAATCTAACCGATGCTGCATTCAAACATCTCTTGCTTATCCAAGACGACTAAAACGTTCATGATTTTTGGACAAATATTTTTTGGCCCAAAAAAACGGCAAGGGGTTAGCCTTACTAAATTTGAGAAAATATTTGAAATTTTTTTATTGGCTGAATTAGATCTGGTTCGATGTGTGTGACTTAGAATGCCACATTGATGAAGAAATTATGAGCAAATTCTGTACCGGAAGCGTGATTGCTCGATTTGAAGTTGGATTATTTTTCTAATTAAATCGCTCATTAGAACAAATCGGAGCAATGTTTTGAGCCAATCTAACCGATGCTGCATTCAAACATCTCTTACTTATCCAAGACGACTAAAACGTTCATGATTTTTGGACAAATATTTTTTGGCCCAAAAAAACGGCAAGGGGTTAGCCTTACTAAATTTGAGAAAATATTTGAAATTTTTTTATTGGCTGAATTAGATCTGGTTCGATGTGTGTGACTTAGAATGCCACATTGATGAAGAAATTATGAGCAAATTCTGTACCGGAAGCGTGATTGCTCGATTTGAAGTTGGATTATTTTTCCAATTAAATCGCTCATTAGAACAAATCGGAGCAATGTTTTGAGCCAATCTAACCGATGCTGCATTCAAACATCTCTTACTTATCCAAGACGACTAAAACGTTCATGATTTTTGTACAAATATTTTTTGGCCCAAAAAAACGGCAAGGGGTTAGGCTTACTAAATTTGAGAAAATATTTGAAATTTTTTTATTGGCTGAATTAGATCTGGTTCGATGTGTGTGACTTAGAATGCCACATTGATGAAGAAATTATGAGCAAATTCTGTACCGGAAGCGTGATTGCTCGATTTGAAGTTGGATTATTTTTCCAATTAAATCGCTCATTAGAACAAATCTGAGCAATGTTTTGAGCCAATCTAACCGATGCTGCATTCAAACATCCCTTACTTATCCAAGTCGACTGAAACTTTCATGATTTTTGAACAAATATTTTTTGGCCCAAAAAAACGGCAAGGGAGCCTTACTAAATTTGAGAAAATATTTGAAATTTTTTTATTGGCTGAATTAGATCTGGTTCGATGTGTGTGACTTAGAATGCCACATTGATGAAGAAATTATGAGCAAATTCTGTACCGGAAGCGTGATTGCTCGATTTGAAGTTGGATTATTTTTCCAATTAAATCGCTCATTAGAACAAATCGGAGCAATGTTTTGAGCCAACTTAACCGATGCTGCATTCAAACATCTCTTACTTATCCAAGACGACTAAAACGTTCATGATTTTTGGACAAATATTTTTTGGCCCAAAAAAACGGCAAGGGGTTAGCCTTACTAAATTTGAGAAAATATTTGAAATTTTTTTTATTGGCTGAATTAGATCTGGTTCGATGTGTGTGACTTAGAATGCAACATTGATGAAGAAATTATGAGCAAATTCTGTACCGGAAGCATGATTGCTCGATTTGAAGTTGGATTATTTTTCCAATTAAATCGCTCATTAGAACAAATCGGAGCAATGTTTTGAGCCAACTTAACCGATGCTGCATTCAAACATCTCTTACTTATCCAAGACGACTAAAACGTTCATGATTTTTGTACAAATATTTTTTGGCCCAAAAAAACGGCAAGGGGTTAGCCTTACTAAATTTGAGAAAATATTTGAAATTTTTTTATTGGCTGAATTAGATCTGGTTCGATGTGTGTGACTTAGAATGCCACATTGATGAAGAAATTATGAGCAAATTCTGTACCGGAAGCGTGATTGCTCGATTTGAAGTTGGATTATTTTTCCAATTAAATCGCTCATTAGAACAAATCGGAGCAATGTTTTGAGCCAACTTAACCGATGCTGCATTCAAACATCTCTTACTTATCCAAGACGACTAAAACTTTCATGATTTTTGGACAAATATTTTTGGCCCAAAAAAACGGCAAGGGGTTAGCCTTACTAAATTTGAGAAAATATTTGAAATTTTTTTATTGGCTGAATTAGATCTGGTTCGATGTGTGTGACTTAGAATGCCACATTGATGAAGAAATTATGAGAAAATTCTGTACCGGAAGCGTGATTGCTCGATTTGAAGTTGGATTATTTTTCCAATTAAATCGCTCATTAGAACAAATCGGAGCAATGTTTTGAGCCAACTTAACCGATGCTGCATTCAAACATCTCTTACTTATCCAAGACGACTAAAACGTTCATGATTTTTGTACAAATATTTTTTGGCCCAAAAAAACGGCAAGGGGTTAGCCTTACTAAATTTGAGAAAATATTTGAAATTTTTTTATTGGCTGAATTAGATCTGGTTCGATGTGTGTGACTTAGAATGCCACATTGATGAAGAAATTATGAGCAAATTCTGTACCGGAAGCGTGATTGCTCGATTTGAAGTTGGATTATTTTTCCAATTAAATCGCTCATTAGAACAAATCGGAGCAATGTTTTGAGCCAACTTAACCGATGCTGCATTCAAACATCTCTTACTTATCCAAGACGACTAAAACTTTCATGATTTTTGGACAAATATTTTTGGCCCAAAAAAACGGCAAGGGGTTAGCCTTACTAAATTTGAGAAAATATTTGAAATTTTTTTATTGGCTGAATTAGATCTGGTTCGATGTGTGTGACTTAGAATGCCACATTGATGAAGAAATTATGAGCAAATTCTGTACCGGAAGCGTGATTGCTCGATTTGAAGTTGGATTATTTTTCCAATTAAATCGCTCATTAGAACAAATCGGAGCAATGTTTTGAGCCAACTTAACCGATGCTGCATTCAAACATCTCTTACTTATCCAAGACGACTAAAACGTTCATGATTTTTGTACAAATATTTTTTGGCCCAAAAAAACGGCAAGGGGTTAGCCTTACTAAATTTGAGAAAATATTTGAAATTTTTTTATTGGCTGAATTAGATCTGGTTCGATGTGTGTGACTTAGAATGCCACATTGATGAAGAAATTATGAGCAAATTCTGTACCGGAAGCGTGATTGCTCGATTTGAAGTTGGATTATTTTTCCAATTAAATCGCTCATTAGAACAAATCGGAGCAATGTTTTGAGCCAACTTAACCGATGCTGCATTCAAACATCTCTTACTTATCCAAGACGACTAAAACGTTCATGATTTTTGTACAAATATTTTTTGGCCCAAAAAACGGCAAGGGGTTAGCCTTACTAAATTTGAGAAAATATTTGAAATTTTTTTATTGGCTGAATTAGATCTGGTTCGATGTGTGTGACTTAGAATGCCACATTGATGAAGAAATTATGAGCAAATTCTGTACCGGAAGCGTGATTGCTCGATTTGAAGTTGGATTATTTTTCCAATTAAATCGCTCATTAGAACAAATCGGAGCAATGTTTTGAGCCAACTTAACCGATGCTGCATTCAAACATCTCTTACTTATCCAAGACGACTAAAACGTTCATGATTTTTGTACAAATATTTTTTGGCCCAAAAAACGGCAAGGGGTTAGCCTTACTAAATTTGAGAAAATATTTGAAATTTTTTTATTGGCTGAATTAGATCTGGTTCGATGTGTGTGACTTAGAATGCCACATTGATGAAGAAATTATGAGCAAATTCTGTACCGGAAGCGTGATTGCTCGATTTGAAGTTGGATTATTTTTCCAATTAAATCGCTCATTAGAACAAATCGGAGCAATGTTTTGAGCCAACTTAACCGATGCTGCATTCAAACATCTCTTACTTATCCAAGACGACTAAAACGTTCATGATTTTTGTACAAATATTTTTTGGCCCAAAAAAACGGCAAGGGGTTAGCCTTACTAAATTTGAGAAAATATTTGAAATTTTTTTATTGGCTGAATTAGATCTGGTTCGATGTGTGTGACTTAGAATGCCACATTGATGAAGAAATTATGAGCAAATTCTGTACCGGAAGCGTGATTGCTCGATTTGAAGTTGGATTATTTTTCCAATTAAATCGCTCATTAGAACAAATCGGAGCAATGTTTTGAGCCAACTTAACCGATGCTGCATTCAAACATCTCTTACTTATCCAAGACGACTAAAACTTTCATGATTTTTGGACAAATATTTTTGGCCCAAAAAAACGGCAAGGGGTTAGCCTTACTAAATTTGAGAAAATATTTGAAATTTTTTTATTGGCTGAATTAGATCTGGTTCGATGTGTGTGACTTAGAATGCCACATTGATGAAGAAATTATGAGCAAATTCTGTACCGGAAGCGTGATTGCTCGATTTGAAGTTGGATTATTTTTCTAATTAAATCGCTCATTAGAACAAATCGGAGCAATGTTTTGAGCCAATCTAACCGATGCTGCATTCAAACATCTCTTACTTATCCAAGACGACTAAAACGTTCATGATTTTTGGACAAATATTTTTTGGCCCAAAAAAACGGCAAGGGGTTAGCCTTACTAAATTTGAGAAAATATTTGAAATTTTTTTATTGGCTGAATTAGATCTGGTTCGATGTGTGTGACTTAGAATGCCACATTGATGAAGAAATTATGAGCAAATTCTGTACCGGAAGCGTGATTGCTCGATTTGAAGTTGGATTATTTTTCCAATTAAATCGCTCATTAGAACAAATCGGAGCAATGTTTTGAGCCAACTTAACCGATGCTGCATTCAAACATCTCTTACTTATCCAAGACGACTAAAACTTTCATGATTTTTGGACAAATATTTTTTGGCCCAAAAAAACGGCAAGGGGTTAGCCTTACTAAATTTGAGAAAATATTTGAATTTTTTTTATTGGCTGAATTAGATCTGGTTCGATGTGTGTGACTTAGAATGCCACATTGATGAAGAAATTATGAGCAAATTCTGTATCGGAAGCGTGATTGCTCGATTTGAAGTTGGATTATTTTTCCAATTAAATCGCTCATTAGAACAAATCGGAGCAATGTTTTGAGCCAATCTAACCGATGCTGCATTCAAACATCTCTTACTTATCCAAGACGACTAAAACTTTCATGATTTTTGGACAAATATTTTTTGGCCCAAAAAAACGGCAAGGGGTTAGCCATACTAAATTTGAGAAAATATTTGAATTTTTTTTATTGGCTGAATTAGATCTGGTTCGATGTGTGTGACTTAGAATGCCACATTGATGAAGAAATTATGAGCAAATTCTGTATCGGAAGCGTGATTGCTCGATTTGAAGTTGGATTATTTTTCCAATTAAATCGCTCATTAGAACAAATCGGAGCAATGTTTTGAGCCAATCTAACCGATGCTGCATTCAAACATCTCTTACTTATCCAAGACGACTAAAACTTTCATGATTTTTGGACAAATATTTTTTGGCCCAAAAAACGGCAAGGGGTTAGCCTTACTAAATTTGAGAAAATATTTGAAATTTTTTTATTGGCTGAATTAGATCTGGTTCGATGTGTGTGACTTAGAATGCCACATTGATGAAGAAATTATGAGCAAATTCTGTATCGGAAGCGTGATTGCTCGATTTGAAGTTGGATTATTTTTCCAATTAAATCGCTCATTAGAACAAATCGGAGCAATGTTTTGAGCCAATCTAACCGATGCTGCATTCAAACATCTCTTACTTATCCAAGACGACTAAAACTTTCATGATTTTTGGACAAATATTTTTTGGCCCAAAAAACGGCAAGGGGTTAGCCTTACTAAATTTGAGAAAATATTTGAAATTTTTTTATTGGCTGAATTAGATCTGGTTCGATGTGTGTGACTTAGAATGCCACATTGATGAAGAAATTATGAGCAAATTCTGTATCGGAAGCGTGATTGCTCGATTTGAAGTTGGATTATTTTTCCAATTAAATCGCTCATTAGAACAAATCGGAGCAATGTTTTGAGCCAACTTAACCGATGCTGCATTCAAACATCTCTTACTTATCCAAGACGACTAAAACTTTCATGATTTTTGGACAAATATTTTTTGGCCCAAAAAAACGGCAAGGGGTTAGCCTTACTAAATTTGAGAAAATATTTGAAATTTTTTTATTGGCTGAATTAGATCTGGTTCGATGTGTGTGACTTAGAATGCCACATTGATGAAGAAATTATGGGCAAATTCTGTATCGGAAGCGTGATTGCTCGATTTGAAGTTGGATTATTTTTCCAATTAAATCGCTCATTAGAACAAATCGGAGCAATGTTTTAAGCTAATCTAACCGATGCTGACTCAATATCTTGTGGTTCCACCGGGACTTGATGATAAGCTCTAACCAAATCGATTTTAGAAAATGTGGTACATGATTGAAGCTGATGAGTAAAACCCCTGACAAATGGTACTGGATACCTATCTGGTTTTGCCAATGTATTTAATGCTCTGTAATCGCCGCATAATCGCCAACTATCATCCTTTTTGGATGCTTTTAGATGGACGGCAAGTGCCTTGCGCTAACCATGTCTCGATTTCCATTTGTCTATTAGCATTTTATCTGTACTTGGTCTTCGAACTTCTGCATGACACGGCTGATCTGCAGTTTCAATGCAATGTGTGATATTATGATTTATAATATTAAGACTTTGTGATTCGTGAGTCACTGATTTGAATTTTTGTAAAAGTTTTAAAATCCCCGAATGGTAATCGTCGGTTTTGATTGTTGTGATACTATCACTTAAGGTATTACAAAGTTTTAGCGGAAGGGTTTTCGAAAGCCTTAATCAAGAGTTAAATTTCTTTGGCCAAACGTATCGATGATTGATGAATTTGCTGCGAATAATTTAAATTCTACTGGTTTAATTACTTGTGAATTTGTTGGAGGAATCACTAAAACTTCGGCATCCGTATCGACTTAGAATTGTATTTTATTTTGATGATCGGTAATTATGAACGGAAGCGTTGAGTCTAATGGTTTTCCGATTTCGACATTAACGTATTTAACCGTATGATAGCAGCAATTTTGAAATTCGTTGATTTGTTCATTGGATCGCGATAAACTGCGATGTTGTGTGTTACTTTTTGAGTAGTTCTCTTAGTACATCGATTTGATGCTTAATTTCAATGTTTTGAGAGTATTTACACTGTATAAGTTAATTGGTTTTTGTACTTCCACAATTTCATCGGCAGTCTTTCAATTACAATTTTATCGGCAGCTAATTGAACCAAAACAGATTCATCCATACTAGATAATATCTTTTGAGTATGTGTTGGTAGACGTTGCATCCACAAATGTCTTAAAACCGATTCTATAACCTGATCGGTGGGTAAACACTCCATCTCCCGTAATAACTGAGATGGTTTTTTGTCACCCAACTGCAATCCCAAAAGAAGGTGATCGAGCTTTATGTTTGCCGATTCACTTAATCTTTCGATAATCGTACCCTTTAATGTATCATATTTGTTATGATTTGGTGGTTGCGGTATTTGATCACGAATGCACTTGACTGTTTGTGCCACGATCAAATGACCGGATTTAGTGAGTCAGACATTGTGGTATTTCAATGATGTCACAATTTTGTCAAATGAATTTAATAAAGTTTAATTTTATATCAGAATAAATAGTAAAATGTGTGTCCGGAAATATTACGCTAAATGGATGAAGAAATGCCAGTAAAATAAGATAATTTTGAGATAACCGATACGGTGAATGATAAATTGATAATAATGAGATTTCGCTTACCTGTATAGAAATTACTCTTTTAAAATCAGTAATCGTAACTTTCTTATGGGATTTTAGTTGATTATGTTTACCGTAGAACAATCAGGCGCTATCCACTGATGAGGGATTGACTCCGATTTTATAGACCTTGGTAAATTGAAAACGATTTCAATCCTTTTCACTCACAGTGGTTAAAGCTTCGGCGTTTGGATCGGGAGGTATCGGATTCGAATCCCGATAGAAGCAGGATGCAAAAGGGAATTTTCAGCAACAGATTACGATCTGGGATGAAATGGAACACAACTATGACTCCCTGTCGAAGTGCAGAACTCATGGGCCGACCCATCTTCCATACCAGTGTAGGCTGGCATGGAACTATGCAATACACAGATGGTGACAAAATCGGACCAATATCCGTACGTCCTTGATTTGGCGGGCAACTGCGTAAGGTAAGGACATAAATATGCGAACTGCAAAAGAGTTGGGAGTGCTACAGCCCCAGAAAAAGAATTGCAAAGATTAAAAAAATCCTTTTCACTCTTCTTCTTGGATTGAATTAAAGTTAATTTGGTTTACCGTGTGAAATCGGACGTTATCCACTATAATACATTGGGCTATACGTGCTGACTGGGCTGTAATATATTAGACTGGTCTGTTTTCGACAATTTGAATAAAATATTTATATAGCATTGAAATCCGAATGTGGAAACCCAGTCACGCGAGATAACTAATTATTAATAAAATGCTTCGCTGGCAAAAAAATTCCACATCTCTGAAATATATTTTTATGAAAGCTCACATCGATACATATTTTCATTATATCACCGAAATCACCTGCTGTGCCAACATAATTAAGCTTTTCCATATAAACGCAAATACTTGCTACACCATTACCCAGCAGGCACACACAAAACTGCTAAACAACTAAACACACCTCGTTTATAAATCGATTTCATTACGATTACGACTACACGATACGAATGGTAATAATGCAATTACAGTTCGGAAACAAAAAAAAATACGTTGGTTCTTTTATTTCAACAAATTTTCATCTCAATTTTCCAATTTCAATTACAAACATAGAAAGATAGAATTGTATATAAAAGTTTGTGCGGATGTTTTTTGTCCTACACAAATATTTTTTTTTTTGAAAATGTTCGTCTATATAGATACGAGTACAAACGATAGTTTTTTGTACAATCTGTTTTTTGGCAATATATACATGTTGGATATTTTCCCATCATGAAAATTGGAAAATATCGTTTTCCAAAAACAAAAAACAACATCAAACCAAAATTAATATCAGCAGGTTAACGAGATGAAATTGAAAGTTTTTGGTCCTTTGTACTTCATGTTATGGACGGCTTTTTAAAACGAAAATCTATTTTTCTATTCGAACTATGTTGTAAAAGAGAAATTACAAAAACAAAAGATGCTAGTTATAAACAAAACAAGGGAAATCAAATTTTCCGGAATTTTTAACGAAAAATTGAAAAAAGCTGATTTTGTTTTTTTATATTTACCACATCTACGGAAAATGCTGTAATGGTATTTCAAATTAAATTTTGTCAATTTGATTTAAAACGATTGTAAAAATTGCTTGTGAAACATTTTTTGTGTTTGGCTATAGTAAATGATGTGCTATAACAAAAAAAATAAAAAGCCGCGATGTAAACAGTTTATAAACAGTTTTGATGAACAAATATGCTTTATGGGTTAAGCCCCTTTTTCATTTTAAAATTGTTTTAAATCTATTTAGCTGGGAGTACCTTGTATAGCACATGATAAACAGTATTGCGGAAAGAAAATTACAAATTGGCAACGAGTAAAGGGATAACTGAATTATTATGGATCGAAAATCAACATTTAGGGGAAATTATTAACTGACATTGGATCTGAGAAATTAGTATTTAGTAAAATCGGGGAGGTGAGGCTTCGGTCCTTTTAACTTATCTATATACGCTTTGCTTAGTTCTAAGCCAGGCTACAACAGTCACAAGGGGTCCCCTGATGAGGTTTTTGCACCACAATAGAGGGGGATTAATGTTTAATTTTGGCAGGTATAGAAGACATGTCATCGGTTCATCACTGACGTCAAGTAACCATTGTTTGGATTACTGCAAATAATGGTTAAAATTGGTAATAACAGAAGTTAAAATCAAACACCAGTAAAACATAAACTCCAAGCTTTTTTGTAACAACACTTTAGCGCAATTAGTGTTGTCTCATTTATTTCGATGTCGTTGTCATTCTAATAATTATCTCTTAATTCACTATATTTCGTTTTCAAATGTAACTCTCGGTTTAGGAACTCATTGTCTGAGTGTTACTGCACACCTGGCATTTATCAGACAAGCACGACCTTGTGATTCTGTTGGTGTCTTTTGTAATAAAGAAATTACTGTTGGGGTCGCGACAAGCTTCGGTGGTTTACTGTGGGTTTTTTGTGATTATGATTGGCGCATAATTTGTAATACTCAATTGCGCAAAATTGGGCAAAATCCAATTCTGATGTCTGTGCACTCCGTCGCAAGACTCTGAATTAACATATTTTCCCTTCAGTATAGGACAACTTTATCTCGCGCCACTTGTCTCCCCTTCCAAAATCTTTCGTGCACACCAGATCTCCAATGATGAACTTCTTCTCGACATATACGCTATTTCGACATATAGGGTCTTTCAAAAGTCGCGCGCCTATATGTTTTTTTTCTGGTGTTTTTTATGTTTTGTAAAAATATGGCTTTTAACAATTATAACAGGTGTTTTTTTAGGAGGTTTGTTTTTCCGATAGATGTCGTTTTATTTTATGACAGTTGTTTTGACAGCTCAAAGTGGCATTTCTACTCAGTATTGTTTGGCAAATCATTATGAATAGGTTAACTCCAGAACAACGTTTTCAAATCGTGGAAATTTATTTTCAAAATCAGTGTTCAATTAAAAATGTTTATAGAGCACTTCGTGAATTTTATGGTGCACATAATCGTCCGTCAGAGACCACCATAAAGAACGTAATTACCAAATTTCGGTCTACATTCACTCTTTTGGATGCCAAGCCACCGACAAGAATGAGAAGAGTTCGTACAGAAGAAAATATTGCTGTCGTTGAGGCCAGTGTCGAAGAAAACGACAATTTATCGATTCGTCGTCGTGCTCAGCAAATTGGACTTTGTCCATCGACTTTATGGAAAATTTTACGTAAAGATTTGGGTTTGGTGCCATACAAAATTCAATTGGTGCAAGAATTAAAGCCACACGACCATCGTTTGCGCCGTGAATTCAGTGATTGGTCGTTAAATCAATTGAACGAAGATCCATTTTTTTACCGTAAAATTCTCTTCAGTGATGAGGCGCATTTTTGGTTAAATGGATACGTCAACAAACAAAATTGTCGCATTTGGAGCAAAGATAATCCACACGCCGTTCTAGAATTACCAATGCATCCTGATAAATGTACTGTTTGGTGCGGTCTATGGGCTGGTGGGATCATCGGTCCATATTTCTTTAAAAATGAGGAAGGACGACGCGTTACCGTGAATGGAAATCGATACAGAACCATGTTAAATGAGTTTTTGTTGTCAAATCTTGAAGATATGGATATGAATGAAATGTGGTTTCAACAAGATGGTGCCACTTGCCATACAGCACGTGAAACAATCGACTTATTGAAAGAAACTTTCAACGACAACATTATTTCGAGAAATGGTCCGGTGAATTGGCCTCCGCGTTCGTGCGATTTGACGCCACTCGATTACTTTTTGTGGGGATACGTGAAGTCATTGGTTTATGTGGATAAACCTCAATCGATTGACGCTTTGGAAACCAATATTCAACGGGTCATTGCTGACATACGCCCTCAAATGCTTGAAAAAGTGCTGGAAAATTGGACCTCCAGAATGACATTTGTGAAAAATAGTCGTGGTAGCCATATGCCAGAAATTGTGTTTAAATGTTAAATGCCAAAAAATTATCTACCAAATAAAAAAAAATTTTGGTCATTTCATAATTTTATATGTGTTTTATTCAAAAAAAAAATCGGCAACCTCTTAAAAAAACACCCTTTATTACCGACCAAATGGCACAGTGGTTAAAGCTTTGGCGTTTCGATCGGAAGGTACCGGGTTTGAATCGCGATAGGGGCAGGATGCAAAGTATAGGACAGTATAGGTTGGCATGGAGCTATGCAATGTGCAAATGGTAATAAACCGTACTTCCTCGAATTGGCCGATACTGGCGTAAAAAAAAGGAAGGACGTAAATAAGCAAACCGCGAAAGAGATGAGAGAGCCTTGGCCCAGGAACAGTTAGCAGGGATAAAAAAAATTATATTTTAAAAATGACATCATATAAATGTCCACCACAGGCACTTCTACAGGCTTATTTATATACGAAAATCAAAAAATCAAGAAACCCAAAAGAAAGTAATCTAATAGCGTTAAATCGCATAATCTAGGTGAACAGTTTATGCCACCAGTTTATGTTCTGAGTTGAAATGATCGGTTTTTTTTTATTTTTGTGTTAATTGAATTTTGTAAGGATGCAAAACAAAATCCTTAATTGAAATTCGCGAAACAGTCGATGGATGAATGTCTAATTCCTGAGAACGCCGTAATATCGATGTTGAAGGTTCCTCCGCGACACTTTCGACCAAAGCAGCCATTTTCGATCCTCGACAGAAATAGTCAGTAGAATATTGAAATGAATAGTGAATAGTCATAATAGTCTTCAAATTTGTTCACTAATATTTGAATTGTTGACCCATTTGAACGATTATTTACGCCAAAAAAATCCCTTTTTAAAGATCGATGATTTTCATTACAAGTTTGAATAACTTTAATGCGTTCTTCTAGCGTGTAAGTATCCATCGTTAAAATTGTACATCTGCCTACTTTACAAATGTGAAACGGTTGCGTTAGAAATTATTTACTACTGACATCTAGGCGTGACTTTAGAAAGACCCTTTATTCCCTCCTATAGAAGTTGCATGCAACAAATTCAATGGTGATGTACCACATCTATCTGACGAGAAACGGTAAGTGGAGAAATACTGCTTGGAACGCGATATAACTTGGTTTTCCATCCACAACAATTTTTTCACGGTGTCTCTCTATTTGAAGATCGATGAAATGGAAAAATAGTCGATATTTCGGATTTTGATCAACGATTTCACGATGCATTTATGTTAAATCCATCAGATGGCTATGCCCATGGTGATTTGCAAACTTTTGTCGTAGTTCCGGAATGGCCAAACATGGTCCGGAAGAGTATCATTACCGTTTAATCAATTTTTCGATTTTATGTCCATGTTAATTTTCAGAATTCTTCCAAAGTCCTAGAATTGCCAAACATGGCCCAGAAGAGTATCTTTGAGGTAAAATTGTTTTTTCCGATTTCCACGGATTGCAAGTCTAGATTTTGGGAGGTGGTCATCGATCTAACTATGTTTTTATGTTATATATGTCGGATGGCTATGACCAAACATGGTCCAGAAGCTTATCACTATGGTTTAATTAATTTTTTCAGATTTTCACGCGACACATTTCGAAATTTTAGGAAGTGGTCATCAATCTCGCTTTGTTTTTGCATTAGAACTATCAAATTACTACGCACGTGGTGATTTTCAAAATTTTTTAATAGCTCTGCAATGGTCCAAACAATTCCCAGAAGCATTTCATTGGTGGCGGTGGTCAACGATGTCTATGTTTTTATGTTAGATTTGCCAGACAGATATGTCTATGGTGATTTTGAGATTTTTTTCATAGTTATGGAATGGCTAAACTTGGCTCTGAACCTTATTATTACGGTTTCATTAATTTTTTGGATTTGCGCGGAATACAGGTCGAGATTTGGAAAAGTAGCCACCGATTTTACAATACTTTTATGATAGATGTAGCCGAAACCAATGCCCATGATTATTTTCAGAATATTTCTACAGCTCCAGAATGGTCAAACAAGGCCCAAAAGCTTTTCATTACGGTTATATTAATTTTTCAAATTTCCACGGAATACAATTCGAGATTTTGGGAGGTGGTAAGACAGATCATCTGTCAGACAGATATGTCCATGGTGATATTCAGAATTTTTTTGCAGTTCCGGAATGGCCAAACATGGCCCATAACTTTATCATTATGATTTATTTATGTAGAAATGTAATTGGCTGGTGAATAAACTACTTTCAGCGTAACCGATACCGTATTGAGCTGTGAACTCACAAGGATTGGACCGTTGTACAACAGAAAGGATCCTAGCACACTAAAGTTGTGATATGATCTAAGGGTGGCAGATACCAATTTTAAATTTAACACGAAGATGATGCTCGTCATTTTGCAAATTTTTATGAACTTCAAAACCTCAATATAAATGAGCTTATAAGCTCCAAATAGGGTTGGGCTTCAAACTAAATTGTATAACTGTATAAATAAATAACCCAGGATCAACGTCGTGGACGTAGTAGTGTTCTGTTCCCTTCGGGGTGCTTAATTAACGTGAGTTCTCTCGCCCCTCACGTACCATGGTGCTTGCTCCTCTCGCCTCATTATTTTGTAATTAAATTAGAAATCCTACGTACTTTAAGCCGTTGAATCCGAATCTGTAACAAAAAAAGAGGTTCCTATAAAAAAAAGAGGTCTCACGTACAAGAAGGAGAGGAGAGACACTAACTTTAGCACAAATGTATAACCCACCGGAAAAAAATTGAAATTCTGAAATTTAAAGTACAGTAAACCCTCGATTTAACGGACCCCGATTTAACGGACAATTTTTTATTTTCCATTTTTCGGTTACCGATTATAATGTGATTGGGTATGTTGGATGGAAATGGGATTCTTAAATGGTTTTTGGAAGAAATTTCAGAAAGTGGCCAACTTAGCCATTTCTTAACCGATTATGATTGGATTGGGTATACTGGATGGAAATGCGATTCCTAAAAGATTTTGGGAAGAAATTCTGGAATATGGCCATCTGGAACAGAACTCAGCCTTTTCTTAACCGATTATGATTGCCACATTTTTGTATGGAGGCCGAATGGCGCAAAATAAATATTAAAAGCGCAAAATAAATATTTAAAAGGCGTGAGATAACAACGAAAATTAATGGGCGGTATAACTATTGTCTTGTCAATAGATTTTTGCTAGACTCTGTCAGTGATACCCATAGAAATAACAGCAGATAAAATTTGATTATACCTTAAACCTTCTATATTATCAAAGACCTTAGAGGTTACAACTAGGGTTATATGAGGTTAGGTTAGAGTGGCTGCTATCGCACACTTAGGCCAATAGTGACCTATTGTGATACGACAGGATCCTAACTTCCCTTTATTCCCGTTGAAACCATCCAGAGCTACTTAGCGAGTTCCAAAAGGCTGTCCATATCGTACACACCCAAGTACTTATGCCTTCTATCTGATAGTGCCGAACACGAGCATGTTCTGTCAGTATCCCTACGACCAATCCTTCCTCTTGTTTTCCCAGTGATACTAGTGTCTTGGAGCGCCCCAAGTCCAGTTTTGACCAATTTTGCTAACCTGCGCATGAGGGTGTTGGTCCACCTCTCATTTGTCGAGGCGATTGTCTTTTTACTGAGCGCCAATTTGAGTGCTGCTATAGGTCTCCCCAGACCTGCCCTTTCCGGCTGTATCTTGAGAGTCGTACCGCACCTAGCTATTTCATCTGCCACGTAGTTTCCCGTGACGTCCGAATGACCAGGGACGCAGCATATCCGGATTTTGAAATACTCACTAATCGCATTAAGCGATGATCGGCAATACAGCGATACCCGTGACTTCAGACAAACCGCCTCTAGTGGTATGATCGCCGTCTGACTGTCCTCATAAATTGCGATATCCCTCACGGGTACCACGTTATGCTTCAACCATGTTAGAGCCGATCGCCACCACTTCAGTCTGGTACACGCTGCAGTAGCCAGGGAGACGAACAGATATATTAACATTAAGCTTCTCACAGACGACTCCGGTTCCTTGCCGTTTAGTTTAGAGCCGTCCGTAAAAAATTGCACTGCCTCGTTTTCCAGTATTGATCCGTTCCTCTAGGATTTTCTCGAAGAACAGATGGTCTGGAAACTTTTATCGAAACCCAACGTTGGTTTAATATAATCTAGATTCGCCAGTTCTTCCCTTAGTGATCTAACTATCGTTGAGTGCCCCGCCCGAAGACAGTTCCACTAAGAGACAGCCGAGAGTCTCGTCCTCACATTGGCTGCCATCTGTTTACCCAAAAATTTGATTGGAATGAGGTGGAGCATAACGTCTAAAGCTCGTGTAGGTGTTGTTCTAAGTGCCCCGCTTATAAGCGGGCAGGCCGGTCTTTGCATCTTCTCCATTATCTCTATATATGTTACTTTATCCAGAGCTGGTCACCACACGCCCACCTCGTACATCAGCACAGGTCTTATCATACTGCGGTATAGGGCCAGTGTACCAGCTCTGGTTTCAAACCCCGCTCTTATCTATGGCGTTCCTACATGAGTAACTGGCTACCTTAGCTTTATTCACTCTTTCCATAATGTTAGGCTTCCGCTGAGCCCGCGATTATGCCCAAAAATCTTGCTCTGTCAGCAAAAGCCAGTCTAATGCCCTTCATGGTAGGAGTGCTAACTGCCGGAATTTTGTATTTCTTAGGAAATAGTACCAGCTCCGTCTTGGAAGGGTTGACCTCTAATCCACATTTGCTGACCCATTTCGTAACGATCAGGAGTGCATTCTGCATAACATCCCTAATCGTATCCAGATAGTTGCCTGAGACAGCTATCGTTACATCATCGCATACGCTACCACCACTGTCTTCTCTCTCTCCAGTTCCAATAGCAATCCATTAATTACTGCACTCCAAAGGAAGGAGGACATTTCACCTGCCTGTGGGGTTCCTCTAACCACCCGTCTTCTAATGGTGGACTTTCCCAGTTTCGAGGTAATAATCCTGCTTACCAGCATCTGGTTTATCAACCTACTTATGGGATAGTCACCTTCAAAAAAGACAATCCTTCCATGATCGCCTCCATTTTTACATTATTAGAGGCACCCTCAATGTCCAGAAATGCTACCATACAAAACTCTTGCGAATATAAATTGACTTCTCAATCGTGTGTCCACCGACTTCCCTTACAGTACGCACGCTGCGACATTTCCTAATTTCTTCACTCAATTTTTGTTCGAATAACTACATTTACCAGCCTTTCCCAGGTTTTCCACAGAAATGATGATTAAGTTAGGCCTCAGGTTCTTTGGACAAGCATGTGAGCTCTTGCCCTATTACGGAATAAAGACTACTCTGAACTCCTTCCATTTCATAGGAATATAGACCAGTTTCAAGCATCTCCCGAAGATAACCTCCAGCCAGGGGAATGACTGCCGAATTCCTTTGGATCTCTGCTGGTATAATCGGATCCGGGCCTTAAAAGGCTCCATCGTGTCATCAAAGCTTCCCGAAAAATAGGCCTCCATGACAAGCTCCAATGATTCCCCACTTGAAGCTGTCCATGATCCGTCCGGTCTAATTAAATAAGTAGGACTGGCTGGGTTAGTAGATAGAATTTTCTCAACGCGAGGAGTCTCAAAGACCTCCTCCACTCTACATCAAAAGAATCTCCAAGACCCCTTTGTGCCTTCCTCCACTCTTTTTTGTACTTTCTTAGGTCCTCCTTATAGGAGTCCCAATCCCGAATGTCCCTTTTCTCGGCTTTATTGAAGGCTGTCCTACACGCCCTCCGACAGGTTTCCCATTCCACTAAATTAAAATTTTCAAGCCTTTGTGACAATATCAACCATGCAATCTAATTATTATACTGTCGCCGGAAGCTCAGGGATCTCCTGCGGCAATAAATCGTCCAACACCTCCCCATATTTGTTCTTGTTGGTCCTTTTGGGATTTCTGAAGGCTTTCCGGATCACAGGTTTAACGTTGAGGTTATATATGTTACTTATGGTGATCAGAGAATGAATGCTCCCTCGACACTCTCCACCACTTGATCATATGAACAATTATTTCTGACGCAAATATCACATTTAAAACCTCCTGTCGATTTTGAACAACAAATGTTGGCTCTCGTCCAATATTGCTAACTAAAAGGTTACTAATTAATAAGTAATCAAGATTGTGTGATGCGCGTTTGAATCACATCCAAGTATAACACCTACCCTTCTTTGACTTGCTTTCCGGATCAGTTCCTCCAGTGAAACCTCCTTCTCGCAATCCGTATAGGCTGAGGCTAGCCATAAGTTTTTAACCTCAAAGCTAACCGCTGTAACATCCCCGCTACTAAATTGAGGAAGAAGAAATTCAAATTACTTTCTTATCCAAATTCACGATCTTATCTTCTCAGTCTCGACCCCATCTTTCTTATATACTTTAAGAGTGATCAACCCGAAGCCGAAGTGAATCACTCCCTTTGATTGTGCAACGGATGCCCGGGATTCTTTATTGATTAGCATGATTGCCAATCTTAAGCCTCCCGTAGCTTACGTCTGGTTTACAATCCTCCAATCTCCCATTGGAACTTCCATCGGGATTACTGGCCTGAATGTTCTCAAGCGTCTTCTTTGGCTTGTCCGGTAACCAGACGCGTGCTCTCGGCCTGATCAGGATTTCCCCTTTGGATACTGTCTCAAGCCTTGCGGCCTGCCACACCTCGCCTACTTCAGTCACTGCCCATTGATAGAGGCCGACCGATCTCTGGTCAGAGCACACAGTTAACGCGCCCCTGGTATCATCCCGCATCTATACAGGGCGGGAGGGATTCCGGATTTTCTCTCAGAACCCTCAATATTATGGAGTTCAGTGAATTATACACAACTTTCCACTTCTTCGGCGTGATGCTCCCATCTTAGCTCTTCTAGTACGTGCTCCTTTAGGATCTCACTGAATGGTTTTTGAGCATAAAGAGCACCCGACATCACCTGTTTGCACCTTGTTTCACTTAATGCCACCCGCTTCAAGCTCATCCTGAGACCTCTGCCTTTAAGGTTCAAGGACCCTTTCTGAGCTATCACAGCCGACAGTTTTCTTAGCCCATGCCACAAATTCTTTTTTTTTCTACTGTAAGCTGCTCTTCAGAGGTCGCAGCCAGTTTCTCTAAAATTCTATATGCCGACCATTTCTCCCTGTACCATCGCTTCGCCGGAGGGATCTCGCTCAATTAGGCCAGGCCCCTATATTTTTATTTTTTTCTAGGCCATTCATTTTTCCACGAGTGTCGGAAAAACACCGGGCCACCTGCGCAGAGATCCGTATACGCAGGTAAGGCTAAACAAAACTGGAGGTAGCCTGGTATCCAGAGGGCTCCGTTCACGACTTCATTTGTTAAATAGGTACCCAGCCTAGTCGATAATCAACACGGCTCGCATCCGGACCATTGGCTTACCGTGCACCGCGGCCCTCGACGCCCTCACCCCCTTTAATATTCACCCGGCCATTCAGCCATACATATGGATATCCCAAACAAATTGGACCCATTCCATTAAAGGGATGACTCGTTTATAGGGCTCCCCACTCACTACCTGGAGGACTCGAGAGCGCAGGTAGACACGACGTCTCGCAGGAAGACACGACACGTTGTGGTTAGTAGTCGATGGTTTTATCCACCAGGCGCCATCAGTTCGCGTTCGGGTATCATATGTACTCAGAATTTAGTGAACAGAGGTTAACCACTCCCGAGTTCCCTGAAGCTCTCCTCCCAACAGAGCTGCAGTTGGGAGCGGCTTATTTAATTCAGCGCCACCATATGTGACCCCTCTCCCCTCGATAGCTGCAGCCCGCCATGGGAGCAGGTTACAACTAACATGTGAACAAAATTAAATTTTACAATGATCTCACACCAAATCCATTTGCACTGAACTTACTGCAGCTTGTCGAAGGAAAAGTTCTAGTAGACTGTAATATAACAAGGTTTGTATTTCTACAAACAGTATAGTTGTACTTCCGTTCCCTATATGATTATGAATCAATCAAGATACAATTGTTGATCAAAACGAAATTTTTAACTATCCAACGAAGTTTCTTAATTCATTGTGTTTCAGGATTGCGACCTCAACAACAGATTCGTTACAACGGCATTTCATCCTCATATTATGAAGCTCAATACTTCTATTAACCCAATGCAGTTTAAACGCATATACAATTTCCGGTCAGCTTACATTTGTCGATGTCAATAAATAAATTACAAGGACAAACATTGTAACTTCAGGTACACTCACTCTCCTTCCGGAAAATCCTCTAATGTTGTATATAAGGAAGTGTTGTAATTTTGCTTAAAGTACATCTCGGGCGGATCTCCCAGACGGATTGATTGTTGACTTTTTCACAAATTGGGTGATCCTAAGTAGTGTTATTTGGCCGAAAACGGTCCACCAGAAATGGCGGTTTCAACAGGAGCTTTTTCGTTTTATGCACTGACGCTAGAAAATATGTTAAAAGATTCAAATATATTTAAAGATTAAATTCAACAAGGATTGACGCTGTTTGTTTTTTGAAATTAGCGAAAATAGTTTGTATCAAAGTCCTTAGAAACGCACCTAAAATTACAAACCATACATAGTACGTGTGACTTCCAAAAATTTCATACTAACAAAAATTTAGACGAGTGGCGGTGAATATTTGTGCTACTAGCACACCCAAAATAATTGGTTGGAACTTATTGCTTACAAACGAGACATCAAAACAGCAATTTAACATGCAAAGTTGTACTCGTATATATGGTCTGCAGTAATGGTGATGTGAATATAACTTACTCACCCAGTAAAACGCAAGATACAGATGTATTTATTATTGCTCAATCTTACAGCCAATTACGAAGAAACCCAACTGCTCAGTAAAATGAATAATTTATGAACATTGGAATAATCAGATTTCCGAAATATTAAATTTTCAGAATCGTTCAATGTATCAAAAATCTTTGTGTACACAAACATTGCATATACCTTTTTCATCACGTTCATAATAAATTTCCCAAATATATTAGCTACCTAAATCCATTTTTGCTAAATTTGATACAGAAACAATTTTTTATGTAGGTCTTGGGATAGATTATAAAGTATCAGTTGGGATTTTAAAGGAAATAGCTAAGCTACATCATTATTGTAAAGTGTAGCCAAAAAAAAATTATGAACCGATGAACTCAGAATTTCATTGGATTCATTGGAATTGTACACGTAGATTGTTTGGTTGGTATACAGCTTAAAAGATATTTTTGTAATGAAATTTGGTTTCATTTATTTATAATACGGGAGATTATTCCGAACTTCTTTGACTTGTTATATTGTACATGTTTCAAGAGGATTGTTTTCTGATATAACATAAATACACGTGTCACGTCAAAATCGAATTTGTTCTACGTACTCATCGGGCTATAAAAATCAAGAAGTGAAGAAAAGTTTGGAAAATTCGTATGGTTCTGAAAAAAATTTGTTTCTTATTAACAATCGGATTATTTTTGTTTTTTTGGTTTAATCCCCGTCATAATAAAAATATATAATGTTTTAGCCTTCAAAAACTTTTGAACACAAAATATAAAAGCTCATTATGTGTGCGCGTACGAAATTTATCACACCTTAAAATTTCGAAAATCATACTCGCTAATATTTCCCACCTGATATGTACCATATACAAAAAATTACAACAAATTCAGTTACAATGTCAAATGAAATCGATAGAATACACTTACGGACGTACGTATAATGAAGCGAGATAGAAGAGAACTAAATCAAATTTGCAAAACTTTTTCCCCGATATTTTAATGCCTTCCTTAATAATGTTCGGAAAAGTTGTTTTTGCTTTTATTCATGACCACATGTATTTTTAGTGGTTGTGCTTTCAGAATGTACTAATAAAAGCTTTTCATTTCCATCCAATGTTTCAAACCAGTAAATTTAAGTAATTTTTCCTTTGCTATGGTGTCACTACTGCATATAAAAATGTTTATGAAATACTTTGCTAGCGACCAGATTATCAAAATGATATGGTTGGTAGTTGGTTAGCAATGAATATAGAAATAATGCGATACGCGACAACTTGGCGAAACCAACTCGGCGACGGACAAGGCGACGGACAACTCGGCAACGGCCAACTCGGTGCCGGCCAACTCGGCGACGACCAACTCGGCGACTGTCAACTCAACGATTAACTCAGTGATGGACAACTCGGCGACGACCAACTGAGCGATGGTCAACTCGGCGACGGACAACTCGGCGACTATCAACTCAGCGACGATCAACCCGGCGACGGGAGAAAAAAAAATGAAGATAAAAGTTAGCTGATTTCAGAATTGTACACCATTGGTTCGTGACGTCATTTTTTAAAAACAGTTTTAAATAAAATATTAAAGTGACTATAGTTCATGAAATTTTATTAAACTCGACTATATTTTAATCGATTAAGATGAGATTTGGTATGTTGGGTGGTGTGCATATATTTAAACTAATGAAGTTATACGTTTGCTTGGCAGTCTATATGTACATTTAAATTAATATTTTCGAGTTCCGTTAAAAGTTTCTGGTCATATTCCAGTACCTTCTTCCAAAACTCATTTTAGAATCCCGTTGCCATCCAAAATACCAAATCTTAATCGATTTAGACATGGTCGAGTTTAATAAAATTTCATGAACCGTAGTCATTTTAATATTTTATTTAAAGTAGTTTTTAAAAATGACGTCACTCGAACCAATGGTATACAATTACGAAATCAATCAATTTTTATCCTCATTTTTAATTTTTTAAATTGTTTTCCCGTCGCCGAGTTGACCATCCTTCGCCACGTCGGTCGTGGTTAAATCTTTTTATTTCATCTTCCAAATCAACTTCAGGTGAAATTGAAATAAATGTTGTAATATAATTTCTTCTCACTTTCAAAGATGCAGAATTAAATTTGATGAATACTTCGTCTAATTGCTGGATTTTTTGCATAAATTTAAATTTGGTTTACTAAAAAAGCCTTCACTTAGTATCTATGCAACTCCAGTGTTGTCTACGCCTGACAGAGAGAGAAGCCAACGAGATTTTCAAATTTTGTTTGAATGGGTGGAAGGCAAAAGTGACGTGATTCTAGCGGGTGATATGAATGCGCATTCGAGAATATGGGGGAGTGAAAGAACTGATGCTAGAGGTAACTGGTCGACCCGCCTCATTCTGGATTCCGATCTCGTAGTCCTGAATGATGGTGGGTCGACTAGAATGGCGAGAGTGGGGTCGACAGCCAGCGCGATAGATTTAACTTTAATATCTAGCGGGCTGGCGGGCCAAGTCACTTGGAATTTGGGAGAATTTGGGTAGTGATCATTATTTGATCAGGGCATGCTTAGGTGGTATAAATGTTGACATAGACCGTAAGGTCATTATGAATGGTAAGAAATGGGTCGAACGTATGCATGAGACTCTCATAATGAAAGAAGTAAATGAGGTTAACCAACTTGAGGATGAAATAGAGAGAGTGAATGAAATGTGCACTATAAATATCAGAGGGAATGAATACAAGGTGAATGGTTGGTGGAGCAATGAAATCCAGTATTGGTATGAAAGGAAACGGATAGCATTGAGAGAGTTCAGTAGGTGTATATGTCATGAATGCAGAATAGATTATCGAAGAATGAACGCAAAATTGAAAAAGGCTATCCGTAGAGCGAAAAGGAAAAGTTGGCGGGACTATGTATCAAAAATGACACGTAGAACCACAACTAAGGATGTATGGGATAAATTTAATAGAGTGAGAGGATATAGAGCGCAAGGCAGAAATGCAGTGTTAGATGACAGAGAGAATGGAGGTGTCTTTTTACAAATGATCATGGACGTACGTAACAATTTGAGTGATAGCTATGAAGTTTTTCTACCTGATAATGAAATGGAATTTATGAACGATGTGTGTAAGGAGTTTGAATGGGAAGAGTTCCGAGGGGTTTTAAAACCATCCAAATCTACTACCCCCGGAACCAACAGAGTGAGTTATAAAATGATTAGAAGATTAGAATTCGAAGCCAAGGCGGCCTTGCTTCGAATTCTCAATCAAGTATGGATGACTATTCAGATACCGGAAAAATGGAAGGAAAGCAGAGTGGTACCTATTCCTAAAAGGGATCGGGATAGGAATCTGGCAACAAATTACAGGGGAATATGTATGTTGAATGTACTTGTTAAAATTGTGAATGGTATGATGAAAGGTCGTATAGATAAATTTGTGAATGAGGGAAATTTGTTGCCGGAAACCTCCTTTGGGTTTCGTCACAACCACTCTGCTAATGAGTGTGTAGAAAAGTTTGTGTGGGAAGTACAAAAGGAAAATAAGTATGTTGTGGCGGAATTTTTGGATATAGAAAGGGCATATGATTACGTGGTTCCAGGGAAACTTTATCAAATCCTTATGAACTTGGGGTTTCCTTGGAAAATTTGCAAATGGGTGTATGAGTTCATGAATGAAAGAAAGTTAGTTTTATGTGGTAGAGGGTATAGGTTGGAAGGAGCGGTGACTATCGGCCTCCCCCAAGGCAGTAAAATCTCACCGACTCTCTTCAACCTGTATACGAGCTCGATACATAGGTGTAACTCCTCGGGCAAAGTCATTTTGCAATTTGCAGATGACTTTGTCCTGATGGGTAAGGGGAGTACCATCGGGGAGGCCTTGAGTCGGGCTCAAGAATGTGTGAATCAGGTAACCGAATGTTTGAGTGAACTGAATTTGAGAGTAAATTCGAGTAAATGTTGTAGTATGGCTTTTAGAACGAATCTGATGGTTGATGTGCGAATATATAATGAGAGAATTGAGTGTGTGAAATTGACTAGGTATTTGGGAATCTGGATTGACAGAAGAATAAGTTTCAAAGTGCATATGGAAAAATTGGCCGATAATTGTAAGAGTAGATAGAACGTGATTAAAAGGGTGAGCAAACCGAAATGGGGAGCTCATCCGGGTGTGACTGATATGTTACGAAAGGCGTTAGTGTCAACTAAAATTGCGTATGGTAAGAGTATATATGGTGATGGGTCCAAGGTTGGGTTTAAAAAGTTGATGCTTGTGGAGAATGCGTGTGCTAGAGTGGCATTGAGAGCGATCAATTCGACACCAATACATACTCTGTGGTCTGAATTGGGTGATTCGCCTCTTAATTTTAAGAGGGAATGGATCACCGATAAATTAGTGAATGAAATGAAAGAGAGATTGCAAAGAGGGACGGTTTACAAAAAGACAACAAGATCACTGGTAATCTTGGAAAATATTAACATATTCTCCAAGATTCGTCCGGCAAATCCGAAAGTCCCTCCGAGCAATCTAATAGTGCGGTTGAAGTTTGGTGACACAACAAAAGCAATGATGAATGAGTTATCGGTTAAGAGCGAATTTTGCAAAATGCGAATGAATTATGTTGCACATGTGGAAGTGTATACAGATGCTAGTGTAAATGATGATCGCGTAGGTGTGGGAATTTATATTCCTTCAATGAGGAAAGAGAAAATGGTAAGAGTGCATGACAGTATCTGTATAATGAATGCAGAATTGATAGCGATTATGGAAGGGATCAAGTTGGCAATGACACAAGGGAGAAGGAGAATAGTGTTATTCTCTGACTCCCGGAGTGGGTTGGAATTAATTAGTAAGGGTGGGGGAACTCATGGCAATGTGTATGTGGAAATGCTATATAAGTATCTTCAATCTTATGGGAGGGAGGTCATCCTTCAATGGATACCTTCACACCTACAGATTGAAGGTAATGAAAGAGCCGATATGCTTGCGAAACGGGGTTTGTTTGATTGAGGATGTAAACGAATATGAATTCATGGATGCCAAAGACGTACTTCGCATGTTTCAGATGAATCTGTGGAGAAAATGGGAGAGAGAGTTTGTTGAAAAATGTTGAAAAATGGAAAGAATGTTTGAAGAAACGCAATTTGGTTGTGTGTGAATTATGTGAAAGCTGTTTGGTTGTGGAGGACATCGAACATTTGATTCTGAAATGTTCTGCATTTAACCAGAGCAGACAAATGTTCGATGTTCTATTGAGTGCAAGTAGTTTAACTGAATTATTACGAATGGGAATGAACGTATATAAGAATATGTATGAATTTATTAGAACAAATCAGATAGAAGTGTGAAAGGGGATCGATGTGTGCTAGGTGAATGACAAGAAATTAAAATTAAATTATTAGTATTATGGTAAAAAATGTAAACAATTAAAAATTGTAAATTTTGAAACGGGCCATATGGCACCAAATTTTTGGAGCTAGTGCCAAATAAATAAAAAAAAAAAAAAAACCTTCACTTGTTTGATCTGTCAATGTGAAACCGCCACTAGGCTCAATGTCACAGTACTTTTCAATTATAGCAGGAGTTTTGTACTTTAATTGATGGATAATGTAACCCGCTAAATATTCTAGACCGCCGTGTTCTGAATCAACCAAGCTATGCGTCGACTTAGCGGATGTTATAAAACTATTTTTTGTGAGATCTGCCAATAAATTCGATGTTATGACGTTTTCAGTGAATTCTTCCGACTCATCTAAGTACTCGGTTTTAATAGAAGGTTGTCTTATTGACTTATCTAGCTGAACATTTTAAATATAAAAGTAAAGTAACACGAAAAATCACTGAGGGGCAAAAATTTCCTTAACCTACTTTTAAAATTATCTTTAGTCAAACAAAACTCAAATAAATAGTTAATTCTATTAAAGCTCCTACACATCATCTTCACTGGATTATTATCGCCATAGTTGGTTCTGTGTCTATCTAATTGGAGGAAGTTATGATCTCTTAGTTGTCTACCAAGAACCTTTATTTTAATTGAGCTTAGCAGATCCGGTGCGTCGATTAGGCCTGGTAGGAGATTACCAATAAATGTAATTTTCAGCAATTCGCATCTATTTTCTAGGGTTGTTAAGTTGTATGTCTTGCACCCGGTCAAATATGTGGTTGTCACTGTATGTTTATGTGGTATGGTAGATCATGATCATAAACCCATCCGTCTTTCCAGATCAAGTAGCGTATAAACTTCTTTTCAACTTTTTCAATACTTTGGATATGATTTTCGTAGAACGGACACCACACATTTACAGAATATTCCAGCTGGGATCGAACGTAAGCACAATACCGTTTGACAAAACCGAGCATGGAATTCGCTCTAGCGATGCATAGCCCATTATGCTCAGTAAAGTTCATGTTTTCAACGAAAATAACGCTTTGGTTTTTACTTTCAACTACTACCTGAAGAAGTACACTATTTATCTTGTAGCCTTGTGTAACGGGGTTGGCTTTTCGGTGAAATGATAGAGATTTGCACTTTCCAACATTGAGACTCAGAGAATTAAACTCGCACCATAACGCTAGGCTGTCAATATTGACTTGATGGCTTTGTAGATTTTGAGGTCATCTGCAAACATCAGGATATTCGAATGTTTTATTACTTCAGTAATACCATTAATGAAGATTCTGAAAATCTGCATTAGTGGTATGAGGCAGAGGTTGCTTTTATTCTATTCGACGTTTCACCTCCTATTTCGATATATTGGATTCGATTATACAAATAAGATTTGAACCAGGCTACAAACTGGCTGCAAAATCCGAATATGAAAATGTGTTCCAAAGCTTTACAATGGCTGATGGAGTTGAAAGCTTTTGAAAAGTCGGTGTATATTACGTCAACTTGTTTGTTCTTCTCAATGTCTTTAATAGAATAGCTAATAAATTCTATGAGATTTGTAGATACTGATCTTTTAGGCAAAAAACCATGTTGATATTGTGATAAATACCGCGGAAGCACTGCTTTGAATGAGTTGCATATTACTAGTTCAAAAAATTTAGGTATATCAGATATAAATGTAATACCTCTGTAGCAAGAAACATCATTTCTAGATCCAGTTTTGGAAGAGGAATTGCCAAATGTTTACAAGTTTTTAAAAATTAATTAGGACCGAAATCCTACCCACGCTCGCTGGATGTCTTCTGGCTCGATGTGTGGGAACATAGTTTGAGGTTTTCTTTATAAGCCTTGACTTTTTTGTTTTTAAGACGGATAAGTTGATCGACATACCATGGAGGATATTTGTTCGGTTTGCTTATAGACACGGGAATGAATAAATCAATTCCTTTAAATAGTTGTGTGTAAAAATTTTCCACATTTACATCATTGCTGTTAAACTTGGCATTCCAATTTATTTGATCAAAATATTGTTGTAAGTTATTCGAATGGGCCTTACTGAAGTTGTAACATGGTTTCCGGTTTTGGCAATTTTGGAACCTGTTATTCACATTGGTCTCCGCGATAATATCTCTATTGCTTTGTCGTGAATATCATTAATTACGAAAGGTGTTGGTGATTCTTCTGTTTTTAATAAAACTGGTTCATTAGTAAAAATAAGGTCCAAAGTTCGGTCTCGTTCATATTTTAATTCGCAGATTTGGCTCAAATTTGAGTCAAATATGGTGTCGACGAATAGGTACTCATTATCCGAATTCACGTTTACAGGCATAATGTCGATGGTTTCTTCATCATAGGTCCGATTAATATTTGAGCGATTGAAATCCCCAATTATTAAAATTATGCCTGATCAGGTGGAATATACGCCACGTAAATTCGTACTGACTTATTATCGATGACAATTTTAACACATAATTGCTCGATCGATGGATTCGTTAAATCTACCAATTCATTAGACGATATTTAAACTCTAATGCGATCGGCTGATCGTACAAACCACACGTTTAGCTCTCTGTTTTACACGGTAAGTTAATAAATATTTATTTCCAAACTAGTTGTATGGCCATTGAGCAATCATTTTAATGCATTAATGCTACCGATTATCTCTTTTTGAAATTTGATCTCTTTTTGAACATTGATTTATTGTTATCAATTCAAATGTTTTAGGCTAAATGTTCCATTTCGTTTAAGATCTTAACATGTTCATTTTTCGCCAAACCAAAAGCCATTCCTGGACGAGAATCAATTCGTGATACCTTAGAATTGAAAACATCGACCACTCGTTCACCTATTTAAAAATTAAAAGTAAATCAATTTACTTGTTTCAGAAGATTATTCATTCCAGTATCAGATCTTGCTATACCCAAACAACCCATTCTGTTTAGTGCTGATGAGTTAGTCGCACTTCACATTCAAATGAGTATCTGTTAATCGACTAGCAATTTTTAAGTTCAATTTAGATTGATGCATTAATAACTCTGCCAGAGGTTTTTTAGTTAACAACTTGTCGTTGAGTAAAATACCAGAATCTTCTAGAATTCTAATCATTGCAGGGGTTCACAAAGTATGGTATATTTTCCGTTAATCCTATTTGGTTCCATAACCCACTGTTGCCGCCTCCTAAATCAGTAACTATACACGCGCAACATGATACTCAATAGAATTCAGCTTTGTAATAATTTTTTCAATAATAATTTTAGTTATTTTGCTATAGTAACCGTAGTAAACTGGGGAGGGAGTAACGTCAACCACTTTTTTGATCATATTCTTAGGATTTTTCGATTTTCATCTCGTCCGCCGTTAAAGCGCAAACTCTTTGGTACTTAGTTAGATCGGTATTTTACATGAAACTGAAATCTACACCTAAGTATCCAGGATTTATATCAATTTTTCCAGCCCTGAGAGTTGAAACGGCTGGAAATGGATTTCTTTTCAATAACATACCTACCAATAACAGCCTTTGAGCCGCTAGCATATACAGCAATTGCTTGTGATATGCCTTTAACTTCCCATCGTTTGCATTTTTCTTCGTTGGCAATGAGTAAAAATGTCTTTTAAAAAGTCATTTTCTTGTTTCAGAACGTTACACTGCTGCATCAATTGGTCACATCCTTTCAACAATCTAAGATTTTCGTCAATCTGATCATTAGTCTCTTGCTTTGAATTTCGGTCAGTCCATAAGATAACGTCAAGTCAACAGATCTTTACTGATGAAAATTTTGTCCGAAGTTTTGTATGTTGAGAAGCCGGTACAAGTAGAATTTCATCAAAGTGTCGTCTTAAATTCGTAATTAAGTCTGATTGTAAGATTTGATCGTTTGTAGTATCTAAATATGTTCCAGGAACTCGAGTCGTACATCCATAAACAAATTCGGCTGGAGTAGGTTAGTTCGCCACTATAAGTCGTTCGTAGTCCTAGTTAGATTGAAGGATGAACACTAGCCCAATCAATTCAGTCGTAGCACATAATGGCAGATTTGACGACACGATGCCATCTCTCTAACTAGGTAGTTGTTCTCTTGTGCTCAAAACCGATTAAGTTAGCCAGTTCATGAAAAAGTTGTGATTTGAATTGCATGCCTTGGCCCGTGACGATTAACTCTGGAACACCAAAGCAATCTATCCAATGTGAGTAGACAGCGAAACCGACGGTTGCAGCAGTTATATCAGGAACTGGAGCCGCGTTGGGCCGAAAGAAACGGGAAATTTTTCGAATTTGAGAACAGAGTTACACCTTAAAATTTCTTGAAGTTCTCCGTCATTGGTCTGAGCATCTGCGATGATAGCATAATCAATACGGAAGTTCACGATCATAAGTACTGTATCTTTATTGCGTTTCATTGAGACGTACTGAAAAGAAACCGAGTGGTTGCCAAGTGCCTGATATGAACTGCTGAACCACTGCTCCGATCGCCGTATCAAAAACATCAACCATGATGGTCAAAGGTGCTGATGATGATGGATGAATCAGTAAAGTAGCATCTGTTACTTTAATTTTTCAGTTATTTCGATTCTTCGTGTAACCTTTTAGGCAGTCGTTCAACAAATTCTGGTCAGCAGCGGCACCTGGAATGAAGCGTCAATAAAAGTCGATCATGCCTAAAAAACGTTTCAGTTGTTTAACAGTCTGCGGTCATTCGAAATTTTTGATGAATTGAACCTGTTCATCCGACGGTAATACACCTTGTCTAGTTACCAAATGGCCTAAAAAGATAATTTCGGTTTTTGCGAAAACGCATTTGTCAACGTTTACAATAAGTAGTTCGTCATAATTTCGAGAGGCAATGAGCACGTCGTTCAAATATACAAAACAGAAGTCAAGTTTGCGTATTTCTAAGGCCGACAATCATTCTACAAAATTCAAATAGTCCGAAAGGTGTCGAAATTGCTGTTTTTCGAATGTCAGTCGGTTCAATAGGAATTTGATGATAGCTCTGGACAAGGTCTATCGTTCTGAATATATTGCAGCCCTTTAGTTTTTGTGTAAAAGTGCTCAAAAGTCTCCATTCGGTCTCCACTCTCCAGTCTTTTTAGCTACTAAGTGTAACGGACTGGACTGCTACTAGGTGGTAAATCCCGAGTTTCATTATGTTTTAGAATTCTGTTCTTGCAATGATGAATTTGTCTGGTGCTAGTTGTCGTGGTTTGCATGCAACAGGTGGTCCGTACGTTTCAATTTTGTGAGTCACGTTATGTTTTGTATTGTCAATGTTAATGTTGCCTTGAATAACAGGTAACAATTTTGAAATCAAGTTGGAAACTACCGAATCCGTTGCTGATCTGTCGATCCTAGATACAGTAGTCATTTCGTAGGAGGAATGGGTACTATTTGAATTCAGAAAGGTTAACGGGTCTATGAGCCTCTGTCTTTGCATATCAACTAGCAACCCAGTTTTCGTCAAAAAATCAGCACCGATGATAGGCATCGACACATCAGCAACGATGGCCTCCCAGGAGAATTCACGGCGCAGTCCGATGTCAAGTCTTCAAAATTTAGTTCCGTATGCGTTTACCGAAAAACCGTTCGCTGCGAACAACCTGAATGATGGATCGACCAATGGATTCCGAATAAAACGAGTGGACAACACTGAGACATCTGCACCTGTACCTAGTAAAAATTGAGCCTGAAGAAAAATTTCGTACATTAAAAGGCGGTTAGGTTCAGTTACGTTACTGCACACCGCCATTGTGAATGACTATTTATTTTTTTATAACATTATTACCCGCGAAATGATGATGATAGAAACAGATGAAATTATTTTCGGCTGAAGGTTCACCATAAAATGGATTGAAGGAATTTCGAGAATTTGGTGATTTTTTCCGTGAATTGTTAATTTTTAATTGTAAAGTTTTATCGAGAATTGTTACGATTTCGTGAATTAGAATTGGACCGTGATCTAGAATTTTGATTAAAGATTTCCGCAATCTCCAATAATAATGTTTCATTGAAATCCGAAAGTTTTTTATCGAACGAAAGAGTTTGAATTTGGATTAGTAGAGCAGGAGGCAGAAGTCTCAATAGACTTCCCGTTCTGCCCGGACTGACAGAAAGACGTTGTTTTCAAATGGTGTGACCATTTGAACTGACTGGTGCAACCTCTTCATCCAAAATTGACGAAGAGTTGCTTCGTTTAGATTGTTACCAGCATTCAATTGCATGACGCTCAACAGTCGGGACGGGCATTGTTAAGTTTCGTTTTTTTTGATTCGCCGAGGACCCGGATCACCTTAGCTTTGTACATAGTAAGGTGTATTACCCCTTTGGCAAAGATTTACGCATCTTTACGCAAAGATGTCGTGGAGTCGTGCGTCCAGCGTTGTGAAGTGGTTGTGGAGGCTTAGAAGCCACTCGAGCAATCAATCCCACCCTGGCAGGCAAACTACTATTTATCCGCGATGTCTCTGATATATAAGATTAATTTTCATTTACCCATGAGACCGCTTCGACAGCATCATTGGTGAGTCCAGCCAGTTAAGTGGCCGTTATCGGTACATTGAACTCCTTCGTTAAAACGCTGCCTGATGCTGATGTCAAGCCTGCCTCACTCGTCGGTAAAAGAGAAGTTGGTGGATCATTCACATCGTGTACAACGCGCCGAAACGAAAAAGCAAAAATGAGGAATAAGATCGAAAACACCAATAAAGCTAAAGCAAACACAGAATAGTTGAGTAATAGAATAATTTATTTGCTAGCACCTTAAATAAATAATTGGGTAGCTACAATTTTGTTTAAGTATTTCTCCGATGATCAGCCGATGCAGAGCCAAATTAATTAAGGTGTCACCTCGATCTCTGATGATGTGTTGAAAGCGGTCGGTTTAATTATATATGGCCGATAATGTTAAAAACGTTATGTGCCCCAATTCGTTCTTGCTCGGGGTCACCAGTTTTAGTTGAGTATCATATGGGTTTTGAGGGGTTTCAAACAGCACCACCAACTGGTTTAGGCCCATGTTAATTGTCCAAATACCGCTTTCATGTCGTCGACATATTGACTGCCACCACCATCTCCGGTTTTATTAATAGAATTATAGTCAAAGTAAATCCAAAACAATTTTGGAAATACTTTTGGAATAAACGCGAAATTGACCCTGCAAATATGACATATAACAATACCAGCTCCTCAAACTCCAAAAATACAGCTGACATGTTCGCGAAGTTTTTCCAATCAGTCTATAAACCAAGCGTTACTAGTGGATTGTACGAACAACCCAGCAATACCAACGTAACAATAACTCCTCCTGTTATATATGAGGATAACATTTTATCGGCTCTAAAGGGATTTGGAGACGGTTGTGGTCTTGAGTACCCTGACATTTTAGCAATTCCATTATGTTACCAATTCAACCACCCCTTGAGCACCGGGGTATTTCCAGAAAAATGGAAAATTTCAAAAATTACACCAATTTTTAAATCGGGCAAACGAGACGACGTTACATGCTACAGAGGAATATCAACTACATCATCAAGTCCAATATTTGAATTAGTTTTCTGCAACAACTTTAAATCGACAATTGCACGTCATATATCAACAAACCAGCATGGGGTTATGCCTGGCCGATCCACACCAACTAATCTGATTGAGTTCAGCAGTAAAATAATTAATGTGATAGAAAACCATCATCAAGTTGATGTATAGCGTACACGGATTTCAGTAAAGCATTTGATTCCATTTGGGTTTTCACTCGATTACATAAATTGGTTCAAGTCCTATCTATCAAACCGGCGACAATTTGTAATAATGGGAAATGAGAAATCAAACGTTATTAACGTTACGTCTGGTGTTCCCCAAGGATCTCTCATCGGGCCGTGCGTATTTATTGTTTTCTTAGATCAAATAACCGAGATAATCAAAAACTCAAACGTGCTCATATTTGCTGATGACGTGAAAATTTTTCGAACTGTTAATGGAATGCTAGATACGAAGAAACTTCAAGAGGACATCGATAGATTAAGTGAGTGGTGTGATCGAAACTCGCTTTACTTAAATATTAAGAAATGCAAAATCATGTCTTTCCATCGTAAGAGAAATCCGCTAATTACTTCCTACAGAGTCGACAACGAAGTATTGCAAAGAGTTAATGAGATCATAGATCTAGGTGTTACATTTGTCGAGAATGCCAGTTTCAATAGGCATATTGAAAATTGCATTGTGAGAGCTAATGCCATGTTTTGATTTGTTAAAAGGTGGACTGGTGAACTTAAAGATATTCAAACCTTATGTTCACTCTATTTCGCTTACGTTCGATCTCAACTGGAATACGCTGAAACAACACTAGAATAAAAGAATTGAAAGCATTCAAAGGAAGTTTCAGATTTTCTTGTTAAAGAAAAGCGACTGAAATTACGACCACAATTTACCATTCCATGAAAATGTGGCTCGGGTACCTCCGTACTTAACAAGATGCACGGATTACAAAATATGCACGCTTGAAAATGGACGACTTCTCGTAGGTGCGGCTTTCATTGGTAATGTTTTGCTTGGTCACATTGATTCAGCATACATTTTGGAAAACATATCAATTCATGTGCCTTGCAGAACATTTCGAAACCATGATTTTTTAGCACTAGAACGCCATTCCACAAGCTATGGAGAAAATAACCCCATTAATAGGTCGTCTAAATCGTTCAACATCGTCGACGACCTATTTGACTTTGATTTATCAAATGACAAGTTCAAAAATATACTTAAGAATTATTTTTAAAGTTTTTAATTGTTAAATCAAGATTCGATTTATATTTTTGTGATTTAATTTTCTTTATTTTATTTTTTTAATATTTTTGTTTTAAATTCAATTCTGAAATCATACATGTAAATCACAGAATAGATTTCTTTAAATAAATAAAATAACGGATCGTTCATAATAATCGATATGTACTGATGCAGGTTTTTGGATTTTTCATCACACATTTATTTCTACGTACGGAATGGAATTTGATTGCTTCGACGATAAAATCCAGTTAAAATTATCTAAATTTTGCGATGTATTACTACCAACGGCCTACCAAGGCCCTGTTGTGGATCGTTTGTAAAATGTATTTGAAACATTAGAGTCGGTTTATCGCTCCGTTGCTGTTATCATAATGAAATCCCGAAACTTGAGGGAAGCGTTAAAAATTATCATACCAATAGATTACAGGATACGAGGCCCTATTTGGTATCTTGATGGTTCTGCAGTAGGAGTAATACAGGGATCTCATTCGTAGGACACAAAACGCAAAAAGACTGTCGATGGAAATAAAAACACACATTGAAAACAATTTCGTTCGAATGAAGGAAACGTCAAATAATTTAGACGAATTTTATTGAGTAAAAACTATTAGTTAATAACTTCAGGCTGTGAGTGCGGGTAAAATCTCACAGTCGTGCAGCAGCCTTTACTCTTTGTCGTCAGTAGATTTACCCAACTATTCGCTCGCACCCTAATTTTTTCATAAGTAAAGAATTGTTGAACACTTCTGTTACCAAGACAAATCAAAAATGATTGAGCTTTGTAAATATCAGCTTGTTAATATGTTACGCAAATGTGATACAGCAAACGTACTAAAAATATATCACAAAAAGCTCTAGTTACGACTCAAACCAATAAACACATTTATCCTAGAAACATTTCCGATTTTAAGTAAAAAATCGGATTTGTGTACTAACTACTACTATAAGTTTACATCTTTTATAAAAAAAATTATAAAAGCTTTTGTACTAATACTCTACATTTAGGCTTATTATATTAACGACTCTAAAATCGATACTTAATCCAATACGATTCTTATTGGAATTATAAATATCTTATTAAATCTCGTTCTCCGTATGTCACTTTGAAATGTAATTATAGAATTATTAATTAATTAATTGTCGTTAAATAAAAATAATTTTTTAGAACAAATTAATAAAAAAAATTATCAATACACGAATCTAGTACAACATATTTTCATAACAAATATTACATTTTTGTGTGTTGCAAATGGTCGATTCTCCTGTCACTTGTCATAAATTTTTCTTTTCGTCTCGCACAAAAGTATATTTTCCCGTGTTGCAAATTTTCCACAATACGTGAAAATTTGGAAATTTTATAATCTTATATATTTGTGAAAATTATTTACGAAATTTATTATTTAACCATGTAGAATCGAGCCAGAAGAGAAGTGAACACCAAATTGTTTTGTTTAAGAAAATTTTCTGTGTTATTGTATTTGATGAATTTGTGTTTGTGCTAGTGATGTGTGCTTTTGTTATTGCTGCTGTCTAATTTTACAGACAGGCAATGATTTCGGTATTTTTTTTTTTGGTGTATGTGCTGTAATTGTGTTTCAAAAAAGAATGTGAAAAAGTATTTTCTTTGTAATATAAATTAAAAAATTATAATTTCATGTGTTTTGCTGTAAATTAAGGAGGAAAAGAAAAATTATTTCACTTTATAGTGGAAAAAATATGTCACCATAATTTATGTTTTAAGTGTATTATTGTTGTGTATTTTAATAGCAAATATTTTTTTTTGTCAGCACAATAAAAATATACAAAAGAGGAAAAAAGTATTTTCAATTTTTTTTTTGCGTACGTGTATTAGCATAGAAAAAGGAAAATCGATCCTTAACTTAAAACTTTACAGGACTCTAAATTCGGGATAAAAGTGTTCATTTTACTTTATGGAAAATAGAGTTTAGTGTACGTAGTGTAAAATATTTTTGTGTTTAAATATTAAATTGGGCATAACCTCGGGAGACGGGATCGAAATGGAAATACGATAGAGTTTTGGACACAAGGATAAATTATTATTTCTATTTTACCACAAGAGACAAGGTAAGATGTTTTTATTTTGTAGTCCGTATGCCAAAACCATATTTAATCATAAATTTACAAATTAAAATGACAAAATTTTGGGGACAGTTAATGCGGACGCATACTTATTTGAAATTAATTTATTCCCATTTGACGAGTGTAATACAAAGTGTAAATACACTTTCTTCGTGGCTTCATCTTATTAAATATTAAATCTTTAATATTATTATTAATTCTAAAAAAGTTCAAAAGGTTGTTGAATATTTTTGAAATTTGATTAATTTTATTTCGAGAATTTGCTAATTTGATTTGACTGGCGTCCTTACCTGACTGCAATACTTGATATTATGTCAGATAGCAAATTTTTAAGTTATGACAAAATATTAACGTGTAAACGCCGCCCAGTCAGTATTAATTAGTTTCTAAAAATACCATTAAGCGAAACTATGCTTTCGTGTAGTGTTTTTAACAAACATGCGTTCATCATAAACTGACTGAGCATACCGGATAATGGAGGTGTGAACATGTTGTGGCCAACACACGGCTTCCTTTTACCACAAATGTATATCTAGATCTCAAATACACCACTTCTGATATAACTGTCTTTTATAATCAAAGCTCGTTATTCCTGTATAAATTTCATAAAAACCAACAAGGTCAACCCTCTTTGATCGAAAATTTAATGTTTAAATTTATTTGGATCTTCTAACTCTTTCTCGTTTTTTGTAAAGGTAAATATTGTTTTAAATTATGTTTACAATCTTTAATCGTCTCAGTCTTTAATTGTTTTTTCGTTTTAATACTAAATACTCTTCAAAATAATTTTCTTTTGAAGCTGGTACCTCCGCAATACCGATGTCTCCCAAATTATGTAAAAAGCTTAAGTATGAAAATTCGTTCATCCCACTCAGTTACTTAATCCTTCTGGGCTGTACAGGAACCGAATCCCATTTGTTTGTTAATGTTAAAATATTTCAAAGCTGCCACTTCCGGTGGATTTCAGCCAATCAACAGGACCTGTTTGGAGTGTAAAGTAGACACATATATTTAATCTGCACGGAACTCACCTTACTAAAGTTAGCCGAAAGTTTTCAGCCGAAAGCAATTATTGTCGATAATGTAGATAGATAGTCTTAGATTTTTCAGCCGAAAGTAATTAATTCCGATCCGTTGCACCTCATCTAACAAAACATATCAGCCGAAAAGATATTTACATTAAACAAGAAATACTAGTAAATTTTAATATTTGCTAAAATTGTGTCTGGTCGATGTCCGATTTGATTAAAAATGAAATTTAATTATGAATTAGCGGCAAAAATATAAAAGGTAGTGTTTACAATTTTGAAATTAATTTATTAGATTTACACGGTTGAAAAAATTATTTTTTTTAACCTACTGGCCGGACAAGTGGTGCAGTGGTTAAAGCTTCGGCACTTGGACCGGGAGGTGCTGGGTTCGAATCCTATCAGAGGCTAGATGCAAATCGAATTTTCATCATCGATTACGATCGGTGATGCTAATAAATACAACTAAGACCCTCTGATGGAGTGCAGAATTCCGTGTGACGCGCCGACTCACCTTCCATGTCAATGTACAGGTTGACATGGAGCTTGCAATGTGCAGGTGGTATACTGTACTTGTGTGAGTAGGTGAAGTAGGTGGGTTAATGATGTGGAGTGAATGAGTGGTATCACAATGGGCCTAAAAATTGGCCTAAGTGTGCAGTAAGCAACCACTGAAACCTAAAAAAAAAACCTACTGGCCCGTTTATTTGGTTAAGAATTGATTTAAATTTTTATAATATATAAATTCATTAAATGCATTAAATCATTTATCGCTCACTATTAACGTGCCTTAACTTTGATGTCACTATGGTTATTTGAAAGTCCTTCATGTTGGTCAACTTCAGCTTAATCGTGGAAAAATTCTGATGGAGATGCAGGGGTGTAATTTTGGAAGATTTCGTTAATTCAATATATCGAGAATGCATTGAATGGGCTGTCGCTCAAAATTAACGTGGTTTGTCATTGATGCCGCACTATGGTTAATTGACAGGCCATAATGTTGGCCAACTTCGACCTAACCCTGGAGAAATTCTGATGGTGATGCAGGGGTGAAAATTAGCAAAATGCCGCTAATTCAATAGTTTTTTGATAAGCCATAATGTTGGTCAACTTGAGCCTAGTCGAAGAAAAATTCTGATGGGGATGCAGGGGTGTAATTAAGTAAAATTTTGCTAACTCAATATATCGAAAATGTTGCTCACGATTAACTTGCTCTGTCATTGATGCCACTACGGTTATTTGACAGGCCATAATGTTCGTCAACTTCAGCTTAACCATGGAGAAATTCTGAAGGGAATGCCGGGATGAAATTTAGCAGAATTTCACTAATTCAAATATCGGAAATGCATTAAATGGCCTGTCGCTCACGATTAACGTGCTTTGTCATAGATGCCACTATGGTTATTTGACAAGCCATAATTGATCAACTTCGGCCTAATCGTGAAGAAATTTTGATGGATGCAGGGCTGTAATTTGGCGAAATTTCGCTTATTCAAATATCGAAAAAGATTAACACGCTTTGTCATTGGTTGATACGCCATAATGTCGGTCAACTTCAGCTTAATAGTGGATAAATTTCTAATGGGAGGGGGATGTAGGGGTGTAATTTGAATGGCCAGTCGCGCAAGATTAACGTCAGGCCATAATGGTGGGCAACTTCAGCTAATCGTGGAGAAATTCAGATGGAGATTCAGGAGTGTCATTTTGCAAAATTTCGTTAATTCAATATATCGGGGCTGTCGCTCAAAATTAACGTGCTTTTCATTGATGCCGCACTATGGATATTTGACAGGCCATAATGTTGATCAACTTGGAAAAATTCTAATGTTGAAGTGCCAATAAGACAAAGATTCGCCCGAAGTAATGCAAATATTGCTGCCGTTCAGACAAGTGTTGCTGAAGACCGCAATTTATCGATTCCAAGACGTTCTCAAGAATTGGGACTGTCTCAAACCACCACCTGGCGGATTTTGAGAAAGAATTTGGGTTTGCATCCGTATAAATTTGTTCTCACTCAAGAACTGAAGCTATTGGACCACCGTAAACGTCGTGAATTTGCTGATTTTGCCTTGGAACAACTTGAAAACGATAACGATTTTTTGAGAAAATCATCTTCTCCGATGAGACTCACTTTCATCTGAGTGGTGCGGTAAATAAACAAAACTGTCGATTCTGATGCGAAGAAAATCCACAAATTATTCATGAAAAACCATTACATTCACCTAAATTGACAGTTTGGTGTGGTTTTTGGTCTGGTGAAATCATCGGTCCGTATTATTTTCGAAATTAAGCTGGTAACACCGTTATTGTAAATGGAGATCGGTATAGATCGATGATAACCAGCTTTTTATGGCCGAAATTGGAAGAAGTTGATCTTCACAACATTTGGTTCCAACAAGACGGACCTACGTGCCACACAGCAAGTGCAACAATTGAATTATTGCGAGAAAAGTTTGGAGATTCGATTATTTCAAGAAATTGTGATATTGAATGGCCTCCAAGAAGTTGTGATTTAACTCCATTATTTGAATTCGTTCCTGCAGATGAAGTCTTGGACGCCATTTGAATGACGTTTTATTCAGAACTTAATTCTATCGACTGTACTTCACATTAAATAAAAAACATTTCAATTTCCTTAACAATTAGGGTGTTTTTTTTTAAGAAATCATATCACTCTTATTGGAAAACCCTATATTGGTCAACTTCGGCCTAATCGTGAAGAAGAAAATTTAGTAATCTATATACAGAAACACAATGCATTAAAAATAATATTTCGTTCGCAATTCATCCCGGTCCACAGCACCTTTATGACGTCGATGATGATTGTACCTGATCGTCTCTTCTATATTGCTATCTTCCAAAACTAAAACCATTGTTCTCCTAATTGAATTGGTCCAGCACATATTTTCGCGATTGAATTGTTATAACACATATTTTCGTGAATGTTTATGGGTCATTTGCTATTTTCCATTACTAAACAAATAAAGAAAATTGCGGCATGATTAATGTGCCGAATCAAAACAAACGCAAAAATAATTATGACTGGCGAAATTCTCGTTTTAATAATTATTTGAGAAATTCCTTAAACACTTGTTCGTTTGTATGCAACACTTTGATAAATATGCCTACGTACTCGTACTACATGGTCAATTGATTAGAATCGCGATAAACGAAATTTTTTCGCTTAATTTTATGCTTCCATATTGCCCTTCCTCTACTAAAATTGTTATGTCAATCTATCAGTCTATCAATCTTAAGTCGACGAAAATTTTGGCTTAGGTCGAGCTGCGCAGTGAGCTTTATCATTTAACGATTAGATTTTCCTGATTAGGTAGGTTAAATGCTGTTATGTTCAGTTCAAATCTAAGTCGATCAGAATCAGTTAAGAATTTGCAAAGATAGATGCAAGGAGATTCTTCTTCAGAACTAAGACCAATAATCGATTTCCATGAAACAAACTTTTGTTAAGTTCGGTTTTTGTCCTTCCATATAATAAACTAACATCATTACTTGGGTGGTTGCTTTTTCATCATCCAATCTCCACCATTTGATACGACTAGATTATATTTTGGTGACGCGTTGGCCGCTGATAATGAGAAGGACCGCGTTTTTCATTACGATCGCCAGAAAATAACTGAAATTGTAAAATATTAATTATGGACGTCCCTTAAGCTAACAGAATCCATACAGCAGAATATTACAAGATAGTATGAATAATTATAGCCTAATAATAGCCTAATTAAATGTCCTATTTAAATTTTCTTATTCTGCTCATTCTAGAAAAAGCACTTTATCACTTCAAAGCTATAGCTGAACGTAATTCGAAAATCACACGAAACACGAAATTAGAACGAAAAACACGATCAACTGACACACAAATAATTTTAGGCTCGTTATGGCCTCTTTCTTAACCAAACTTCACGTCATTTAATCTAAAGCTAGCAGAGCCCAAATCGAAAATCGGACCAAAACCAAAATAAAAACGCAAAACAAGAATGATCGACGTACAAATAACTTTTGGCTCATTATGGCCTAATCAAAACCCATTAAAAATTTTGGACTCCACTCGTTCTGGGCCAAATTTTAGGTCATCTAATCTAAAGCTAGCAGAACCCAAATCGAAGATCTTACCAAAAATGAAATTAGAACGAAAAACTTTATCTACTGACAACGAAATAATTTTTGGCTGGAGTGGAGCCCAAAAGTTTTTAATGGGGCATTTAATTAGGCCACAATGAGCCTAAAAATATTTGATAGTCAGTAGATCAAGTTTTTCGTTCTAATTTCGTTTTTGGTCCGATTTTTAATTTGGGTTCTGCTAGCTTTAGATTAGATAATCTGAAGTTTGGTCAAGAACGAGTGGAGCCCAACATTTTTTAATGAGGCATTGATTAGACCATAATGAGCCAAAAGTTATTTGTACGTCAATTGATCGTGTTTTGCGTTCTAATTTCGTTTTTGGTCCGATTTTCGATTAACGTTCTCGTAGTTTTGAAGTGATAAAGTGCTTTTTCTAGAATGAGCAGCATAAAAAAATTTAAATAGGGCATTATTAGCCTAAAATTAACCTTTAATTTTCCAATTGTTTTTAAATCATTTTTTGATATGGGTTCTGCTAATTTTTTCTAAAGCTAGCAGAACCCATCGCGTTTTAGTTGGAAAGGGTGGAGCCCAAAATGTTTTAACAGGGCATTTACAGTTATTCATATACTATCTTGTAATGTTCTACTGTGTGGATTTTGCTAGCTTAATGAACGTATCATGTCGCAATTTCCTTTGTTTGTTTACAGTATATCTGGGTAAAAAAGAATGAAATCCACTTCATGAATCAATCATCAACCAATCATCTCAATTTTGACAGAGAATTTCAGTATTCATTCTTTGTCCCATGATATTGCGGTAATGATCCCCTATAACATCTTTGTAGATGCACGAAATTCGTTCATTTTTGGGCTTGATATCATAATTTTGAAAAGGTTGATCGAAATTATATTTGACAGCAAACAAAAAGCAGAAGATAATATTGAATTTACAAATTTATTCATGGAATATTTTCTTAGAAGGTGCGGGGGATTGTTCCAATGTATACAGGATTAGAAATCGAAACACGCATCAATACGATAAAATATTGCATTGAGCTAATTAAAGCGAATGATAATAACAAGTAGCGAATTCTTTACCAATTACATATTCTTCCAAAATGATTTTGAACCCAAAGCTGAGTCTATACTAAACGTTAGTGCGACCTGATTAGCAACCTTGTGCCCAGAGAAATCTTACTAATTCTAGAGATAATCACACACGTTTCAGCAAGTAATTTGTACATATGGATTCTGCATAACGATAAATCACTTTTTAAATATCGGCTGTCTACTAGTGTCCATCCAGGATAACTCCAAAGATAGAGGATTTTATTACGTTCAAGGATACTAAACATTAGTTTGAAAACGATATATCTTATGAGTTCAAAACTATGCTTGTTTGATGTATCGCTCATCTGAGCTACAAGAATACGGCAAATCAAAATTTGGCCCGAGATATTAAAATTTTACTAACCGTTTTAGAATGCACCAATATGGAAGTGAAAAATCCCCGAAAGCTGTGTTTCATTAAAAAGGCTAAATTTAATTTAAAAACGAATTATATCTATATTTAAAATCATTAAGGAGTGGAAAATTTTGGTCATACGGAATTTATGCGAAAATAATCAGGAGAATCAAGATTTAATAAACTCGTTAACGAAGCTCGACGAACAAAAATCGATACAAATTAATTTGCATAGGTAATAATAATTCAGTATGAAATATATTCATAAATACGTCCCTTACGCTAGCAGAGCCCATACAGCAGAATATTACAAGATAGTATGGATAAGTATACTCTAATAATAGGCTAATTAAATGCTTTATTAAAAAGTTTAGGCTCCATTCCTTCCGGATAAAATGGGGGTTTGGCTAAAATGAGAGTGATTAAATGGCCTATTTAAATTTTTTATTCCGCTCGTTAAAAAAAATATAAGGCTTTATCACTTTAAAGCTAACGGAACCCAAATCGAAAATAGGGCCAAAAATCAAACAAGATCGCAAAACACGATCAACTGTCATACAAATAATGTTACGCTCATTATGGCCTAATCAAATGCCCCATTAAGCAATTTTGAGCTTTACTTGTGAACTTGTTCTTGACCAAACTTCAGGTCATTTAATCTAACGCTAGCTGAACTCAAATCGAAAATCAGGCCAAAACCGAAAGAACGCAAAACAAGATCAATTGACATACAAATAATTGTAGGCTCAATATTCATAATCAAATGCTCCATTAAAAATTTTTGAGCTCCACTCGTTCTTGACACAACTTCAGGTCATTTATTCTAAAGCTAGCAGGACCCAAATCGAAATTGACATACAAATATTTTTAGGCTCATTATGGTCCAATCAAATTTCCCATTAAAAACTTTTGGGCTCTACTCGTTCTTGACCAAACTTCAGATCATCTAATTTAAAGCTAGCAGAACCCAAATCGAAGATCGGACCATAAATGAAATAAGAACGAGAAACTTGATCTACTGACAAACAAATAATTTTTGGATTGAGTGGAGCCCAAAAGTTTTTAACGGAGCATTTGATTAGGCCATAATGAGCCTAAAAATGTTAGTCAGTAGATCAAGTTTTTCGTTCCAATTTCGTTTTTGGTCCGATTCTCGATTTGGGTTGTGCTAGTATGCTGCTAGCTACCTGAAGTTTCGTCAAGAACGAGTGCAGCCAAAACTTGTTAATAGGGCATTTGATTATACAATAATGAGCCTAAAGTTATTTGTGTGACAGTTGATCGTGTTTTGCGTTCTAATTTGATTTTTGTTCCTAAAATTAATTAGCCTAAAATTAACCATTAATTTTCCAATTGTTATTTAAATCCTTTTTTGATATAACTTTTCTAAAGCTAGCAGAACCCTTGTTTAAGTTGGAAGGGGTGGAGCCTAAACTTTTCCTCACTGTCGAGTAGAAGATCAAACAAAGCATATTTTATAATTTTTATTCTAGTAGAAATTTTTTATTCTATGCCAGGACTTAATTATTCCTGCCTTAAGAATAGGACTAGTAAAAATTAACTAGGAAAAAAAAGTTTACACTTTATTCCTCATATTAAAAGCTAGTATTAGGTATGGTATCTTTGCTCGAGGAATTTAATAAATTGTTAGACCCACTATCGAAACCTGAGTCAAAATGTCTGGTAAGGTGTCTTAATGGCCATTTTCAGTTCTAAGACAAATTTGATTTACTTCGAAAAAAAATCGTGAACACTTTGGGACCCGGATTGAAGGATGGTTTGAGCTGATCAGATGAAGAATTCATTTAGCTATTAGACGCACTATCTCCTCACCTGAGTCAAGATCTCTGGTAAGGAGTGTTAATGGCCATTTTCAGTGCCAAAACAAATTTGATTTTTTCGAAAAAAAATTTGTCAACACTGGGACCCGGGTTGGGGGATGATATATGGGCTGATCAGATGAGAAATTTAATTAGCTGTTAGAAGCTAAGGCTGTAAGGCGTGTTAATGGTCATTTTCAGTTCCAAGACAAATTTGATCTTCTTCGCAAAAAATTCGTGAACAATTTGGAACTCGGGTTGGGGGATGCTATATAAGCTCAACGGATGAGGAATTTAATTATCTGTTAGAAGCACTATCAAAACCTGAGTCAAGATCTTCTTACTTACAATTTTTTGTAACAGAAAATCAAATTTGTCTTTGAACAGAAAATTGCCATTAACACGCCTTCCCAGAGATGTTGACTCAGATTCCGATAGTGCATCTAACAGCTAATTACTGACCAGCCGAGATATCATCCTCCAATTCGGGCCCCAAAGTGTTCAAGATATTTTTTCGATGAAAATGAAATTTGTCTGGGTACTGAAAATGGCAATTAAAACTCCTTACCAGAGATCTTGACTCAGGCTCCGATAGTGCTTCTAATAGCTAAATAAATTCTCTATATAATCAGCCCATCTATCATTCCCCAACTCAGGTCCCAAAGTGTTCAAGAATTTTTATCGAAGAAAATCACATTTGTCTTAGAACTGAAAATGGCGATTAACACTCCTTACCAGAGATCATGACGCAGATTGTAATAGTGTGTCTAATAGCTAATTAAATTTCTCATCCGTAGAGCTTATCTATCATCCCCAACCCGGGTCCCAAAGTATCCATGAATTTTTTTCGAAGAAAATCAAATTTGTCTTAGAATTGAAAATGGCGATTAACACTCCTTACCAGAGTTCTTCCGAGAAGTTCCGATAATGTGTAATGACCCCAGAAGTCTTAAACACCATCAGTAAGGCAAATGGAGTCGTCACTGATACGTGGCATGACACAAGCTTGGAGTTACTCAACTTACTTCTTCCGAACGAAACGTCAGACGAAACTGGGCCTCAAGCAAAAATGCGCGAGATCGCTACCGACAGTAGTTGGAACGATGCGAAAGACCCCCCATTTACATGGAAGGAGGTCACAGGTGCCTTAACTTGCTTCAAGTGCAACAATTCCCCTGGACTGGATAACTTGAACATGTCTACTGAGGATGCGATAGTCCACCTAACCAACACTGTCAAAACCCATAGTTCTATAATATGTTATGGGTATATTCTTGGACATTGCCGGAGCATTTGATAATCTTACATGGCCTTAAAATTGTTTAATGACGTTTTTATTATAAATTAAACTTAACAGTATTTGGCTCAATTTTAAAAACTAACTTTATTATTTCTTTAGCTTTCGGAACCTTTTCAGATTCATTCTTTTGAACTTTAATTTACATGGCCTAGTGTCATTGCAAGTTTATCGGTCGACAATCTCCCTAGAAACACGATGAATGTTTTTAGGAACTACTTCAGTAATCGATATACGCAGTAATCAGAGACATGTATGGTTCTGTTTCAAAGCACATTACAAAAGGATGTCCTCAGAGCTCTATTTTGGGTCCTCTAGTCTGGAATATCGTGTTTAACACAAGCATGCATGATCAACGACTTTGAGAAAATTGCTTTCGCGGATGACAAAGTCGTTCTGGTGCATGGCAACTCAAGACTCGAACTACAGCGCCAGGGTCAAATCGCAATAAATAAAATGATCCAATGAAGTAAATAAGATGTCACTATCAGCAGAAAAAACAGTGATGCTGCAACTAAAGGGCAAATTTGACTCTAGTCGACCACAAACAATATCACTAATGGTCAAGTGCGTTAGATATCTAGGTGTTGACCTTGATGAACGAATGGGCGTAGCATCCCACGTTCTTAGAGTCTGTGAAAACACTAAGAAGCTATTCCATTCTTTGGCGAGAGTGTCAAGAGAAGGATGGGGACTTAATCACAAAACACTGAAGTTAATATACAAAGGTGTGGCGGAGGCTTTTTCCGCGTATGCGGCGGCTGGTTGGTATGATAGGTTAAACTGTCACCATATCAGATCACTAGAAAGTGTTCAGAGGAAAATCCTGCTAGGAGTAACAAAAGCTTACCGAACGGTATCTAAAGTTGCTGTAGTGGTTCTGGCCGGCATACTCCCTGTGGATATTCTAATCAAAAAACGAGCGAACTTGTACCACCTAAGAAGGCGTGGCCATTATAATATAGGTGAATATGTACATGCTGCTGATAGTAGGAAAGATCAATATAATAATAAAAATGATATAAAAGCGATGGCGATTGACCTCTGGCAACGAAGGTGGAATGAATCAGCCAATGGAAGGGATACCTTTGGCTTCATTCCTGATATAAAAGAAAGATTAAAAATGAAATTACCACGGACGAGCTCGATGTGCCAAGTTATCTCTGGACATGGTAAGTTTAAAGCATACCTGCAGAGATTTAAGATATCGAACCAGTGTCAATGTTTATGTGGATCGGAAGTAGAAGACGTTAAGCACCTACTTTTCGAATGTAACGAAATGACGATTATGTCACTAAAACATTACCACTGCCTATATTACTAAGCAACGACTTACTCCCGAAGTTTCAGCCATATTGTGCTGAACTGATCAACGTCTTAAAAGAACGGAACAGCGTACAATAGTAGACCGGTAAAACGGAATGTCCATGTCTCCCCGTGACTAGGGACGATAACGTTATAATTTATGAATTATAACGGCTGAAATGTACAAACACTGGTATCGGTTAACTGCGCTAATTGATTTACATGAAAATTGGCTAAGTAAACCGATACAAATTTGAATAATTCTTAGTTTAAGGTTATACCTAGGTATAAGAATTGACGAAAATTTTTCCGGAAATGTTGACTACGACGAATGAATGAATATCATCCCCCAACCCAGGTCATAAAGTGTTCACGAACTTTATCAAATTTGTTTTGGAACTGAAAATGGACTTTAACACTTTTAGTAAAATGCCTTAGAGTTTTACTATTAACCCACACTAATAATTAAATTTAGATATTAAAATTATTTAATTAGAAAGGTTTGCACCTTTGGTTTCCGTACTAATAGACTAGTACACAAACTTAATACACAAAAAATTTAAGAGAACATTTTCCAGTATACGGTTTTTCCTAGCGAAGAAAATGTAGCCTTGTTAATAGCAATTTTCCACCGTAAATTTTAAGATTTTTATCAGTCTGGGCTTGTTATTGGCCTCGACTGATAAAATACTCAACATTTACGGTGGAAATCTGCTGTTAACAAGGTTACATTTTCTCCGCTAGGAGAAATTCGCCAATTCAACCTATATAGTGGTATCTTGCCCTAATCACTGGAAGTGGCTTGTTATTGGCTTGCTATTAACAAGGTTATATTTTCTCCGCTAGGAAAAACCGTATACCAGAAAATGTTCTCTATAGATAGAGAAATTCAACCTATGTAGTGGTATCTTGCCCTAATCTCTGGAAGTGGCTTGATATTGGCCCAGATTGATAAAATACTCAAAATTTACGGTGGAAAATTGCTATTAACAATGTTACATTTTCTTCGCTAGGAAAAACCGTATATAGCGGAAAATGTTCTTTATAGATAAGACAATTCAACCTATGTAGTGGTATCTTGCCCTAAACTCTGGAAGTGGCTTGATATTGGCCCAGATTGATAAAATACTCAATATTTTGAGTGAAAATTTTCAATAAACATATTTGATATTTTTTTGTTGTTAAAGCTTTAATTTTATTTATTTGTTAAGTTTTTTTAAGTTATTTAAACATTTCTTTAATATCTTTTGTATTTATTATCCTTTTTCTATTTTATTGTGTAAATTTTGAATTTATTTAATATGATAATAATTTTTAATAAAATTTTTACTAATTTGCATTTATAAAATATTAACAGTGCAATACACCAACACTAAAACAATTCAATATGGCGGCTATTGGAATCTATCTGAATCCAATAAGAATTATGGTTCCGCCATGTTTTCCAATTGGAACCGTATACGTATACGTGTTATTTTTTGTTAGAAACTTCACGGGCTCTAATTTTAATGACATTTTTCCTGAAAAAATAATTCATTTCATAACATGCACTAAAACTTTTATAAATCAATTAGAATCCAATTGGACCCTGAGTATTCCAATATGATTCGTATACGTATATGGGTGAAATAAAGTGTGAAAAACTTCACACGCATTAAACAACTTTAAATCAAAAGCACACAAAGCATTGTAAAACACATTATTAATTGGAGCTAAGGAGCTACAACGAATAAGAAATAAAACGCGAAAACAAAGTCCAGGAGTATCGGTAAAAAATTATCAAACTTCCACCAAAGAGGAACCTAAACCTCATGCTAGTAAAACGAGAGAACCAAAACCAAAACTGTACTCGCAAGTGGTCATGACAAAACCAATTATTTCGGAGCACACTACTGAAGGTGCCGCAGTGCTCCAAAAGATACTAAGAAGCATGGAAGCTCTTAACATTCGTCTAGCTAAACAAGAGAAATGCCTTCAAGCTCTAAGCAACAGGTTAGATAAGCAAGACTCTCTAAATGAAACAAAATCCATGCTCTATTAAAATGATGCAAACAACAACAAACAAAACATTAAGAATAGTAACCTGGAATGCAAATGGGCTAATGCAACATATTCCAGAATTAGAAATTTTCCTAAATACTGAAAAAATAGATATATGCCTAGTATCGGAAACCCATTTTACTTCAACTTCATATCTTAAAATATATGGATACAATTGTTACCACGCCATTCATCCAGCAGGAAGGGCAAGGGGAGGATCGTCGGTGGTTATAAAAGAAAACATCAAACACTTTATAGATCTTAAAATTGAAGAGGAATTTATGCAAGTAGTCACTTTAAAAGTATTTATAAATAACAACAAAGAGTATAGTGTATCGTCAATATATTGCCCCCAAGATATAATTTAATTGAACAAGACTATTGCACGTTATTTAAATCACTCGGATCAAGTTTCATAATCGGAGGTGATTTTAATGCAAAAAACACCTACTGGGGATCAAGAGTAACCTCTAAAAAAGGAAGAGAGCTGTTTGCAGCAGGAAGACTATGCAATTGCGATTTTCATTCTGGAGATCAACCAACTTATTGGCCTACGGATAGAAACAAAATACCCGATATCATTGACTTCTTTATCACCAAAGGTATAGACGAAAACTACATATACCTAGAAAGCAGCGAGGGGATTATGTCGGATCATACGCCTGTTATTATGACAATCAGTGCAACGATTATTAAAAAAACTAGTCCACCTTTGCTAGCAAACAAAAAACCTGCTGGGAGAAATTCCAGAAACTTGTTGAGGATAATATTGATCTTCAGGTGCCAATTAAAAACCCGATAGAGCTAGAAGAAGAACTAGAACAACTCAACAGCAGTATACAAGAAGCGGTGTGGAGTAGTACCCCCTCAAGTTCAAAGGAAATGCGCCGAAATGCTACTTATCCTCTAGAAATTAGACAACTGGTTGCAGCAAAACGAAAAGCAAGAAAGGCCTGGCAAAGAAGTCGAGCGCCAGAATATAAAACAACTCTTAATTTTTTATCCAATAAACTAAAGTTGCTAATTAAAGAAATCAAAAACTAATCCATTATTAAATACTTGAGTGGCCTTACTGGGGAAAAAGATACCGAGTACTCCCTTTGGAAAGCGACAAAAAGTTTAAAACGACCTAAACTACAAATTCCACCAGTAAAAAATGAAGATGGCACATGGGCTATAAGTGCAAAGCAGAAAGCTTCGTTGTTTGCAACCCACCTCGAGAACACGTTTCAGCCACTACCTAGACAAACAGCAGAGGAAAACATACCACCAGTATATAAAATGGATAACTGCAATATACCTCCTGTCACACTACAAGAATTAAAAGAGGAAATCAATCTCAACCTAAATACAAAGAAATCTCCAGGATATGACTTAATTACAGGACAAATAGTAAAAGCTCTTCCTGAAAAAGGTCTGCGTAAACTACTCCAAATAATTAATGCAGTGTTCAGACTTAAACACGTTCCAAGTCAATGGAAAGTAGCGGAAGTAATTATGATACCTAAACCAAACAAACCACTTAATGACAAAAATTCGTATAGGCCGATTTCCTTACTCCCAATAATTTCAAAATTATTCGAGAAACTACTCCTAAAGAGACTAAAACCAATAATAGCAGAAAGAAATCTTGTTCCTCCAAATCAATTTGGCTTCAGAGAAAATCATTCAACAATAGAACAAGTACACCGAATTACAAACATAATTGAAGACGTACTTGAAAAAAAGAAAGTATGTTCAAGCGTCTTCTTGGATGTAGCACAGGCCTTTGACAGAGTATGGCATAAAGGTTTGGAATATAAATTACAAAGAGACTTACCAAAGCAGTTTTATGAAATTCTAAAATCTTACATATCTAACCGACACTTTCGATTTAAATTAGATGGCGAATACTCAGAAATAAAGAAAATATCAGCAGGGGTACCACAAGGTAGCGTTCTGGGACCAATCTTATATGTTCTATACACCTCGGACCTGCCAACGATAGAGGATACTAACATAGCGACGTTTGCGGATGATACGGCCATCTTAGCAGTTGCTAATTGCATAGAAGGATCTACAAGCAAATTGCAAAGAGCTACTAATATTGTCAGTACCTGGACCAAGAGATGGCGAATAAAACTTAATGAAACAAAATCTGTTCACGTAAATTTACCGACAAGAAGGTCAACTGGATACCAGTAGAACTGAACTCCCAGCAAATTCCCTATGCAAATACGGCAAAATATCTAGACATGACTCTAGACGCGAAACTAAAATGGAAAGAGCATGTGAAAAAGAAAAAAGAAAAGTTAAACATCAAATACAGAAAGATGGATTGGCTCTTAGGAAGAAATTCTGAGCTAACTCTACATAATAAATTGCTACTATATCGGCAAATCCTAAAACCTGTGTGGACTTACGGTATTCAGCTCTGGGGCTGTACAAAGAAAACCAATGTCAATATCATCCAGTCATTCCAAAGCAAAGTCCTTCGTGGAATAGTTAATGCACCGTGGTACATAAGAAATGACAACCTCCATAGAGATCTGAAGATGGATTTCGTTAGTGAAGAAATAAGCAAACACGCGAGAAAACACATGCAACGTATTAGTCTACACCAAAATGCTGAGATACGTCGTATGTTGGATGATTCAAACCTAGTAAGACGGCTGCGAAGGAAGAAACCGCATGATCTACTAGATCCAATCAGGATCGACTAAAAATATAATAAAATTGTAAAGGGGACTAGCCAAAGGGCTACAACCCTCCAAACAAGAATATAAATTATGAAAGATAAATTACTATTTGGCATCATCTAAACCTGCATTGTGTACCGGTAGGAATCATATATATCGTATATATATACAACAAACAACGTATATGGTTAAGTCATTCAATAAAATATAATTTTTTATACTTAAAAGGTCGCTGGACTTCTTTTACATATTTTTGTACAACTTGATTCTGACTCATATTCCACTAGGAGTTTTAGATAGAGATAAACCAACACATCAACTTCATTTCACTAAATGTTGAATATTTTATTAATTATTTATTGATAATTCGAATCATGTTGTCGGTTACACATAATTTTACTCATACCTGATAATATCGTTCCGTCCAATACCAATAAATTATGAATTTTTTATTTTATAAATTGGAAATGATTCATCACTATATGGATACACAATTTGTATTTGTTTTGAACCCCCTTCTGAACGATATCGAATAAAATCAATTAGAACCGCGAAAAGGCGTAAATATAACATATAAACAACGCATGTACGATTTGTTTGTTGTCATAACATCACAACATTAAATAAAATACAGGTAAGGGAATGTGAACAAAATTAATAAACCTCGCGTGATTCGCAAGTATTAAGCGATGGAAATTGGAGCAAATTTGTAACGTCTATCTAATTAAATTTTTACTATGAGATCGTTTTGTATAGATAGCATAGCAGTCTCTAATCGTACATATTATATAATCAGATTTACATAAATTTTGTGTGTTATGTTTGCTTATATACCAACCCATCAAGGACACGAACTGTCAAAATAATTATATAAACATGATATTATAACCTGGATGACCTATCATTTTTATTATTCATGTTAATTATTATATCCACATATTGAATTCATCGCTATAGGTCGCGGTTTAAGTGTATAACATATTTTTTGAAGGCCGTGTGCGAACATAAATTTTATGCTGCTAGTTTAATTTTTAATGGGGTAAACATTAATATTTTATAAACTATGACATGGAAATAAATTTTAAAATGTCATTGCAGTTCGCTCTTTATTCCATGAAACACTCGAAAATATGAGCTTTCAGTATTTTTTAAGTACCTCGCGTAATCTCGTAATTAAAATGTCTGTTATTGCAAAATTGTTGCTGATAGATCAGTAAATGACTGAACTTATTTAGCAAAATGTATCTAATTATTCATTTTTTTATAGTTTTGCTGTGAAACATGTTTCGCGGATGTCAGTTTAAGTACCATTGCTGTGAAGTACCATTAGAATTTCTAATATCGATTTTTTATTTGTATGTAAATACAAATTTTTATATGCGCTAGACCTACCTACCTTTGTCTGGAAAATTGGTATATATTTATCCACATAAATGCTATTAAAGTTTATTGCATACTCGAATGGAAAACAGGAAAATTGCTATTCCATTTCAATAGAGCTTTTTAGTAAGAAAAATTGAAAATTGGCAAACCACAAAATTTCATCATTGTAGCAAAAATTAATTTTAGTCTTTCCCATTTGCATGTGGGCGATGTTTATTCATTTTTATTGTATAGTCGATTGAGGGAAATACTTAATTACAACACAAAATACGTAAGAAGTACGAGCTTCGATACATAACGGTGCTTTAATTACAATTCTATCAACCGGTTAATTTTTATGGTTAAATGTGTTGTTAGTAACGTAATTTGAATTTAGTATTTTAATTTGTAAATGTTTGCTCTACTAGTAGTACACCTGGCGGCGGTCTGGTGTAATAAATTATTAAAGCTGGTAAAGTCGACCCTTAAATTACCTTTTCGAAGCGTATACCGTTGGAAGCCAATTCCGCGCATCCTGACACAAAAATAATTTATTACACAACTGGATAAGGTTGACTTGGCCACTACAATGTGCAAGGAGTAACATTTGCCTCAATATCTGGTGGCGGTCTGGTCTAATAAATTATTAAAGGTGGTAAAATCGACCCTTAAATTACCTTTTTGAAGCCTATACCGTTGGAAGCCAATTCCGCGCATCCTGATTCAAAAATAATTTATTACACAACTGGATAAGATTGACTTGGCCACTAAAATCTGCAAGGAGTAACATTTGACTCAATATCTGGTGGCGGTCTGGTCTAATAAATTATTAAAGGTGGTAAAATCGACCCTTAAATTACCTTTTTGGAGCCTATACCGCTTGGAAGCCAATCCGCGCATCCTGACACAAAAATAATTTATTACGCAACTGGATAAGGTTGACTTGGCCACTACAATGTGCAAGGAGTAATATTTGACTCAATATCTGGTGGCGGTCTGGCCTAATAAATTATTAAAGGTGGTAAAATCGACCCTTAAATTACCTTTTTGGAGCCTATACCGCTTGGAAGCCAATCCGCGCATCCCGACACAAAAATAATTTATTACACAACTGGATAAGGTTGACTTGGCCACTACAATGTGCAAGGAGTAACATTTGACTAAATATCTGGTAGCGGTCTGGTCTAATAAATGATTAAAGCTGGTAAAGTCGACCCTTAAATTACCTTTTCGAAGCGTATACCGTTGGAAGCCAATTCCGCGCATCCTGACACAAAAATAATTTATTACACAACTGGATAAGGTTGACTTGGCCACTACAATGTGCAAGGAGTAACATTTGCCTCAATATCTGGTGGCGGTCTGGTCTAATAAATTATTAAAGGTGGTAAAATCGACCCTTAAATTACCTTTTTGAAGCCTATACCGTTGGAAGCCAATTCCGCGCATCCTGATTCAAAAATAATTTATTACACAACTGGATAAGATTGACTTGGCCACTAAAATCTGCAAGGAGTAACATTTGACTCAATATCTGGTGGCGGTCTGGTCTAATAAATTATTAAAGGTGGTAAAATCGACCCTTAAATTACCTTTTTGGAGCCTATACCGCTTGGAAGCCAATCCGCGCATCCTGACACAAAAATAATTTATTACGCAACTGGATAAGGTTGACTTGGCCACTACAATGTGCAAGGAGTAATATTTGACTCAATATCTGGTGGCGGTCTGGTCTAATAAATTATTAAAGGTGGTAAAATCGACCTTTAACACTAGATTTACGGACACTGAGTATATACCTATTTTTACTGAAACCCGTCATTTGACGGGTACCTTAAGAAGTCTTTTATTCGCTTCAATAAAATTTCTTTTATAAAAATACAAACTGCATTTTAAATAAATTGATTTTTTTGTTGATTTATTTAGCACATTTTTTGTAGATTAATTCCATTTCCTGTGTGCATTTGCCACAAACATACTTCTTGCATTTAGCGCAAATTTTGTTAATTTTATTTTTGTTGCAATATCCAATTTGACAAGATTTGCGTATATTTAAATTTTGTATTGCCGATAAGGAATGGGAAGTCATCATAGGCTCATCACTATACTCGCTTGCAAGTTCATCGGCTAACTGAAAAAGAAAGTTGTTTCTTGATATATTTATACCAGCAGTATTTTTATTAGTAGCTGCAAAGTCCAAGATGTTATAAAAGACTTGAAGTGGCCATCTATATGACCTCGCTTTCGCACTATATTTCCTCGCCATTTGGTCTACCATATTTACTCCAAATTTAGTCTTACTGTAAAATGTAATTGTCTCTGGAACAAGCACATGATTCTATATTTACATATTTACGTGGTGTGCTCAATAATAGTACTTTTTTACTGGGTATGTCTCTTATAAATAGTTAAAGTAGAAGATCCAAATTTGTAAAGTAGTGTAAAAAAGTGTTGTAAAAGCGCTCCATATTATCCTTTTTAGTTTTTGCATTTTTTTGGCAATCCTCTTTTGTTTGTCCTCATAGTGCGAACCAAAGTCGTTATTTTGCGATCGATTTTTTTACAAGGGATACATCAAGAAATTATCTACCGTAATATTTCTTCCACAACCTAGATACAGTTCGGCGAGTTTGAGGACTACGAAGTCACTCAGGGTACCGTTTCGGCTTTCATCTTTGCCTAAGTAACGAAACTCATTTATTAGATATTTACGTTTTACATCCGATACTAACCAAAACTGTATGCCAAATTTTTGCGATTAGTTCGGCATGTATTGTGTGAAGCGACATCTAGCCTTTGTTGGGAATATTTGCATCAGGCTTATAACAGGATTGGCAATTTTGAATAAATTTGTTCCACATTTGAGAAATTAATGCAAATTTATCGGTTTGTAAACGTTGACCACGTTCTACTGTCTTATCGACTAGTACAAATCGAAGTATTTCCATACATTTGTCTCTCGCCATTGTTTGTGGAAAAAAGCGGGTCCCCACTTTTTAGACCATTAATATGAAGCTTTCATAGATTTTGCTTCAGCTCTTGCATAAAAAATTGCTCTAAAAGAACGTAATTGTGGATTTGTAATTTTTCAATCTGATTTCGGAACCCGCCGTGCTTCAATTTCAGTGCAAACTTGTATATGGTCTAACATAATTTTATCAATTATGAAATCAAATGCGCTGCTTATTTTACCGAGCATAATGTTTCGTTTGGCATATGCAGTTGGACCTAAAACATCTTTGAATATAGTGTAAGCTGTTGTCAAACGGTCCCATCAGCAGCAATTTCTCTGGCAGCATTATCACTATGTAATGAATCAGCAACTTGCATGTTATCTTCGTTTTCAGAATATGAAAGAATACGCATTCTTGTCCGGCGGCGGTGTGCATTATAAACATTTTCATTTTCACTATTTTAATCCGAAAGCTTACCTTCATCGGAATTCGAAAGCTCACTTTCAGTGCTGCTGCAAATAAGTTTGGATTTGATATCATCAGAGTCGCTATGAGACAAACTTTCATCCAAACCGGTTATTTTTTCTAGCAATTCATTGTTTTTTCGACACTTGGCCATACTAACCCTACTTTCTACACAATAATCAGGGAAATCAGAAAATATTTTATTTGAATATGTTTTCAAATTACCGTGAAAATTGAAATTTAATTCGATCTAACCTGACACAAAAATATTTTATTACACAACGGAATAAAGTTGGCCTGCCCTTCACAACGACCGCAGAGTAACATTTTACTCAATATCTGGTGACGGTCTGGTGTAATAAATTATTAAAGGTGGTAAGACCGACCTTTAAATTACCTATTTGAAGCCTCTACCGTTTGGAGTCAATTCCGCGCATCCTGACACAAAAATAATTTATTTCAGACCTGGATATGGTTGACTTGACCACCACAATGGCCAAGGAGTAACATTTGGCTCAATATCTGGTGGCGGTCAGGTGTAATAAATTATTAAAGGAGGTACAATCAACCTTCAAATATTCTATTTGAAGCCTTATTTACCGTTGGGGGCCATTTCCGCGTATCCTGACACAAAAATAATTTATTACACACCTGCATAAATAAAATTTAATTGGGCATTAAGGTACAGGTGTACCTGCATAAGGTTGACCTACCCACCGTAATGTTCAAGGAGTAACATTTGACTCAGTATCTGGTGGGAGTCTGGTGTAATAAATTATTAAAGCTGGTAAAATTGACCTTTAAATTAGCTATTTGAAGCCTCCGCCGTTTAGTGTCAATTCCGCGCATCCCGACCCATAAATAGTTGATTACACAAATGGATAAGGCTGACCTACTTACGACAAGACTTCTAGAGCACCATTTTCCCCAAAATCTGGTGGCAGTCTGGTGTTGAAAAGTTATTAAACTTGGTTAAATTAAGATTTTTGAAATAAATAATCGCTTTGGGGTGAAATTTACCCTTAGGCAAGTTATACGGGTGGCATTGAACTAACTTATTCAATGTTATTAATTTGTAATAAATTATGGTTCAAGAATCATCCCGGCCGTTATCATAGCTACATCAAAAGTTACAATTTTGGCGGTGCAGGTTTAATTGTAAGCTAAACCGACCACCCGTTCCTCGAAAACGGTAACTGTAATAAAATCGGGATTAGTTGTAACAAATTATAGTACAGGTTTGAGGCGGGCTAATTTGGTCGGTACAGGTTTACGGCACTGTCTTTCTTGGCATAACTGAGACTTTTAGAAAAGTTTGGCACAGCGGTCTATTGCTGGCACATAGAAAAGTTTTCCTCCACAATTATGTTTGCTTTTTGAATCACACATTACAGACATGATACTTTCGTGTTAAGCAAGAACAACTGTACTCACAAATTAAAGAAATTAAAGCTCGAGTACTACAAGCGATATTCCACTAAGCGACAATACAACAATGAGTACAATTCCCGATGACACTTCTATCATATCAGTAAGTGAAACCATAGAGGAAGCTAGATTCGGAAACATATTGCTAACTCAACAAAATATACATAGGTATAGTTTCAAATAAAATGTGAAGAGGTCATCAGACTCAAAACGAGAAAAGTGTACTAGCTTTTGGGAAGGAACTCCCAAATGTCGACAAATAATAAACTGATGCTATATAAGCAGACACTAAAGTACATATGGACGTATGGTATTCAGTGGTGGAGTTGTACTCTACCGAGTAACCGAAACCGGAGTTATTTCTTGCAGTAGAAATGTTGCTAATGAGGTAAGAAAATCAGCCCGGAAGCATAAAGAGAGGCTCCAGCTGTTTGACCAATGAAAGATAATAAGAGCGTAAATTGGTAAAACCGTTTGAGTTAGCTTTATAGCTATAGCGCAAGGCAGAACCAGAAGTAGATACAATGGGGACATCCTAAATATGTCACAAAGTAGCCAATTATTTAGAAATGGGATATTGTGAGCCAGTCTCTAGGTACATTGTAACACTTTTATATGAATCAGTAAAATTAACCAAAATCCCTGGGATCCCTGGATATTAGCCAAGAGAAGCTCTTCTTATAATAATGATTTTTGTTGGAATTCATTCCTGTTTCGAATATGTCTTTTTAATGTACAAAACCTTTTTTGGTGAAACGGTAGGAAGCTTGATGCATTTACTTTCCTTGGAATATAGACGCTGTATTAGAACATTTCTGAGAACCGAGTTACCGTTATGGGCTGTTTTGTTAAAGTTTAAATCTACGTTCGTTCGTTAGTGTTATTCGTTAAAGTTAAAAATTTTCACCCCGGTCACCACAATCCTTTCAGTTTAATTTATAAGGAAGTTGATCAAAATATCGTTCATGATTGATTAAAGTTTGATATCTTGTTACCCCCTTAATGCCATTTATAGCAATAATGAAAGTGTTACCCAATATTTTAAATTTCATCTGAATGATTAGCATAAGTTTACGGTTGTTGCAGAACTATAACACACAAACCCTTCTAACGATGAAAAAATTTAATCTTTATATGTCATTCTAAGATATTAGGCGCTTACGTTTTAATTGAACTTGAAATAAATTTTCTAGTATAATTGAAAACGAAAACATTTAAATCGATTTTTAACCCATTTGGAACCAGAATAATTAATTTTCGAAATTTTAAATAAACCATTGAAATCCTCCTTGTTCCTAAATATTTAAACTAAAACTTCCAAACAAGGTTAAAATTTTCCACCAGTTCGGAAAAATTCAGGAAAACATTTATTACCGGGTGACTGACACGAAGTGTTACCAACTTCAGACTGTCATTGCTGTCAAACCAGTGATGCCATGTTGATGGACCGAAACGCACTGCAACATCGCTGGATATCATTCGGAAGGTGAAAACCAAATTGGTTCGGAATCCGCGCCGTAGCGACGGGAAAAAGGCTCGTGAGGCGAACATTTCGCTCGAACGGATGCAGCTCATATTTAAAGATCATCTTGGACTAAAGGCCTTGAAATTCCATAAAACGCATGGTCTCACCGATGCTCAAAAAAAAGTTAGAGTGGAAAGAGCAAAGGAGTTGTTACGCTTGCACGAAAGTGGCGATTTGCCGAATTTGGTTTTCTCCGATGAGTCACTGTTCGTTATTAAGCAATATGTGAACAAGCAAAACGACTGGATTTGCTTGCCCGGCCGTTCTACTGAAAGTTTAGACCAACGGATTGCCACTCGAAAAAAAGGGTCGCCGATGGTGTTGGATTGGGCCGCCGTAACGGCCGAAAGCCGTTCACCGCTCGTTTTTTTGGATCGGTGCATCAAGATAAATGCTCAAATTTATCGGGATCATGTGTTGGAGGGAGCGTTGAAGCCTTAGGCACAAAAACATTTCGGCCGCAGAGCGTAGACTTTTCAACATGGCTCGGCGCCGGGTCATAAAGCGCGCGTCAATCAAGATTGGCTGAGAAACAACGCTCCGCGCTTCATTTCCACTGTCCAATGGCTACTAAATTTACCGGATGCAAATCCGCTAGATTTTTCGGTTTGGAGTATTTTGAAGAGCAAGGTTGGGAAAAAAACACCAAAGTGTCGATCATCTCAAGTAAACGCGTCGCCGGGAATGGGCCAAAATACCGCAGAGGCACTTTCGTGCTGCATACAATAGCTTTGTCGGCCGTTTGAAGACCATAATCGCGGCTAAGGGTGCCCAAATCGAAAACTGCTAATGCAATTCGAAAATTTAAATACTTGTGAACATTTTTTATTTTGATTCAATAAAATTCATCGAAAAATAAAAATTCTGTGGCGTTTAGTTTTGGTAAGACTTCGTGTCAGCCACCCACAATATAATTTCCTGAAACCATGTAGTTATTTGAATTATATTAAAAATTACTCTAGAGTCCATTAGCAAATGGAATGAATTGGACAAACCACGAAACAGAAAAAAAATTATAAAAAAAAATCTTTCAAAAAGTTGCAAAACATATGTGAGGCATTCCAAAGGCAAAGATTCCTGGCAAACTATTAATGATATTCAATGCCAGATTAACTACCTGGTTCGAATAAGACACCAATGGACAATGACAATGGAAAAATTTAATGAATGAACTTTACGAATGAGTTTAAACCAAAACGGCACCTATTGCGAGATAAAAGATAATTGAATCTCGGAGGGTGATGAACCTACAGTGGTGACCTTGAATGATCATGGATTGAAACCCATTACTTTTGAAGATATAGAGTAAATTTAGATTTTTCAAAATAGCACCTATATCTAGAAATTACGAATAACTACTTTTTGCACACACAAAATTTTTGTGAACTTGGTTTCAACGATATATGGGCAAAAATTCAAATTCCTTAGAGCAAAATATTTTTCGGTAAAATTTTACTGCATCGTCGAACAGTGCAACAAAAATTAAAACGAGATAAAGGCAATGGCGCTTTGTTTCATTATGCTGCGATGAAATTATACGCTGAACGACATTCAAATTTTCAGCGGTTTGGAATGTGTATTTTATTTACATCATTGCTTCAAGCTTTGTATTTTCAGAAGTAAAATAATTTAAATGAACCGTTGTAAGATTATAGATGTGCCAATTGCATTATTGCACCACCCACGCACATCAATACGAAATATTACACGCGTTAAAGGAAAATATCCCAAATACCATGCCTCGCGTAAAGTGAAAAACACAAAAATTTCATCGTCGTGCCCTTTGGACTGACGCAGACACGATTACAAGTAATGGTAATGTACAGGGTGGGCAAAATAATTTTTACGACGACACCCCAAAGATAATAGTCCAACGGCGTCAAATCACAGCTCCGAGGCGGCCAAATCACATCAACGTTTCGGCTGATAATTCGATCTTCGAAGACAGTACGCAAAAGATCAATTGAAACGTGTGCTGTGTGGCACGGAGCGCCGACTTGTTGAAACCAAATGGAAATGCGCCTCATCCGAAAAGATGATTTTTTTGCCAAAATTTTAGAATTAATGTTTCAATATTTCCCAGCGTTGTTCAAGCGAATACACAACCATTTTTGTTCAGCGGAAGGATAAAACTAACTTTCTGTCGAATCAGAAGTGACATAACCCTTACCATACTCAAAAAACCCGCTAGTTCAAAAAAACATTTATTTGGCCCACCCTAGGCATAATTTATATTGTTGGAGTGATGTGAATCCATATTGGATGTGTTCCGTTAACAATTAACATTGTTGGAGTGTAAATGTTTCAGGTGGGATGATTGGATTGGACAAACACACGAAAAGTGGTTTCAGTTCGAAGGATTAGAAGAAGTCACCATAATTTTTTTCTAGCACAATCAACTCATTTAGAAGAGACAAAGAAGTAAGAAGATATTTTTCGAAATAATATTTAAGAAGCTGAATTAAAGACAGTTCATTTAAATTTCATGTGGCACAGGAGCACTTGGCGACAATTTGTTTGCTTATATATCTGAGAAAAGTTTGTTTGGATAAAAAGTATTTATGTTCAATTACTTGATCACATAGTGCACTCAAATCCTCAAATTTAAAAAATTTTACTTTGATTTATGTCACTGAAACTAACGAATTTCAATGACCTAAGATCCAACTACGAGTAGATGCCCTATGCGAGGAGCGTCGTGTGATAGCATCGATTCCGCATACAAAAGGCAGTAGAAAAGGAAAGCACATTCCGCAAACCGTTGAAAGCTTTAAAGATGGAATGGAACCATACTGACGAAACTCGTTCGTAAAATTATGCTCAACGATCTAGAGTAGTTTATAAATAACATTATCGTGGATGCAGAAAGCGCCGTCTACAAAAGATTTGATATATAAACTTCAAAGCGCTATTTTTTGCTAACTCAAACAGACTGAAGTTATAGCGATTGAAGCAAAATACATGAGCATAATTTTTTGACAGTTGTGTGCGGCATTTTTCTTTTTTTATGTTAAAGCAAGCTACCAATCGGAGTGTTGTAATTTTTTCTGCTAGTTAACAAATCTTTCAAACAAAAATGAAAATGACAACATTTAGTGTCAAAAGTGAAAAACATCAAACAATGTGGCATAAGATTAGCGAAGTTTTTTAGTGTTAATTTTTTCATGTTATCAACAACTACTTATGCACAGTCAAATACGAAATAGAGACGACGTGTATAATTCTGCATGACAAGCGTCATACATGTATTTTAACCATATACACTAGTGTATTCTAATTTTGATGCATGCGGAATTCTGCACATGTGTTTCCAGCATTAATTTTAAAAATTCGGTCGTCTTATCAGACTGCAGTGACCGAACTACAAAAATATTTAAAATACTTTGCACTTACATACAAAGTATAATCACAATGCCATAGCGAATTATTAGGTTCCGCAAAATAACAAATTAATTCAGAGAGAAATCGCATGTATGCGTCAAATACAATTAAATTCGAGGTTACGAAGGGGTTGACAATTTCGTAGCGAAACATAATAATTCGTCAAGGCATTGTGATTATACTTTATGTATGTAAGTGCAAAGTATTTCCAATATTTTTGTAGTTCGGTCACGTTGAGACGACCGAATTTTTTAAATTAAAGAATTCAAGTTTCATTAGTTTGAAACCAAACTTCCAACGTCTTGGTAACCTCACCTAAATGTAAAAACAATATCTGGCTATCACCCAGAATAACCTAAATTTAAAATTTAAAATTTATTAACTTCGACAATTGTGTAATCGGCCGTTATTAGTCTGAACTAAGCTGCCAGTAAAGATGTAAATATCATGCTTATTTTGGTTTAAAAACAGTAGAGACATCTATATGTAATTATTATAAACTAATCTAAAAAATTTTAATACTTTTATTATTAATCATTTGCATTAGCTACAATGAAGATTCAATCCTGTTGGTGGAATTACGTACGTAGCCTACGTTATCGACGAGTTGTCTACCCAATCACGAAAATTTAGTAGACGATGCCGCCCATCTCTGATATTTGCTGTGGAATGGAACGGATTTGAAAAATTACTATGAAAAGTAATCAACTTTTGTAAAAACATGAGCAGCTGCATGTAATCAGAAGTAATTCCGAGTAGTTTGCTACCAAAAATAGACTGCATGCAGCAAGAATTTTACGTCTCAGGAATACGTAGTTAAAATTTCAGATTTTTGGCTGTAAGAAAAGTGGTAGAAAAATGCTCGTTTAAGCGATTTCCCATGATGTAAAGAATGAAAACCAATAAAAATAGGAAAAGCATGGTATTCCATTGTATGAATCTGTTCGTGAGTCATAAACTCGAAACTTATAATTACATTTCAATGAACATGATACTTTTCAGTTTCCAAGAAATGTTCATAAATTTTCAAACGGACAAAAACTTCATGAACAACCACCGCCACAGTTATGTCATACTCTGCATGATACATTAAACAAGAAAATCGAAAACCGACCCAAGTCAAACACGACACGTATTAAAACAACAAAAACCGACATCACTGTTACATCGTCATCTTATTTTGTATACAGTAACTATATCACATCTTTGTCTTAAATTTCTACGAAAATCAAAAACCAATAATAATTTGTATTTTATTTATTCAGCGATAATTACAAAAACGGAGTGAAAATATTATGTTTAAGTCGACGAGTTAATCGTACAACAATTATTCAACGAACACACCATGTCTTTCGATTTCTGGTTCAACTGGATGTTTACTACAGAAATAATAACAAAATCAAAACGCGAGCTCGTGTCAACTAAATTACGTACCCATGAGAGGGATAAATTATTTAGATTATTGATTTTATGGATATATCAAACATATGTTCATTATGTATGAACCAAACATAAAACTATCAACGTTTTATAATTAGACACCTCTATAAATATTTCACCGCCCTGGAATGATTTCCCTATATAAAACATAAACGGAATTCGATAATTCAAATTCAATAACCTTTAGTGTAAATTCGGTAAGACATCTATATCCATACACACGCACACATATACCGTAATTATAGAAATCATCAATTTTCTTATAATATTCGAAAAGTTCAAATTGATTGATGTTTTGAAATCGATCAATCCACATCGAGATACTCGTATGTAAAGAATTCACCAGACTCTGAGTATTGGGTTACAAAATAATTTTGTTGGTCTTATCGCAAGCCAAACCATTTTAAAGAGGAAAATATTATCTTATGAGGTTGGGCGGCACTGTTCATGCCACTATAGATTTTCGAAAATTTAGACAATTTTTGTGCGGTTCGAATAACATAACATGATTACAGCTACAGGTATTTCGTGACCAAATCCTTGTGCCGATTCGAATTGTAAACTATTCGATTTCTATGTTTTCATAAAACAATAATAATTACATACCTAAGTGGTATCTGTTGAATTTAGAGATAAAAATTATTGTTGTACTGTGTAAATGGACGATTGTAGTAATTAATTAGTTTTGTGGTTAATTTTACATTGGTTTAAAGTGGATTGTTGTGTTGTGTATTAGGAAATTTTTATGCAGTGATTTTTGTTATCTGATTCATGTCATATTAACCCATTTAAACCCAAAGTACCAAAAAAGACCATTTTTTTTGTTGGTGATTGGGTTAGTTAAGCTAATTACGTTCTTGCTAGATTTTGCATTGAAACACACTAAACATTCCAATATTGAAAATAAATAACATAAGAAGCGCGTTTAAAAGTAGTAAATAGAGCAGTTAAATCTACGTGCATGGACGAACATTATTGGTAAGATTGTAATATCGCTGGGTGAATGCTTAAGTGTCCTATAAACCAAAGAATGAATTTTACAGGAGACGATTTTTAATATTTGAACTAAAATTGTTACTATTCCTGATGCAAATCGAGCAGATTTCTCTAGTTTATAATAAAATTTAACGGATATACGAGTAGGACACTCACGATATGTTTCGAAAAGTAGAAATTTCTTTTTCCTTTTTCTAAATTTTATATGGATATAGGACAATATTTTACTAAAAGAAGTTAAACCTCAAAAATTTAAAAATAAAAAATTAAATTTAATCGTTGATTAGAAAAATATAAAAATTTAATTCACAGCCACTTTTAGTGGGAACATCATTACAGTCTATATTGCTATGCGCAATCATAACAATAATTATAACTCGCACTGCCTCTGAGATGGGAACTACCAGAATTTCTTTCAATTCTCCGTAATTAGTTCAATATTTGACATTAAATATATCGCTTTTGCTGTATAGTATTTCGGTAGCTAAGCTCTATTTCAGGTTGCTAAAATTCAATTACAAACTTGCGGTATTATAATTCAGAAAATCATCCAACGAGCATTGCAAAATTTTGATTTTAACTTTATTGTAATCCATTGATTTTAAATTCCTAATCAATGAAACAGGTCTGAAGTACTGAATATTTCGAAAATGGCGTTCGATAACGCTGTGAACAGCATCTAATTCTTGAATTCTGGAATGCCCCATAACGGAATAACGATGAAAAATTGATCGCACATTATAATTTTTTAGAAAATTCAGTAAAGCAAGCGAAGTGATTCTGTTCCTATTTTGCGGCACGCAAGCATCAGACCATAAACTTATATTTTTCACATTTGGGTTGTCAGCTATAACATTTTTTAATATCTTTACAAGTGCACCAGCTATATAATTGCCAGACCTCCCTGATTGTGTTTCATACCAAATTGCGCAATCGGTTATTCCATTTAGATTACAAAGTCCAGTAAGATTGTCGGTACTAAATTTTCTTTTGTAATAAAAATTCGATGCGTATCCATGAGACAAGTAGAAAACATTTTGAAGATCATACGAGATTACTGCTATTTCGTTGTTGATTAATGATTTATCCGCAGATCGGCGCTCCTTTGCTCTTTCATTTAATTTCTTGTGGTCAGCGCTCGGCTCACTTATGTTTTGATATTTGCTACATTTGTCGCATACGTCGCTTTTAGAAACAAAAAATACAAGTTGTATTCGGTCATAAATATTTTCCGATAAACAGAATACGTTACTTTACTATTTTGTTCTACTATTTTAAATAATCGATACATTTTTGCCGTTGAAAGTCCAGATTCCAAATATTGTTTATGACTGTCATCGTTACATCGGAAATTTTCAATGTGGCGACGAATTGCCAAAATATCTTGATCAGATGTTTTTGTTTCTTGATGTTTTCCTTTCGACGATGGCTTGGGAATGCCAGTCTCCTGATTCTAATTATTTTTGAAAAAATAATAAATGGACCGTTGCGATATGGAAAGCGTGGATAGGAAAAATGATCGGCATTCTTGTGATTTTATTTGTCCATTTTGGAAAAAATATATAAAAGTTTGTTTTCTTCGAGATATTTCTGAAGCTGTTCGTTTGCGTTTTGAACCAGAAACAGTAACAAAATTGGAGTAAAATATTTTTTTCCTCATCATTTAGCGCCCAAAATGACCATGGGTTTCCTCGTGCATTCCATTAGGAATGAAAAATATACATTTATAAGGGCAGGCTACATCACATTTTGCTGCTTGCACTCGTTTTGCAGGCATTGTTTTACCTTGCAGGTTAGTATACTCTTTCCCTGTTTGCCTTTTTCTTTTGACAACTTCTTTTTTCCAATTGGATTTATTTAATTTTCGTTTTCGAGCTGGTTCGTTCGTTTCGTTTACGGATCTTGGTGTGAGTAAATTATTGCACGGAACACGTCTTGGCATTGATGGAACATCAACAGTTACTTCCAAAAGATTAATATCGTCTCTATCCGCGATATAATCCGGATCTTGGATTGTCATCGCAACTAAAATCACTTGACACGTCATCAGATTTGATCGATTGATCCGATGATGTTGAGTTTAAAATTCCCGACATAGCTCTGCCCATAAATAATAGATTTGCATTACAAACATTTCAGGACGTATTCAGTTTAATATACACATTTTTAATAAGAAATTTAAATAATAATAACATTAAATTCAGATTTTTTAATTTTGTTAATTAAAATTTTGTGTGTTTACGATATTTATCTAAAATATTGATTTTAATTAAAATGAAAATAACAAACAAATTCACAACAAGTTATTTTACCTTACTTTAAACTAAATAATCTAAGCAAAATTATTTACGTAACGACACTCGAATCCAAGCTTGGAGAGGGAGAAGACTCTTCTTTTTCATAACTAAAAAATAAAAAATTATTTTCTTACATATTCGTGATTTTACTATTTTAACTTACTAAATATCCATTTGCGTAATCGATGTTTATCAAGCGAGTGTTGGTCTTCTACTAACATTTTCAAAATAAATTCACTTCAGACGGTGTCGTTCTCCAACAGTTAAAAGTGAGAAGGAGAGTATTATTTTAAACAAACCAAACAAAATTGAGTAACAAAAAAGGACAAATAGCACGTAAAAAATTAGAACAATTAGAAGAAGAAATCCGAAAGCTGTTGTTATTCTTTCGCTTAATGTGTCATGCAACAAATTAGCATAAACTGGTTTGTAGGATATTTAAGCAGCAATAAATTACTTTAAAAATTGTGTTCAAGAAACTGTCCTAACGCTTACAAAATATTTAGATTAGGGATGAACAATAAACTCATACATCAATGAACTGCTTGTGATTTGGATATAAATATTGCGAACAAGTTGGACAGATTTAGTAAAGTTTTACCAGATTTGCCTGTAATAGATGATTCTCATCCAGTGCAATTCTCCGAGCTGTTTTTTTAACGAATGATAGTCGATTTTACGAATCAATTTTCAACCTAGAATAAAAATGTAGTTTGAAATTTAAATTGCAACGAGATGTATGCTTTTATACGATTCCTAATAGTTTCGGGGTACAATAAAAATCCTCGTCGAAAATTGTATTGGTCTGGATTCAATGACCAAGAACGTGCCCATTTCCACTTTGCAGATAATGTAAATCTACCACAAACCGACAAATTTGGGAAAATGCGGCATTTGGTAGAAAAATGAATAAAACATTTTTAGGATAAACACCACCTGATAAATCAATGATTCCATATTTCGGACGTCATGGATGCAAAAAATGTATGCGAGGCAAACCAATTCGCTTTGGTTTTAAATCATAAGTCTTTACACAGAGGAATGAATATTGCATTCAATTTAATATCTATCAGGCAAACTCAACTAGATTATACTGTTAGGTGAATCGGTGAGAATGAACTTTGCAAATGTGCTGAAAATAAATTACCAAAATTTGGAAATCTCCCTGTTTTTGGTTATTTTTACACTAATCCTTCAATAATCAGCAAACCTTCTGCTCTGGGTTATGGAGGTACTGGTTAGTGAGCATCGTTGTGGTAAAGCACCATTGACACAAGTAACGAAAAAATATCAAAGAGGGGAGTTTAAATCGGTGATCGGCAAGGTGGTCACGATTTTGTCGAATGAATTTGGTCAAAAGTCGATACCTGCGTGCATTATTCAGCTTCCCAAAAAAACTCAACTGTAGCTCAGCCAAACGTTGTACATATGTATAATTAATTTACGAGAAGTGTATAAGGACCTCTTCGATAATCACGTGGAAAATTATCGAATTGGCATTCCCGAAAAAAAATGGTATATACCAATTGTCCTGTGGATATTCAACGCGGCAATAAGCAACTCTTGGGTTTTACCAAAATGTAAGGGACGCAAGTTAGACCAACAGAATTTGGCGCCAAAACAATAAGGGACGATCCAGCTCGTCAATGCGGGTCGCATTTAATTACAAATGGTTCGTCAAGAAAAACATGTGCTTAATGTGGACTTAGAACAACTATAATCTGCTTATCATGAGAGATTCCACTGCATGCTAAATGTTTTCAATGTTATCATTCCAAAAATTTTTAAGTATAGACAAAATATGTGCACTTCGGAACTGACTAATTTTGCTGTCGAAAACAACGTAAACTATTGATTGTGGCTCAGAAAATATCGACAACTGGTAAATTATGTAGACAATGTAGCATATTGATTGTTCTGTTTTCTCCATAATATTTTTTCAGTACGAGGACGCTTTATTGTTTTTAAGTTCAAATTTGGGAACTTGTAACAACAAATTCATTAACGGTTAAACATAATTGACGCATGGTACGGCGTGTTCTAACGGAAAACAATTTATTGTGCTAAACGCTTAAATTTTGATAATTATTATGGGAATTTTAATGTCGTTTTAGACTAACTCAAAATAAGTTTTTAGCATTTAGTTAATTATTTCATTTCCCGATAGATGGCTGAAACTCAACTTCGTCAAATCTTTTTAACTTTTAGTTATTCACGAACTTCATCCCCGATCGACATTAAATTTCGATAAAATTAAAGGCAACTGACATCTAACGAAATTGGATTAAAACTTTTTTTAGAAGAATTTTTTAAATTTTCGAATTATTAACTCTACTTGAATATTTTTTCTAATAAATTTCAGTAAAGCACTTGCATTTTCGGATTTTTTTCTTTGATTGACGTTTGACGCAAAGAAACTGCATCGACTGACTAATCAAATCGATAGACATGCTGAATTTTCAAAAATTAAACTATGAATAAAACATCTGAGGATCGGTGAAATTATGGGTCCAACCCTCGGAAATTGTTTACTCTCAGAAGCAAGCTTTATGCGTTGAAACATTTAAATTTTTCGAGATTTCCCCAGAGCATACTCAAACTAATTCCGATGCACCTGTGAAAACGATAAAAAAACAAATTTCTATAAGCACCCAAATTGTTAACACAGATGAAGCATTAACAACCAAGTCTTGCTTCTGATTAATTTAAATCACTTTTCCAGCACTTGGAAAATAATGATTTGCCCGAAATTATATAGTAATTCTTTTAACCGACGGGCAGCTTAGAAATTGGTGCCTAATTAAGCACTCGGTTTGTCTCGCGGTGAACACAAAATCATTTTTATTTCGAGTTAACCAAATACTTCGTGGTTGTCAAAAAAAAATGTGAAAAATAATTCCCAAGAGGAAAATCGGTTTGGGTGCCATTACTTCGTAACGAAAGCGCTATTACAAGTCATAATTCATACAGCTGCATTAAATTTGGTCACAGGATTGGTATCGATTTTAGAGCAAACTACAATTTAAAATACGAAACACCTATAAAGGATAAAGACGGTTTTATGGACAAATGACTATATACTATTGAGTGAGTTTCGAATTCGAACCAAATTAATCACGATCCAAGGTAAACGAAAAACTTGATTCACTTTAACTAATGTGAGTGTTAACTTTGAGCGGATCAAGAATTTTCGAAACTACAGCTATTCATCGAAACAGGATAATAGCTAATGAATAATAAGACTTATATAGTGCAAAAAATATAACAAATAATTTTTTTTTGACATTTGCGACCGGTTTCGAACTGTTTTATTTATTTAGTCGACACAGGCGTTGGATATAGTTATGAATTTGTGTCTATTTATGAATTTTTCGGTCTATTTTATAATGAACCAACAATTTAATTTTCATAACGACCTCAAATTTCATGAACTTAACCCAGCTCAATCTAGGTTTGTAATCACAGTCGCACGGAAACCGCTAATAATGATTCGGTTTATTACCTTGTCTAGGATTAGGATGATTCATCTTATTCTGCGAATATGGCATAAAGGTATCCTGGAAAACACTGCCAATTTCTACGTTAAATACGTATAGCTGTATAAGGTTAAGTTTTAATACAATGATAAAAATATTATATCTTAAAGCTAAAATTGTCTTGAGATTGCAAGCAATATTAAAAAAAGACGGAATAAACATACCCGTGGGAGTCTATAAACAAACCCTGCGAAATATTTCTGTATAAAATAATCAGATGCAATTTTTAACCTTTAATTATGTAAAAGTCTATCCGACTCGTTATAATCTCAAAAACGATTGGAATGGAAAAGATTATTAAATAAAAATGTCCCCCATAGGTACGAGTAGATACAGGTAATTGAACTCTCGTCTAATTTATTTTTATATACCCAAATAATTTTGTAAAACTTTTTCGGGAAATCATAAAATATTATGTTCAACCCACGCCATATCCTTATTTGTGTATACACACACATGCAAAGTAGAGATATTGAAATAGAATTATACAAACAGAAAAAGGATTAAATATTAAAATTCGTTTTTCTTCTGTCGAGGAAATTTTTATATCGCAATGCTTCAGAAATATATCTTTGGGCGTTTTTTGTGAGGGAATATACAAAATATAGTTTGCTGCTTTCTAAAAGAATAAATAATTTACTACGAATAAATTGGGTATTTGTATAGGACAAATTAGTTTCGTCAAACGCACAATGATTTAGCTTATTAAAAATTAAATCGTTATAGGTTTAAATTGCACCTGAATAAGGTTCATTTTGAGTATTTTTGAATAGATGAATAGCCTTTGGTGTTATTCTTAGAAAACCTTCTCCTAAACCGTACCGTAGTATGAAATTAATAATCTGGGATTTATTCTAAGTCGTATTCGTATACTTCATTCATCTGTGGAAACACTGTGCTAGTTGAAAAAAGTGACAAGCTGGACACCCATGGGGTTAAGTGAAGTACGCTGAATTCAATGGTGCTAGTCCCATTTCAATGGTAGTCCCCATTTTTGAGATATCGCTTTCGACATGTTTTGGCTCTGAGTCAAAAATTTCCCAAATATACATTCATTTCCACTCAAAATATACATTCATTTTCAGCGATGGTGTTCCTATTATTCCGGCCAAATAATTGCACCCAGTGGGTTTTTTATACAAAATGTCGTAAAAAATAGGAAATTTTTCGTTGTTCACCACAACTTTGCCGAACATATCAAGACCGAAAAACCACCATATATGTGTGTTTTACTTAGGCTAAGGTTAGCTTAGGTTAGGTTGGAGTGGGTGCTTCCGCACCTATGCCTTCTGTCTGATAGTGCCGGATACGAGCATAGAAAATTGTCTAAAATCTCATCCCCCTCTTCGGCCATGCAACTTCTACAAAGTCATTCGTTTGTAGAACCAGCATTCTCGCATGTTTTTCAAAAGACAGGGTCTTGTCAGTTTTAGCAAAAGCTTCTCACAGAAGACTCCGGCTCCTCCCTTGCCGCCTTGAGAAACGTGAGTCCACCTGTGCAGAGATCCGAATACACAGTTAAAGCTAAATACAACTGGCTGTCAGCATACTTATTCCAAACACGATGCTCATTTCAAATAAGATACAAAGAACACATAAAAACTGAAAATCATAGGTACACTAAATTCAATAATAAATTTAACCATTTTGGACAGAATCAAAAAAGGACCCAAATCAGATAGGTTACAAGATCTTGGTATACATTTTGGGCTCAATTTGACTCATGAGTCATGAGACATTTGTATACTGTACGGATACAAATTTCCCATGAGTCATTAGTCAAATTGCGGCCAAAATTCACATCCTGAAAATATACAAAAACAAAAACACCAACAATTTACTTAACGACAAAACCAACACAAAAACCTTATTCTCGTAGATCGATATTTCGCTTAAAAAAGAGGATGGAACTTGGGTAAGAGGTTCTAAAGAGAAGACTGATGTATTTCGATGATACCTTCCAACCACTACTAAGACAAACGACCAATGAAAATATACTGTCAATCCACAAGCTAGATGATTTTGATATACGCCCAGTAACTCTGAAAGAATTAAAAGAAGAAGTAAAAGGCAACATGAATGTTAAAAAAGCCCCAGTAAAGTAAAGTAAAGGATTTCGTAAGCTATTACACATAAATAACCGGACAAGTGGTGCAGTGGTTAAAGCTTCGGCACTTGGACCGGGAGGTGCTGGGTTCGAATCCCATCAGAGGCTAGATGCAAATCGAATTTTCATCATCGATTACGATCGGTGATGCTAATAAATACAACTACGACCCTCTGATGGAGTGCAGAATTCCGTGTCACGCGCCGACCCACCTTCCATGTTAATGTACAGGTTGACATGGAGCTTGCAATGTGCAGGTGGTATACTGTAGTTGTGAGTAGGTGGAGATGATGTTGAGTGAATGAGTGGTATCACAATTCGCCTAAGTGTGAAGTAAGCAACGATTGAAACCTAAAAAAAAAAACCTACACATTAATAATGCAAGCTTTTGGTTAAAATATGTTCCGTGGCAATGGAAAGTAGCAGAAGTAATCATGATAGCAAAATCTGATAAACCGCCTAACTATAAAAAATCATACAGGCCAATTTCTTTGCTGCCAATTTTGTCAAAACTCTTTGAAAAATTATTACTAAAAGAATTAAACCAATAATTGAGGACCGAGAATTAATTCCTCCACATTAATTTAAATTCAGAGAAAAGCACTCCACAATTGAACAGGTTCCGATGCCAAGCTCAAGTAGAGAAAGCATGTCACAAAGAAAAAATAAGAACTTAGTATTAAGTTTACAGGTAGAGGCTCATAGGTAGAAGGCCTGAGCTTACAATGCACAACAAGGTGCTGCTATATCGGCAAATACTGAAGCCGATATGGACCTACAATATTCAATTCTGGGATTATACAAGGCAAACAAACGCCAAAATGATTCAAACGTTTAAAAACAAGATTCTCCGTAGCATCGTAAATGCTCCGTGGTACACAAAAAATGAACTTCATATTCGTTGTGTGAACTCGTTTTATTGAAATAACAACCCCTATTTTGCTGAACTTATTGTTTTTTCTTGATTCCAGCACTCAAATTATTCAATCAGCTCGCGTAATACTCGCCAATGGGGTAGTTTTTTCTATTTCAAGATTCTCATAGAAAATTATCACACGCGTATTTATCAAAAAAAAAACTAACTTCTCGACATTACTAGCAGATGAAACTATCTTCGCTTTCATAGGAGCCGATTCTCCAATTTCTCTCGGTTGTTTTGACCGCTACCGAATATTTTATTGTTGTAGATATCGGAGCAGCTCCTCATTGTAAAATCTAGCTCGAATATGTTATTGCTAGACCTAAGACCTTTCAATTGAAAGTATGTATCACATAACGATCACCAATTTATTTCTTGTCACAAATTCACAGGCGAGAGGATCCATTACTGATGGTTGTTAAACAAATAATAAAAAGCGTGCGTCTTCAAACTTTAGCTTTATAAAGTTTGTACCGTCGATCGCAGCAAACTTTTTGAAACAACAACTGCTACCAGCTCTACTGCAGTGTACATAAAAAAGAGTTTAACTACGACTTGTATAATAATTATTATTTCTAAACAATATTGTACATAAAATATCAATAACAGCTTTTTAATTTAAATGAGATAAAATATTGACATTATTATTCTTATTTTAAATACGTAACTATAAACTTTTCTAATTTATCATATATACTGAAAATACATTAAATCTGTTCTATTCTATACATTACAATATTTAAAGTATATGATACCAATTATAAATGGGGATCGATATGTTTTTGTCTATTGGTATGTACTCGTAGTGTTGTAAAGGGTGTTGTTTTTAGAGGTTCACAATTTTAAATATAAATAGAACAAGAACAATAGAACGCAGCTGGCGCGTACATGGCGTAATATGGAGGTCCAATATTGCTGAATATTATGTTTCAAGTGTTCAATCGTGTCTGGTTTATTGGTGAAGACAAGTGACTTAACATATCTCCAAAGAAAATAATATAATGAAGTTAGACCACACGATCTCGGTGGCCAATTAACAGGACCATTACGTGAAATTAGTTTTTCATCAAATGTTTCTTTGTGGCATGTGTCACTGTCTTGTTAAAACAGGATGATTTATGCCAGCCAATTTGGGTACAAAAAAGATAGAAATCATGTCTCGATACCGTTCACCGTTGACTGTAACATTCCGCCCATCATCGTTTTTGACGACATATGGGCCAATGATTTTCTGGATGCAATGGTGTTATGGCAAAGGCTTGTGGATTATCTTTACTTCAAATCCGACAATTCTGTTATACTCATTCAACCAAAAGTAAGCTTCATCGCTAAACAAAACTTTGTTTGGAAAATCAACATCAATATCAATTTGTGCTTCAGCCCATTGGCCGAATTGGCGGCGTGTGTGATGGTCTGAAGGCTTTAGTTTATGAACAAGTTGAATTTTGTATACACGTTAACCAAGATCCTTAGATAAAATCTTCCATAAAGTGGATGGACCCATCTTCAGTGTCTGAGAACGACGTTGAATTGATTGATTTCGGTCTTCCTCAATGTTTCGCTGTACAGCGTCTATCGCTTGTCCGACACGCACTGTTTGACATCTTATGACGGGCGATTATGACGACCGTAAAATGAACGCGATGCGATGCACGATGAGTTTGGCGAACAGAACCATTACTTTGATAAAACTTTCAACAATTTGCAAGCGTTGCTCTGGCGTGAGTCTATTTATTATAAAATTGCAAATTAAACTAATGACAATGCAAATGTTAGCTGTCACATCGGTTGTCAAATAAAACAGTGTTGCCAACTTAAAGGTCTGAACCTCTAAAAAAACACCCTTTATAAACGAATAATATTCGATCGATAACATAAATTTATTATCTATTTTGTTGTGTAATTATAAATAAATATTGATTAAATATTTGTATAGAAAATCTGTTTAGAAATTATTGGTTGGGATGGATTTAGAATGTTTGTCGTTTGGTATATTATAACGCCGTGGTTCAATAAGCGTTTATTTAAAGAAATTGAAAAATTCACTTAGCACTCACTAATTTTGAAAATATAATTTGTTATCACCAATTAATTATCAACCTACATGCCATTCAACCTTGCGTCACATATTTTAGCAATGACATTAATTTATGTTGATATAATTTTTATGATATAAAAATACATTTTTATTAAAAAAAATTGTTCGTGATATTTTTAGGTGACGTTTAGTAGGCAACCAAATATTTACTCGAAAAATTAATACAAGTTTTTAATTGGCTGTTTACTTTTTTTGTACTAATTAGATTACCACGTAATTGGAACTGTTGGCTCCGATCAATGTTGATTATTTATTTCATTTCTAGATGTATCAACGATATGTTAATTATTTCAACTCTATTTATAGATTTGAATTTATGTTTCATGGTGAGTGCATTGATCTCTGCTTGGCGCCTTCCAATACGATATGTCTTATGAACAGCCCTAATGTTCTTTGTATGATACATACAAATATACAGTATATATAAGAGGGTTTCTATTTATATATTAGGATTGGGAAACCCTAGTGCTGCCATCTGTAACTGACCAATCTATCATAAAGTTACCTTGTTAAGGATAGCCGCAAGTAAAAATCGATAATGCAGATTGTGTCTCGACTACTTCAGCCGAAAGTAACTAATCTACAATATCGGTCGAAAATATATAAATATTCATTACAAACAACAAATAAAATTAAAATACCGACTTTAATTTCGTATTTTCATGAGCTAACTTCGAAAATTTGTAAACATTTAACGTTTAAAGTGTTATGTTTGGAAAAGGTCCCGTTTGGACCGGTTCGTTGATGGTTATCGCTGGAAAACTTTCCAGGTCAAGTTTCATTCGGGACATTCATTTCGTTCGGGAAAATTAAGAGGAGTGAAATACACATGCAAATTTCGAAATATTGTAAAATTTTAACGTTTAAAATGTTATATCTGGAAAAGGTTTCTTTAAAGTCGGTTTGTCGACGGTTATCGTAGAAAATTTGTCCAGGTCAGTTTTCAAGTTGGAAGTTCGAGGAAATTGAGGGGAGTGAAATACACGTGCAAACTTCGAAAATTTGTAAAAGCCTAACGTTTAAGGTGTTATGTCTGGAAAAGGTTTCGTTTGAATAGGTTCTTGGATGGCTATCGCTGGAAAATTTTCCAGGTGAAGTTTCATGTTAGGAGTTGGGGTAAATTGGGTGGAGTGAAATACACGTGCAAACTTCGAAAATTTGTAAAAACCTAACGTTTAAAGTGTTATGTCTGGAAAAGGTCTTATTTGAATCGGTCTGTCGATGGTTATCGCTAGAAAATTTTCCAGGTCAAGTTTCGTTTTAGCAGTTTGGGAAAATTGAGGGGAGTGAAATTCATGTGCAAATTTCAAAAATTTTCTAGTTCCAGATTTTTGCAGATTCGCTCTATCGTCAAGACATAAAAATTGGTTTTAAAAAATTATCTGCCTTTGTATGTGTATGTGTGTGTGTGTGTGTGTGTGTGTGTGTGTGTGATATGTGCGGACCAAAAGTTTGTGGCCTCTTTACAGCACAGACCGAGCGAATGAGCGGAGTGAACACTTTATCCCATTGATTTTCGGCCGAATCAATTTACAATTAATTAGGCGGAATTCGCAATGTTTGACAAAAAAAAAGACGATTTCTCTACACAAATGCCTCCTTACAGCTCAGTCGGATTGATTAATCGGATCTTCATACTTGAGTTTTTTCGAATAATTAGGTGATCTCAGTGATAATTGGCTGAATCCGGGGCACTGAAAGAAACAGAGCTTTTGCGTTTTTGCAAATAATTCCAAAATTAATTTATTTTTGAAAAAACTGATATGAACTAAACGATTTTAAGTAAATTTTGCAATGATATCGGTCTAGATTAGTTTTCCTAAATATAAGCGACAATATGATTTTTGATAAAAAAAACTGTTTTCTAAATTAAATAAGGACATCATCACAGCCAAGAAGGATTGATTGATCCAGATGGAACCTCATAATTAAGCTTTTTGCAAAAATTTGGAGGTATCTCTGTTGTTTGACCGAAATCCGTTTATTGGAAGTGGTATCTTGGAAAGTTAAGAAAGAGTTTTTTCGTTTTTGCAAAGGTTTTGGAAAGTATGTAGCATTTACAGAACAGCTATTAAAATCAAAGAAACGATTAAAACTTGTTCAGATAATTTTTTAAATTTTACTGAATATCACGAGTTTTGATAAAACAAATTCATTTCGCGAAAACTCGGTATCTATACAGTCCAGGCGGATTGATTATTTGGAATAAAACTTCATCTTCCCCCTCCCCCCTTGCTATCTGTTCTGGGACCAAGGCTCTCCCAACTCTTTCGCGGTTTGCTTATTTACGTCCTAACCTTTACGCCTGTATTGACCAATTCGAGGACGTATGGATATAGGTCCGGTTTTATCACCGTCTGCACATTGCATAGCTCCATGCAAGCCTATACTGGGCATGGAAGATGGGTCATAGATGTGTTCCTTTTCATCACAAATCGTAATTTGTTGATGAAAATTCCTGCCCCTATCAGAATTAGAATCCTGTACCTCCCCCCGATCCAAACGCCAAAGCTTTAACCACTATACCACTTGGTCGGTAAAACTTCATCTTAACTTTTTTCCTTTACTTGGGAGATCATTACGAATTTTGGTGAAATGTTTGTACATGGTTTTGGTGAAATGTTTGCATATGTAAACATCCCTAATAAAAAAAATTCGCGCGTTGGTCACATGATCACAACAAATCCATTATTAAAGTAATTTGGGCCAAATATAATTCAAATAGGCCAAAGTTTCAAAATTAAACATATATTTTGCTCGCAAGGTATCCGAAAATGTCTGATTATTCATTAATTAAGTTAATTATAACCAAACCTATCTGGGTAGTATAAACGGACCTGGACTAAAACGCTGGAAAATAAAAAATTATTTTGCAAATACGCCATGTTTGTTTTCTGTCGTTGAATGTCATCTTGTTAGTTGAATGTTTGACATTTATCGCTATGGAGTCATATTCGATGGAATAACTGTCCAAATAAAATATCCATCGATCGTTTGTAGCGCAAATTCGAGGCTACGGATTCTGTGGCGGATGCACCAAAGCCTTGCAGGCCAAAAACTTTTCCCACACCAGATAATATCGCTGTTGTAAGGTAAAGTGCGAGAAATAATCCGAAACAATCAACAACGTGTCGATCACTTGAATTGGCCATTTCAAAGATCCCATCCAGACTTGAATGAAAGACGGGATTGCAAAGGTTCGTCGAAAACGCTTAATTTCGCGTCGCTCAAATGTGGCCTGCAAGACCACGCGGTTTAACGCCATATATTACTGTTTATGCGGATTTTTTAAAACTAAAGTGTACGTTGATTGTTCAGGTACGATCTTAGACCTAAAAAACTACATCATTGGCGAGATAAATGCCAGAGGAACGTTATTAGAAAATGTCATCAAAAGTTTTGACCATCTGATCGACGACTGTAAATTCAACTTGATTCAAAAATAAATATTTGTAGTTTTAGTTTGCGTTTACTTTCCTGCGTCTCCATTGAACAACCCTTTAATTGTTGTTCAGGAGGTGCCGGAGGAAACGAAATTTTGAAAAAAGCGCCTCAAAGATTTATCCTCGGCAAGCAAATATGTCATACATGACTAAAGGGTTAATTTTTATGACGATAGGTTAAGTGATTAGAGCACCCATTTAACACAAACGGACATGAAGTTCTCCTTTAGTAATATAGTTATTAGGGCTTGTGAGTTAGAAATGTTTAGTCTACTAACACTACTAACACAGAAAATTACTTAAGCGACTTTTGTTGTATACTCGCATACAAAAATTTGTTTCATTCCCCATTTAGAGATAACGACGAGTCCAATTTATACCGAATTAAGGATATACTTTACTAATTAACCTAATATGATACTAATTAACCGAAAGTTAGATACATTCAACATGCATCAGGGTTTCGAAAGAACATAATAAATAATAAATCGCTTTTTACATAAAAATTATCTTAAATATTATTTTTATTAATTACGAAATACAATTCATTTTTTAAGTCCACGGATAAATGATTTACTCACAGAAGTGTCCATTTCCTCGTACTCCAATTATCCAATTTCCAGAAAGCAAATTAGTGTCGAATCCATATATTAGGATGCACTGGATAGCAAGCAGGTTCTGATATAAAATCAATAATCCCGAGTTTTTGGAACCCCAATAATGGAACTAAAATACTAAAACAGTGCCACCCGACGTACGAAGCTACACCAAAGATGCAATCAAAAAATGGGCCACGCAAATTTGTATCCTCTTAAAATGTTTTAAATAAATAATTTTTTAAGAAAATGTTTTGAGTTTTTACTTCCTACTTCATATCAACTACAGCCCCTTCATCACTATCCTTGATACCGCGTGATTATGAAGCTAGATGACGTCCTCTTAGTCTAGTTGATGTGCCTGAAGCATTCGATGGGGATGATGGTGTATTCAGAGTGTCAACGAATATGTGTTGCCTTCCGGAATTCATTGTAATTTCCGTTCCGCTTTTGCGTTGCTTCCATAAATTTTCTATCCCCGATTCCTTCACTGGATCGGCCAGGGACACGTCATGACAAATCATTTTATTTCAATCAATTCTGTATTTTAATCTAAGAGTACTTGTAGTTCCGTTTGAAGAGCAAATATTGTCTAAAATTATAAAATTATACATTAAACTGTTACTAAAGAATGATTTAAAAAACCATTACCGTATAATCAATTTTACATGTGTCGTTTGTTACACAATTATCTTTTGAAGTCATCATGATTCGAGACAATATTTCCTTGATTTTAAACAAATTATTCTTTCCAAACTATTCCTTATCCAATATTTGAGCTTGCACGAAATTTGCTTAGCCCATTTTATACCAGTCAGTAACACTTCCTGCTACCATATCGATAGCTGAAAATTTTTGCAACTAACAAAACATTTTGAACAAATTGCATTTGACAAAAAAAAATTTCAAACGCACGAAAATTTTTTTTTTTGTCAAATATATATCAAAAATAAAAATGAGCACTAAATTTAGATCTATTTGCAATTTTTGGTTGGCAAGCTGGAGGAAATCATTTGCTCAAAAGATAAAAATATTTCAACGCGAGTGTGGAACTGGTGGGCGGGGCATAAAGCATTTCACGAAATTCGATTGGTGCAGGGCGCGGAAGCGCGTGTGCCAAATTTTATTTCTACAAGTACGGTGAACCAAATAAGTCTGCGTGCACCCTGTCTGTTTATTAAAAATCAATAAAAATACTACATAAACATATTTCGAATCTTATTCTTTATTAACAAAAATTATAATTATTCTTAATTAAAACCATTCAAACAAAAATTAGTCTAAAAATTTATTAAATTAAAAAAATATATTTTTTTATCTTTGAACTACAAAATTCATTGCAAAAAAAGTCTGCGTACGTTTGAAATAATATTAAAAATTCAACAAATGAGATTTTACATTAATATTTCGTCGGATTCCCTTTAGCTCGAATAACGGCCTAAAGCCTGCTTTTCATTGATCCAACTTGGTTTGACGTCACCTGTGATGATATTTTAGCCCATTCCTCTAAAATTTTGGATTTCAGAACAGCTTTAGAAGATATATGGTGTTTGCGCACTTGCCGTTCGAGTAATTTCCGGCGATTGAGGGGGTGTATTTAATTGTTTTCTCACGTTATAGAAGCAATTCTTTGACTACGTAAGCCGTATGTTGAAAATCTCGCTTTTGGATTAATCTTTATTATTTTCACCAGTTCACGCTGCTCGCGAATCGTCAGATTTTTGGTCATCCCGGTCGAGGCTTAGGGAGAAGCGATCCCGTTATATTATGATTTTGAACCACTCTTTGAATGGTAGATTTTGATCTTTTTGTTAATTCGGCAATATTTCCAAGAGATTTGTATTGATTTTTTAATTTAATAATTAATTCGCGCATCTCAAAAGACAGTTCACTGTTACGACGTGACATTTTATTCGTTTTAAATATTTTATTGATGCTAAAGTTTCAAAACAACGTAAAATACTAAAAAAGGTGTTGTGTTTCATCAAGGTGTTTTAAACTAAAACAAAAACATAGTGCAAAGAACGCAAACTTTTTTGCAATGAATTTTGTAGTTCAAAGATAAAAAAAATATATTTTTTTCATTTAATGAATTTTTAGACTAATTTTTGTTTGAATGGTTTTAATTAAGAATAATTATTATTTTTGTTAATAAAGAATAAGATTCGAATTCAGACAGGGTGCACGCATACTTATTCTGTTCACTGTATGTACGCAGACTAAATTGTTTGAAATTTTCGTGAACACTGTGAACACTATTCAACACTGTTGTATCCGTACATATCCTTTCATATATACAAAGTGGTCTCTAGACAGTATCCCTATCGAATGCGTACATATAAAGAGCAACCAATTTTTATCTGTTCCTGTACAAAATAATATTTAAAATAACATTAAAATAAAATAAGATTTTTCTTTATCCGGGTATACTCGTATAATACTACACACTTTAACTTTAATCCTTGTTTGTACTTCTACGTCCATAATGTAATATAGATTTAATGTGCAAGCACCTGTTTGCTGTGTACGTATTTCCGTTTTGCGTCGAAGATACAGCATATTTTCTCATCCTTTTATATGGGCGGCAGAAGGTTATTAATCTTAAAATTATATTCCATATGGTGTTCGTACACAATATCGATATTTACAAATAATATAAGCGACATGAAAACCATATGTTTGTACAGAATCCTTAATTTTGTTTATTTTAACACTTATGGTAATTATAAGACGAAAAGAACGATGTTGTTTAAGTGTTATGTATTGTGTGTGAACCGAAGGATACACACCACATAATGTTACAACATACACGCATAGTGTGAATGTTTTTCTCACGCACAAACAAACGGAGATGTGTACCCAAGATAAGGATTTTTGTATTCTGCATGCGTATTTCGCAAGAATCATATTAAATTTTAGACGACAGACGTTTGCTTCATTTAATGCGAAGGATGAAACCTACGAAAATTAATTTTGGAAAAGGCGTTGATCTTTTTAGTTTATTTCGACATAAATTGCATTTTTATGAATAGACAGATTTTTAATTTTATCTTATTAGTTTTATTGCTGTTTGTGTTCTAAACCTTAAACCGCCTCCATGTAACGACTCGTATGCATATATTCAATCTATGTAGACAAATAAGTTGTTGTGGTACATTAATTATTTTATTGTATTTGCTGACAGTTTTTTTGTATTGTATTTATCCAGCATGTTACAACAATGCATTATTGTCTTTCTAGATATGCATACATACAAATTAATGACTTGAATTTATTGATTACAAAATCACAAGTATATACCGCGTCTGTACTTAGCATATGCTGTTTGAAGTATTTTGTAATAATTACATGTTTATGAATTATATTGATGTAAATCGATAGAAGAATTTATGATTTGTCATGTAGCTGCGGAAGAGGTAACAGTCGGATTTAAAATTATTGTACGGAAAATAGCAGACAGTTACATGATTGACATCAATAATTTTTATAACAATTTAATAAAATAACAATTTAATAAAGTTACCGCCAAGGATGCGTATCCATTGCTGCTTATCGATGGATTGTTGGGTCGGCTGGATCAAACAAGATTTATATCAAGCATCGACTTGAAAGATGCCTTCTGGCAGATTCCGCTTGACCCACAATCCAGAGATAAGACGGCATTTACGGTACCTGGACGGCCTTTGTATCAATTCACGGTCATGCCTTTCGGATTGTGCAATGCACCACAAACGATGTGCCGCCTCATGCACAGGGTGATCTCGCATCAATTACACGATCGTGTGTTCGTCTACTTGGACGATCTCCTAATAACCTCGGCCACTCTTGTAGATCATTTTGCCTATTTCGCGAGGTTGCGAATCTTTTGAAAAAAGCGGGATTGACCATAAACGTAGAAAAAAAGAAGGTTTTTGCTGAAGGAGGTGAAATATTTGGGCTGCGTGGTAGAAGATGGTTGTCTTCGAACCGATAGTGAGAAGGTTAAAGCGATTGTGGATTATCCTGTACCCAAGACCACTAAGCAAGTTCGACGTTTTCTCGGTATGTGTGGCTGGTATCAGCGTTTCATCCGAAACTTTGCCACCATAGCTTCTCCACTAAGAGACCTTACAAAGAAAGGTTCTAAAATCAACTGGTCCGCGACTGCAGACAAATCATTTAATTTATTAAACCAATCTTTGACCTCTGCACCCGTCTTGATAAATCCCGATTTTCAGAAACCTTTTTACGTACAGTGTGACGCCAGTACCGTTGGCGTAGGAAGCGTGTTGTTTCAACTAGATTACGCCGGAGAAGAGCACCCTATAGCCTTTGTATCGCAAAATTTGAATGCCGCTCAAAAGAATTACTCCATTACAGAACTGGACTGTTACGCAGCGGTACTGAGCGTCAAAAAGTTCAGACCGTATGTAGAAGGGTATTCATTTACGATTTATACAGATCACGCGAGTCTTCGGTGGCTTATGTCACAAAAGGATTTGTCGGGACGGTTAGCTCGATGGAGCCTAAAGCTCCAAGCTTTCGACTTCGAAATCGGTTATCGTAAGGGTTCCGTTAGCGTGGTACCCGACGCGTTATCGCGGGCATTTTCTGAAGAGCACGGCAGTTTGTTACCTGTAGGTAACATAACTCATCGATTGCGGTTATCGAAAACCAGAGCATACTAGAACCACTCCAGATAGATTTAGAAGCACCTGAATTTGATGAACCTGAGTACCAGAACCAAATTTTAAAAGTTCAAGAACTAGATCCAAACTGCCATAATTTTCGTGTAGCAGGCAACAAACTATTATTTACTCCCTACTTTGGTAAACGATACGAACCCGGAGATACAGATCTTCCTCTTTGGAGGCTGGTAGTTCCTGCTAAACTTATTAGTTTGTTGATTAATCAAGCCCAATCTTCGCCATCTTCAGCACACATGGGGACTTCAAAAACACTCGAGCGCCTCCGGCGGGAATTTCTTTGGAATAAAATGGCTCAAGACGTAAAGGAATTTGTTACTAATTGCCTCGTGTGTAAAATGAACAAGCCAGTAAATTATAACACCAGACCTGAAATGGGACATCAATTTGTTTCGGAACGCCCTTTTCAGAGATTATATGTCGATTTGTTAGGACCTTATCCTCGATCGAAGAAGAGACACGCTTATATTTTAATCATCCTTGATCACTTCTCCAAATTCTCCATTCTTAAACCTTTGAGGGAAGCATCTGCAACATTGATTTCAAAATACCTTGAAAATGAAGTATTTATGTTATTTTCAGTACCTGAATTCATAACTAGTGATAATGGAAAACAATTCACTTCAAAACTATTTCAAGATCTTTTATCCAAATATGGAGTTAGACATATCCGAACGCCCATTTACTCACCCCAGAGTAACGCTTCGGAGAGGGTGAATAAGACCATACTAACTTCTGTTCGTTCTTATCTCAGAGATAATAGACACAACGAATGGGATTTGCACCTACCCGAAATTGCCGCTGCCCTACACAATGTGATACATAGCTCCATTAACTTTTCTCCACATTTTGTAGTATTTGGACAGCATATGACACTACATGGGTCGGAATATAACTTGCGGAGATTCCTTTCAGACCCAGCTGAAAACGAAGCTTGCGTCATTGCTAAGCCTGACCGCTTAAATCTAATTCGCGATAAAATATTGCATTATCTTAAAATATCCCATGATAAATCTGCGAAGCGTTATAACTTACGTAGCAGGAACCGTCGATTTTCAGTAGGCCAATCTGTCTTAGTAAGATCATTTGCTCAAAGTAAGGCGGTAGACAAATTTTCTGGCCATTTCATGGTGGCAACTGTATGTAATTATATTAATTTATAAATCTTATCATATACCTCCAACTAATATATTTGCATTAGGTTAATCCATTTTTTTTGTTGTCTCGCTAAAAGTTGGAGTTATATGATGAAGAATTATAAACCCCTTAGTATTAAGTAGTAGGGTTAGTTAGCACCTTAGTTGTCTCGCTAAAAGTTGGAGTTATATGATGAAGAATTATAAACCCCTTAGTATTAAGTAGTAGGGTTAGTTAGCACCTTAGTTTATAGTGTTACTTATATACCATTTATTTCGGCGTTTTTTTTGTTGTTTTGGCAATACGAATTAAATTTTTTTTCGATTGGAATATTTTTTTAAATTGCACTTGTTTTTATTTTATGGGTATTGCGATTTCGTGTTGTTTTGTATACTTCTATTGATTTCGTTCAGGTGATTACATCCAAAAGGATGAAATAAAGTGTTACTTGAGATGAGGATGCTGCTGAGGTGAGTATACAGGGTAGGTAACTTGTGTAGTCTTTAGCTGGTTCCCATCTTCCTTTTACGGTCAGCACAGATCCCTCTATGTTCTGGATTCCCCACCCCATCTGCTCCTGAGTCCTAGTCAGCGTAATCGACCGTTCCAGAACCTCTGGTGGGATAATTTCAATCTGATAACGAGTGGTGGACCATCGTCATCTTCGGTGCTTTACACCCACCAGTGCTAATAACAGTACGCTCTCGTTACAATGAATATAAATCAAGGATTCGTAACTATAGGTGTTCATGTTAAATGCTTTATTATACGCCATTTACATGCAACCACCAACATTTTTCTTCCGCAAAACGAACAAGATATAACAATGACTTGACTCCGCAAAAACCACTATGAAAATGTAAATATTGCCATAAAATATATTCGATCCGAGTATTTTTATGGCAACATTTTTAAAATTAACAAAAAAAATATTTTATATTTATGTTAAGGATTCATCATAAAAACAGACGCCATAGATGAAAATGTAAATTTCGCATTTGAATTAATTAAAAATAAATTAATAAGTTTCCTATAACAAATATATGTTTATTTCTTTCTCACATATGGAATATTTTTATATAGAGGATGCTTCTTATTTACCTGCAAAAATGTGCAGACGAAAATAATTGTTTACATGTAAATGGGGCATTATTCTCCTTATTAACCCTTTCAGACCTGTTGTAAATGAGTATACACAAACTTTTCAAAGAGACGTAGTATTCACGAAATTCATATTTACTCCTCTATTGCATATTTGTTTCAGTTTTTCTATCTCTTTTTCATCATTCTATTACAATAAATTCCCATCAAACCACAAACATGAGATCAGCAACTGCATTCAATAAAACGTCAAGGTACAATCACGTGTTTTTAAGTAGTGGCAATCCTTTTTTAGCCCATTTAGTGCACATTAAAAAAATCCTTGTAAGCCAAATAATGTTTTTTCCACTATTAGTCTAGTCGTAGAAGGCATCATTATTATGTGTTTTAGTAGCCTGAAAAACAAAATTTCTCGGCTAGTGGTTAATAATATTTTATTATTGACCGCTATAGTTAATAATGAAAAATGAACACTAGATGTAATGCGATTAAATGGATAGGGAGATTATGATTATTCTCCATATTGATAAAAATTAAAAACTTTTGGGGCAGCAGCTCTGCCAAAACTTTTGTTGAACGCCAATTTGGCTCAACAAAATTAAAACTTCAAATAACAAAACAAAGTGCAGTGTCATTTTAAATTAAAGCTTACTACAATTCGGTAAAAAATTCGGGCTACTTCGACATAGTTAATATTATTATAGAGCAAGTGTTTCCTTCATCAAATTAATTTTCTTATCAACAAAAAAACCTTATAGGCTGGAACGTTTTGTCGAGGTAGTCCGTTAAATGAATATCCTAAATCTTAATCAAGAATGAGTGTAGCTCAAAAGTTTTCAAAAGGACTTTTGATTTTTTTTAACGTTTAATTTTAATTGGGTGACAGATGAAATTTATACTTTAAGGTTGCCTCAAATTTGTGCATTTTATAGTTCGAAGTTTCGGCAGGTTCACACTAATCCTATTTGCATTGACCGTTCCTCTTATTACCCTTTCTGGCATAACGAATGCTCGTATATACCTATTTAGTTCTGCAAAATATTCATATTTGATAATTCTGGGGTGGCGTATTATTCGAATGGTACGCCGCTGGATCCTATCCTGTAACTGGAGAGTAGGGTATACGATATGCTCCACTCCAAACTTGAAAGCAATACTATATACATTGTCTACTTAAAATCTTTTATATCTGGAGAATCTGATTCAATTTAAATACCCTTCTGCATCTATTGAGGAAGCCAAGTTTTCGTAAAGCTGACTTGACCAATGTAACAATGTGTGCATTCCATTTTAAATTGTTACTAACAATAAACAAGGGTTTCCTTGTAATCTCCTTTACGTGAGAATGTGCATTTGTTTGTTTTACTTTTCTCGAAACTTCCTAGTTTCTTTCTCTCTACTCAAATATTGTTCTCAAATCGATATTAAGCAAAATAATAAGTCGCGTAGCAGTTAAATGTTTAGTTCCGGCGGAGTGAACTCCACCTCGAATAAAATAGAAGAGTACAATGTGGCTTCATCTGCAAAGCTACGGATATAAGGTTAACAGTGCTATTCAAACTGACTCCCGAGGGACTCCTAAATTTAGGGAGTGTGTCGTACATTATTTTCCATTCAACACAGCGTTCATATTTCGATTTTTGAGAAACTTTTCATGCCACAAGTTTGCAAATGAGATTCTCATGCCAAACCTTATAAAAACCTTTAGATAAATATATCCAATGCGATTGTCAATTTACTTCTTTGTTTTTCTAGAACGAGATTACATTTGTTTCCGACAATCATCAAGAGATCAGTTGTGGAGCGGCTTTTCGGATATCATGTAGCAATATCACCTTCCGCCTTCCTTTGCCCGTAAATGGTCTTTTTCCTTCAAAACATCACTTAATTTGATCAATTGGGCCTAATAACATTCAGCTGTAATAGTTTGACTAGGTTTCAGAAGCTCGTAGTAAATGACTTATTTCCAATCCCACCAGACACACAGTAACACCTTCTTGGCATGAATATTCATTTTTGCAAGTGGCGTTGATGACTGGCCTAGCTCAATCCATGTTTTTCTGCGTTTAGGATTATCGTACAAAATCCACTTTTCATCACCCATAACGATTTTGTGCAAAAAATTCTTTCTTTTGTATCGAGAAAGCAAATTCATGCAGATATCAACCCTTCGGTTTTTGTTTTCTTCGGTCAGGTTATGAGGAACCAATTTTCCTTTCCTTCTGTATTTTCCCATTGCATGCAATCGAATTGATATTGCTTGGTGAGTAACTCCTGGCTGTTCTGCAAGCTCTTTGGAGTTTTTTTTTCCTGGACTTTCATCCAGGAAAACTATAAGTTGTTCGTCTTGAAGTTGTGTTACTGCACCTGAACTTGGATCGTCCTCAAGACTAAAATTTAAAAAAAACACTGAAAGTGTTGTGAATCACTGAAAGTTATGTCATAAAAACAACAACGACCAGTACATATATCCAAAATGGCGGGCGATTTAGATGCGTTCAAGTACATTTGATGCAACCAACTTCAGAGCCGAGATTCTAATTGCACACCTAATACTATTAATCTGAAATTATTATTTTTATTTCAAGGTAATTCACTATGATGGTTAATGCTTTTCTCAAAAACGATGGCGACGCCTGACACAATTGTATTGACCGGTAGTTTGAGGGGTTAATTTTATCATAACTATACGTTTCAGTAGTATCATCGCACTCTTCCAGGCGTTAGGGTATTTACGTGGCTTAGGAAAGGAGAAAACAATTTAGTTAATATCTGAGCCAAGTCACTGCCAAACATCTTCAAAATTCGAATTTGATTGCCGACAGATTCGACCCTATTCAGGTTCATGTTTCTGAAGGCAATTTCTTCCGAGCAGTAGATTTGGACATTTTTGGAATCACAATACGAAATTGATGGAAGTATAACTTTATTCAAATCATGATCCTCTTAGCAAAGCACTCCAGCAAAAAATTTTGAAATTTGATTTAATGCCGTGTCCAAAAAATGTTAATTCAAATCCAATATACGAGAAATTGGTTAACTTCAAAAATATATTACATAACAATTATGTTCTCTCTTAGACGATTACAGCCACTTTGTAAGTCGATCTCTGAGATTTTTGCTAGTTGGCTTAGTGCAGTGTTCATAAAATTGTTAATTCAAATCCGATACAAAGTAAATTGGTTAAACGTCAGAAATTTATCACATGAGCCCTACGGGTCATATTGAAACAAGTCTTTCTGATTTGAATATTTAAAATTGTCTCTTTTAAATGTTTATAGTCACTATGTGAACCAATTTCTGAAATTATTTTCTTTATTTTACTTATTATAATACGGCATATAATTAAAAACGAATCAACATTAAATATTATATTTGAAAATAATTGTTTATATTACTAAAATACACTGTTAAAAATGTACAGTACCAAAAATTATTTTCTAATAAAGTAATTATTTTTCAAGTAATGCACACTGAACTACATTAACTTCCAACCGATTAATGAGTTTCTTGCTCGAGGAGACTTGGAAGTTTCAAAAACAGCGCTTTTCTTATTTCCTCAGGTCCTCACTCAGTATACCACATAAGTTTTGTTTTGTAAGGGAGTTTATGTGAAGTACCATGCTAGTTTTTAAAAACTTCGGTTTGAACCAATTTGTTACTAGTTTATGGTGTTTGAACTTATTCGGAATGGGACAGGTGGTTTGCAAATTAAAAGCTCAGTGTATAAGTCTCCAAACCATTATTTATTTAGGCATGAACTTACCATTAGAATTATTTCAACATAGTGATAGTCGCAATCAAATAATATTCAAATACATCAAATTCGAAACTAATAAAAAAATTTTTTTATTTCAGAAATTTTTCATGAAACACCAATAACCAACATCAAGTTGGTAAGTTAATTTACTAATATTATAGGTATGCCTAATAACTATCTGAAAAGATTGGTAATTTCAATTACAAACTTGTAAAAACAGAGAATAAATATTAAAAAAAAATCACTTTCCACTTACTCGTATGCTACGTTCATTCTCCTACTTTGCTCCTATATGCCGAACTTCATCTATAAAAGGTACACTTATACGCTCCATTTGGTCGTCAAACGTATTAAAACAACTGTTCTATTCCGAAAAATAGTTGTTTTAATACGTTTGATCCTTTTATCACATTACCCCTCACATCCATTGTATCATATCGCGCGGAAGGGAAAATTGAAAAAGAAGAATAAACGACCAGGTTACTATTTCTAAGTAGTTGGGAAATAAATCAGGAATATAAGTCGAAATTTTTAAGGACGCACTTTCCGGTTGACTTACACAACACAAGACTCTCACGACAACCCTACGTGGAGGTTACCACCTCAAGCTACGTGGAGAACTTCACGATGTATGTGTATAAATAATTATTTTTAACACTACAATAATTTCGAAGTTGGAGTTTCGAACTGAATAAACTATTTGAAAATTCAAAAATGGATTAGTTAGAATTTTTTTATTTTTGCATTAGGTTGGGCTCGAGCCACTGTTTTAGAATTTCGAGTTCAGGACCGACCAAACGGCGCGGTAGGTAAGGCTTTAGCGATTGGATCGGGAAGTACCGGGCCGACAGGAGCAGGATGCAAAAGGGATTTTTCATCATCAACACAACTTACGACACCGGCTTAGAAATCTATAATTATGTTCGTAATTACTTGGCCGTTATCGTTGGAGAGGATGGTCTATGCTCGTTTGCGTATGGGTGCACGTACGTTTCTCAGTCCAGATTAGCAGCTCACTAATGACAGTGAGGAGGAATAAATTACGTTACATCCATTCCGCTAAACTGAACAGTCACTGGATCATTTTACTAAGACGAGTCCATAATGTAAAATGGCAATTGAGATGCTTCAACTTTTGTTCGGACTACCACAATATGCGCCCAGTGTGGGTGTGTGAATCTATAGATTATAATATATATCTTCGCTATAACAACGAACTAAATATGGTGAGATAATTAAACATATACATACTAACCTAAATTATCGAAAACTTTAATATTACTCCGGCGTCAAATGTGAACTTACCGAATAAGACTCTCTTTACAGAATCCGGATACACTTCATCACACTCACACACTTCATATTTTTAGTCCCAGTTTAAATAATTTTCAGGATATTTAAATTTCCAGTGGAAAAACTTCTAAAACATCGTAACTGTAAATTTAATGTCATAGTTGACAGATACCGGGTAGGCCATTTGTTAGTCCTTTTCTCATTTGCAAATGAAATTCACATTTTGGGAGGAAAAGTCAAAATTTTTTATTGATAAGGAAAGGTGGTTCTATGCCATTTATGTATGAAAAACAATATCGTTCGACCATAAAAATTGTCGATGACTTTTTCCAATAAAAGCAGATCAATGACCTAAATTTCAGTTCGAATATTGGTTTTAAGTTGTTGAATTGTTTGTGGATGATTAGCATACACCATATCTTTAAAATAACCCCACAAAAATAATCAAGTGGTGTTCAATCCGGTCAACATTCGTACCATAAGGGTAAGTCCGTGGACACGGCATTACATACCATGGTTCGGGAAATTGATAAATCTCTGGATTTTGAAGAATACTCGTTGGTGGCGTTTCTTAATATCGAGGGCACTTTAAACAACGTGAAGGTGGAGGTAATTAGGAAAGGATTGTTGCCACTTGAGATTGACTACCCTGTAACCAGGCTAATTAATCATCTAATCATCTGCGTCTCCGTTAGAAAACGGGTTGTTTGGGGAACATCCCAGAGAGGTGTTTTCTCTCCCCATCTTTGTAATGTAGTAATCATTAGACTATTAACCCATCTAACACTGAGCTGATCCTTTTCACTAGGAGCTATAAAATTTCGTGTAAATGGCACTATGCTGGCCCTTAAAGTTAATCCGAGATTCATAGGGATTCTTCTCGAAAGTAAGCTCAGTTGGAAACCAAATAAGATAAAAAGAGAGAAGAAGGCCACTGTGGTACTCTACTCTTGTGAAAATGTTATCGGAAAGAAATAAGGCTTGAAACCGGCGCTGGTGCGCTGGCTTTACATGGCAGTAGTAAGGCCCGTACTACTGTATGGTGGCCAGATCTGGAGAAATTATTATACAGAAATGTGATGGCGAAGGTGCATAGGGCAGCCTTGGTGCTGCTGGAATTCCAGTCAAATCGAGTATAACTATTGCCTAATAAATAGTTATATTTGGTCATTGAACATTCATCTTCGTACACCAAGGATAGTTACGTTATGTTGGTTATATGATGGGTTTGAAAAATTATTTTATGACGAAGGTTCTTTAACTTTAAAAAATTACGATGGGATTAACAGATTTAGACAATTTCATGAGCAACTTTTTTGTTACATTGACATCTTCTAATACTTTTTGTACTGGTTTCTATGTCGAACGGAACAAGTCCATGTTTAATTCCTCGATTTTGACATGGGATAAACTTTATGAGAAATTAACATTTGTGGAGAACGATTCAATTATAATTTCGAACTTGATAGACTGATAGCACGTTTTGATTTTTCAACTTTGTTTCAATTTTAGTACGGCACGATTGTCCTTGCGGAAATCATAACCCGTCTTTTTGGTACAATTTAATAAAGTGATATATTACACACGTACATAGGTATATCGAAATTTTCACCAAATGTGTACTGCCAAGATCGAACACGAGTACGTTCTTTTCGCCGTCTATTTTGTCTAAACCGTATGCAATAGCAGCTGTGGTGCTGGTGGCGGTGGGTTCGTTGATGTGATGATACTACAGCATCTTTTGTGGCTTGACGTTGAGGACTATTGAAATAGACTGTTCAACAGTAACACTGTCAAAATATATAATTGAAAATAAATCACGCAGCGTTATTCCATATTCCAACATCACAAACGACACAACACGATCTACCTGATGTTGATCTCGTCTCTGCGAATATTTATTACCTCCTAAGGCGATTACCTGAGTTATCAACAATATCTTTCATCCTTTGAATCTTAGATGTATCAGCTATTAGATATGTATTTTTCAAACATCTAGTGAATTGTGCAGTACATGGATATTTATTTATTGAGATGCCATGTCCACATGTATTATCGACTAGAAAATAATTATTTTAAATTTTTTACTAAATCAATTATTTTCAGGTAGATGTCGCTCATCAATGACATGTTTTAAATTTATTACAATGTTTTACCGTTTAAAATTTATCAGTTAAAAAAAAGTTACCCAGTTTAAAATTTATCAGTTGAAAAAGAAAGTTATCTAGTGTGTAAAATTTATCGGGTGTAAAAAATAAATTCTTATGTAGCAAATAACAATAAATCCTATTATTTTAATCACACAAGTCCAAAGTTTGGTAAGTATACTAAAAACTCTAAATACAAGTTTAAACTCACCGAGACCTTTAGGTTCGTTTACCCAAGCCAAGGGTAGTGAGTTGAAGTAAGCATAACTTCAATTTGAAAAAATGCTTACTAACTCAGATTGTAAAGCCATCATCGACCAACTGAACATGAACAAGGACTTTTGTAATAAAAATTAATTACATAAAGGGTGGTTAAATTTAGGGTCGAGGTTGATTTTGAATAAAACACAAATTATTTAGGAAATTATTGTCAATTCTTTTTATTATGATAATATGGTATGATTCAATTATGTATGGAACAAAATATCGGCCAAATGGCCGCCGTGACCTCGGCGGCACACCTCCACCCGATGGTCCAAATTTTCGATGACGCTTAGGCATAATTGAGGTTCTATGCCGTTAATGTGCCGAATTATCTCATCCTTTAGCTCTTGAATTGTTGCGGGTTTATCGACGTACACCTTTTCTTTCAAATAACCCCAAATCAAGAAGTCGAACGGTGTCAAATCACATGATCTTGGCGGCCAATTGACATGGCCACCACGTGAGATAACACGGCCATTGAATTTGTCGCGCAAAAGAGCCATTGTTTCGTTAGCTGTGTGGCAAGTGGCACCGTCCTGTTGAAACCACATATCGTCCACATCCATATCTTCCAATTCGGGCCATAAATAGTTCGTTATCATCTCACGATAGCGAACACCATTCACAGTAACAGCCTGACCGGCCTCATTTTGGAAAAAATACGGCCCGATGATGCCGCCAGCCCAAAAACCGCACCAAACAGTCACTCTTTGTGGGTGCATTGGTTTCTCGACAATCACTCTTGGATTATGATTCGCCCAAATGCGTCAATTCTGCTTATTGACGAATCCACTGAGGTGAAAATGTGCCTCATCACTGAAGATGATTTTCTTTGATTTGAACGCCCATTTTCATAATATGCCTGAATAACTTTAACGCGTCGCTCGATCGTGTGTCTTTCCATTGTTCAAATTGAGTTAGTCTGAAATTAAGAAATGTTAAATTAAATGCAGAAAAAAACTTGTCGTTTAGGTGTGGTTCACATTCAACGACGGCCCTTAAAATTTAACCACCCTTTACAATAAGTACTACAAGTTATTTCGCAAACCTAGCCTATAGCTTAGTATATGTGCATAGCTGTTACATGTCTTGATACATAGTGGTTATGGTGCCAAGGAAAGGTTGACTAAAACTAACCAAACCTAGCTTAGACAACAAATTTATTAGACCGGGTTATTTCCTAGGTTGACGACGTTGCTTACATAGTCGACGTCAGGACCGCAAAACATTGCTATGTAATCTACCTAATTGTTTACGTGTCGCCAATGCAAAGATCACATTGCGAAATCTACCTCGCTAGCAAACATTTCGAAAGGATGCTGGTCACCCCAAGGTATTATCTGTATAAACGAAATCTAATTCTACTAAATGTTACATTTCCGGTCTTACACAAATTGAATTGTATAATAGCTTATTGAAAAGAAAGTGGATCTTCTGCTATTACAATGTTGAATTGCACACATAAACACAAATCTTATTATAATTAAACCAACCATTATGTTTTATAAATATAAATCTTTTGTAATCAGCTTAAATTATGAAATGGAAATTAATGTTTGTATATCGTATTTCTTATATATGGTCTGGTCTCGCCTATTGTACATCTCAATTTAAAATTTCTTATTTGTTTACCAAATATGCACATAAAGATCTATATATTGTATGTTGGCATGCGAGAACTGTATATGCGGATTAAATTTTATTGTTTGTTTAATTGAAATTCACTGTTCTAGCTATAAACAAACGACATCAATACTGCAGTCGTTCATTATGACTGGGTTGGGAATGTGTCCCATGCAATTTTGTATGCCGAAGAAAATTTCCAAAAGAAATTCTATTTTCAAGTACCTACCTACATACGAGTACATATGTACAATATACACATCGGCAAATATTTACATTTAGTCTGAATTTATATTTTCTGGCAAAAAATATTTTTTTTTTTTTTTCAAAATACATAAATTAAAATTTTGTACTTTAGCTGCAGATGTAAAATTTATATTATTGTTGGAAAATGAAAAACGTCATTGTCGCTCGTCTCGTTACTTCTAAGTACATAAACACGATTTATAATGTTTGATTTGAGAATAAATTTTGAAATAAATTAAAAACCATCTGACGGTTCTAGTTTATTTGTGTACACTCGTGTACAGTGTCAGTTAGACATATTGTACCGAAAAAAAATTCGTTGTTAGTTTGCATATTGTTCATTTGGTTCAGTCTTCTTCTTATATACGTAATTATACTTAAGAAGAAAAAAAACGGCCAAATGACTCATTTGTAAATACGTCAAACTACTTAACATGATTGATTGAAAATGGTCAGTGTTTCTATTTTGTCGGTTATACAAGATTTTTAACTAATTTATCTATTACCTAATCCACAATGGGAATTAACGTTCTTTGTCGTTTTGTATGTACAGGGTGTTACAACAAAAATTATATCTCAAATAATTAAATTCTTTTAAAAAGGAACTCATAAGGTGTATGTTATGGATTTTTTTAAAGTATTTACAGTAGTAAAATTCTAGATAATTTTCACTAGCACACCCTTTAATATGGTATACGTTATTCTTATGCGCTCTACTTGGTTTCTTTCTTTAGTAGTCAAGGTTGATCTTATTACAATTTATTTTTTATTTGGTTTGTTTAGTTTTATCTTAGGGTAGAGTGGTTTGATTTGAAAATTTGGTTTACTTTTAATGTGATCTAAATTTTTGATTATGTACCTGAGTAAATCCGTTAACATGCAACTATTGTTTAATAGTTTAGGAATATCAAAATGGTTTCATTTATAGCGTAGGCTTGTAACAGCTAATATTTTAAAATAAATTAGAAAAAATGACGTTAATTTGCGCAAATATAAATGGATGAAATCATTGAAACATCTGGCCCTCTCTCTATTTAAAAAAAACGAGTGATTAATATAAAATAACGATTTTTAAATGGATCTGCAATTATAGTTTTTTCTCAAAGTCAATGCTAAAATCACTAAAATCTGTCAGCTTAGTTTATAAGACTCAATTAGTTACCATTAATCTTTATCCGTTTAATATTAAACTTTTAACGTTCAATTTTTGCCATGTGAGTCTTTTATGACTAACACTTTCATTTCGCTAATTCAATGAAGGTTTATCAAATCGGCGAGTATGTTCGTATTCTTGAAATTTATTAGCACATTGTATGATGTGATAGCACACTGCATTTTCATTAATTATAAATGTGCAAAAGCAGCTTGAGCGCTGAATGTGCTGTTCTTTCACCATCCAATAATAATGAAGTAGCAATGCGATTTTATCTTGCGATCGTAATCGCAAGTATGAACGAAATGAGGAATGTCTTGCCTGTGCGATACTTGGCGCGTCCAAAAAAAGAATCCTATTTTCTTTAATCGTCAACATAATTCGAGCATATATGGCAATTGAACCAAAACGACGGTATCGAATTGTTGTTCTCGCTATTTATCATTATCAATTAAATCGGTGTTGTGCCGTATTTTCTACACCCTAAGTAAATTAATAGTCTACATGTATAGACAATATAACAATGGCTTAGATAATGAAGACAATATGTAGATAATGGCGAAAATTATTGCTTCTGTAAACAAACATCAAAATTATATGACCTTGAATCGAAGTTTACTGGATTAGTAAAGTGAAAAAGAAAAAGGAACATTATTCGATTGATATATTTTGAAATGATGATCTTTAGCCTAAATGTAAATTTCGATTAAACTAGGCTGAATTTGCCAAAAATTGACTAAGATTGGTGATGAAAATGAATACAACTGACCCCCTGCTTCAGTGCAGAACTAACAGACCGACTCTTTTTTCATGTCGGTACTATAAGCTTGCACGGCTCTGTGCAATGTCCAAATGTTTCTACGTAATTCGTATACCTATAGCCGTACGTCCTCAATTTGACTACTACAGATTTAATGAAAAAGTAATTGATAAAAAGTTGGGCGTGCTCTGGCCCCAGAACAAATTGCAAAGTTTAAAAGTAAATCGCTTCCAAGATGTTCATGACAGACGACATATTGCGCGGGCAATTTTTTCATTTCAGGATTTAGCCTTGTACAGCTTTATAATCATCTATGAAGGCCATGAAAAGACATTACATATTAATAGTAAAAAATCCCGACCAAAATTCAAATTGCTAATTTCAATGGAGCAGCGCTGGATGGAGAGAAATCCTTAAAGATGCTCCTATTTTCCCAAATACTTCACGAAAGATTACATGAATTTAATTACATTTAGTAATGCTTCGTGTTAAACTCGTATGATAAAAGTTTCGAAATCCGGTGTACGCTAATTTATCGAGTGATATATGAGAATTGATTAATGAATCCTTCGAGTCGCGAAAACTTTTTCAACCCAAATATTGCCGAAACAATTATAAATTGGTAAAATAATTTTTTTTATTGATCTTGAATTTGGAAAGCAAAATAATTTCAGTTCAAAACTAGAATGGAATCGCTTACAGTTTGCCTAACATCGAAACAACAACCAAAGTGTCGGTAGAATCGGAAAACAAAACCTTACCAATGTTTCAAAATTTTGAGGGTGAACAATTAAATCCAGTAAGTTTCTGCGTAGCTTTGAGCCGAAAAAATAACACATAGTTTTAAGTTGACATATTTCGCTAAGTTTCTTAAAACGGTCATATAAACTTGTACCGGAAATGTTTTCATTTCAATTAGCGGAGGCAGGTGGGCAGGTTGACAGGTTTGTTTTTTATCTGCAGTTATTTCTGTTTTTTTGACACTTTGACAATTTCAAGATCTAACTAATGAACAGTTTAGTTCGAATGTTTCTTCGAACTTTTTCTATTGCCGAAAAGGAATGACCAAACAGGGACATCTGTGGCAAAATTTGTAATTTCTCTCGTAACAATATAAATTTGTCCTTCAAAACAACGAAATATGTTTAGCGGTTTTTAATAAATCAAAAACGCATAGAATTGTCATTGTGACTATAAATTTGAAAATAATGCGAAGTATCATGAATTATTTTGAGCGTACTGATCCCACCCGTTTGTACTGTAGAATTATAATTTAAACTTTCAAATTGTAGGATCAATCATCCAGTTCCAAATGGTAAACTAAACTAAAAGGTTGGTGACCTCGTGGGGAAATCAATAAAAAACAACATTTTACTTACTCTACAAATTGTTTACTTATTCTACCGATCGTCGACATTTTCTACACAAAAAATAAATGTCTACGCTATTGTCGACAGCAAAAAGTAAACAATTCCGAAATACGTGTCTACGCACAACACTGCTAAAAACAACTGGTTGAAGAAAATTGAATGAAAGCATTTTGAGAAAAATATCGGGCACGGCTGCGTAATTTATCGCAAATCAGTATAATTACGCAACATTTTGGTTCTGTAAACGGAAAGATCCTGTATATATCGCAACCTAAAATATATCGTTTCTGATTTCCAACCTCGTATGATAAAGTCCGCAACTTAATGTTAAAAATGAAAAACAACAAGGATCTTGCTGAAGATGGAACTTTACGCGAAATACCGCAAAACGGCTTTGTTGTACAATGGTTATAAGGTACTGATTAATGTTTTGGCAACAAAGTAACCGGTGTAAAGCAGGCCTAACCGAATGCTAGTAATGATTTTGTGTAAACAGATGAACAACTGATGACCCCCTAATTTTGATGATATATTTAAAAAAAAATTACAGAATGTAAATCTCTGTTCCAAGTCGTTTTGTATATTTTCCTATCTGAGTATTTCTGATGACCAATTAAAATTTCAGAGTATTAAGCGAAGGTAAACTTTCAGGTTACTATTAAATTAAAAAATCAGGAATGCACAAGATTATCTTGTTGCAAAAATTATTTCTAGCCGAAATTAAAATATCTCATCCAGGTTCTAAAATAGGAAGTAGAATGAATGAGTAATCAATTCTAATGGCGGGGTGACGAACCACTATGTATCAGAATTTCGAAAATATGAAATGTAAAGAACTTAGCTCGAAATATGTCAGCTCGAAAATAATCGGTGCGTTTCTCGGCTAAAGTGTAACTATCCCGAAAACGTGTAAATAAAGGGTATGGTGGTGCAAACGTTATAATTTAGTTTGTGAATAAATTTTTTGTTTAAGTATTTATTTTTCGTTTTTTTTTTTCAGAATTAACTTTAAAAAACATGGCAAATTTCTTTGAAGTTCGAAATGCACCAAGCGCTCTGACAATTTATCGATTGGTTCAGCGTTTTCGGCAACAAGGGACTGTCTGTGATCATACGCGTGCTGGAAGACCTCGTGCAGTTCAAAATAATGTGAACATTGCTCGGGTGCTAGCAAGCACAGAGAAAAACCTCGAAACTTCCACCAGGCGACGTTCTCAGTAGTTGCTGATGTCTAGGGGCTCTTTTACTTATGTAAAAGTTACACCTTTTCTCATATAAGATTCAATTAATTGGTTTACAAGTTAAAACCGAATGAATGCCAAATACGCATTCAATATGTCGCTCTTTTCAAAAATTGTACTTACAATATAACGAGTTTATTCACAAACTTATAATTAGCGAGGAGGCCCATTTTCGCCTCAATGGTTACGCGAATAAACAAAAATGCACAATATGGGGCGCCCAAAATCCAAGAATAGTTGTTGAATATCAAGTGTGGTGTGGAATAAATTCAGAAAGGATCACTGAACCATATTTTTTCGAAAACGACGAACAAGTTGCGGTTAATGCGCATGGAATTCAATACCCGGCAATGACAGAAAATTTTTTAAGACCAAAGGTAGAGAACAATCCAGAATTGCGGTTCCAACAAGATGGACTCACAGACTCACAGCTTACACAGCTCGTCCAACTATGGCTCTTCTGCGCGAAATTTTTGGCAATCGAATAATATCGCGTTGTTCTGATTTTAACTGGTCTCCGCATTGCGTTTGCCCGATTTAACGGCTCCCGATTTTTTTCTTTGGGGCTATCTAAAGGGTTAGGTGTATGCCAATAAGCCAAGATTCATCCAACAGCTTAATGCCAATTAACGAGAACGAGTGAGGGCGCTGGGACGTAAGTAGTTTAACGTTAAACAAAACCAGAAACCATAAAGTTATTCACTAAATAAATCATAACTTTACTTATGCACCACCCTATATAAGTAAAAATTATATGCCCATCCTGAATTTAAATTACTCCAAGGTGTCACACCAAGATGTAATGATCACCACCTTTCCAAGAGAAATTAAATTATATTTGGAATTAAGGTGGGGTCTTAAATTCGCTGTGCCTATACTAGAGATATTTATGTGTATTGGCAGATATCCCTAGATAGGTCATGCCATAAAACCACTGGTCCATATCATGACCATAAAGTATAGACCATAATTGCGCTTGTCCCTATACTAAAATCGTTTGTGTCTAAAGCGGCAGAGGGGCCATACATATCTGTAGTATAGGCCCAAGCAAATTTTAGACTCAATCTTAATTCGAATCTTAGTTTAAAGTTTTGATATACACAATTTTTTTTTTGTTATATTTAACCCATATATACGTATCTTATAAACATATCGGCATAGTTATTTTATAGTTCATTGTTATTGTTAGGCGATTGCCAATAGTAAAAAAGATTAACCTCTGAACAGAGAAAAATGTACACTACATGAGTTCTCTTACGCATATTTTGCTCTATGGCTACACTTTAGCCGAGAAACGCACCAATTATTTTCGGGCTGATATATTTCGGGCTTACTTCAACGGCTTGCCAACGAAGACCTTCTGACTGTTGTCTTCTAAAATGTGCGAACAATGTTAATCTAAATTGATGTGAAATTATAGAATTCAATAAATTGCCGAACTTAAATTAACGTGAATAAAATCTTTGCATCCCACATTTTTAGATATAAATCGGATTAATTGATCTGGGTGAAACTTCATACTTAATCTTTTTTAAAAAAAATATGGGGTCCCAGTGAGTTTTGGGTGAAATCGGTGCGCCAAAAATTGCAGCTTGCATATGAACTTTATCGATTTTTGCAAATATTTTGAAAAGTATACATCATTTACGAGAAACACGTGTTATTGGATCCGGAATTCTTTCCCTAACAGCCAATATTTAATTTAAATTTTATTATTATAAACCAGTTTTAAACACTAACACCCGGAGTATCCGGATCTAACCAGCACCACTCTTAAAATAGATTAACTGCTTTACCAAGGATAAGTAAACTGTTTAACTTATAATAACTTATTATAACTAAATACTAAATTAAAATAGTTAATAACTGGGTCACCATCCAAAATATTTCCTGTAGATTAACTTAAGATTAATGACTACCACTTCACTTTACAATATTCAAAAGTTTAACCAACAAAACTGCTTCCCAAACACCAATGTCCAAGAAATTAAATTGGTTATTAAATTGAGATGCATGGATACTATTAATTCCGGAATCCTTTCCTAAATCCAGATTAAATAAATTTTATTATTCCAATCCATTTTTAAAATATTATCACACCCGAATATTAGTCATTAATCAGCACCAATCATAAATTAGATTAACTATTTGCTCCGGAATAAGCAATGAACAAATTTTTCTTTTCCATTTAAATAAGATTAAGAGTACAAAACAATAACCTATCTAAGTGAAACTCATACGATATCCGAACAAATTAAGAAAATCTATTTAATAATTATCTAATTCCTACTGTTAGGTATTTGAACATTTTGCGATAGTAAATATTCTATCAATTGATTGATTGATTAGGATGTACAGCCAAGACTAAGCAAGGATCCCGGATACGCCGGGCCTACCGTACACCCCTTACACATATAACAATACGGAGAGATAGGAAAGGTTATTAGATATGATAGACGTGACCCGGTTACAGACACCTAAGTAGTCAATAGTTAGTAAAGCACAAACACAAGACGACACAATAATTTTTGTTTCCTGAATATAAATAATCAGCAATCAAGATCCTAAAAAATTTTAGTTGGTAAAATTCCTGAAATAAAATTTCATTATTATGAGTGATTAACCATTTCCTCCACCCATATAATTGATAACCAGCAATAACTATTTATCAAACTTAGAACAAGCTAACCAAAACATTTACCAATTTACAGTCTCCCGTTCAACCTAGAAAATAATTCAAATAAAGAAGTGCCATGAACCCCGAAAATACAAAAACTATCTAAATACAGCAATATTTGTCTGCATTTAAATTTTATTCTGTAGTCTCCAAGCCATTTATAATTTCAAAAATTCCAACAACCACTGAAATATCAAATTCATTAGCCATGATGGTATTGACGGGTTTGAAAAAAAAATATTTTCCATTAAATTTTAGGCCCCTGTACAGACCAGATGAAATGATTGATCGTCATGAAACTTTATTATTAAGCGTCCACAAATTTGGAAACCCCAGCGATTTTAGATCGAAATCGGTTCTACAAGGCTGTTTTTCCTAAATTCCAGTAAAGTTAATTTTTCGTTTCAGAATTGAAGCGTGGTGTATTCGTGGTCTATGTATACTCGTACACTCGTCGGGTGGCGGAACTGAAACTTTCCTCCATAGAATCGAGCAAATTTTTTTTTTAGAGTTGTTTAGCTTAAGTTGATAACGCTATCCATTTCATTACCCAATAATTTATATTCAGGTTCATGTAATGGTCTCACTTAACACATGTTGTCGGTACATTAAATTTTTACATATCAGTGTTTTTCTATTAGCGCCCGATAGCTGTATCCGGAACACGCAATTTTCTATGTAATTAATTTATTTAATTCTGAACTAAGATTTTTCACTCAACTTTTTAGTTAAAAATCGATAAAAAAATATTTTGCTCTACCTATGTATTTATCGGGAGCCACTATCGGGAGCACTATCCATTTCACAGGGAAATTTTAATTTTCCTTTGTTTTGTACAATCCTTAAACCATTAGAAACTTAATCTTACAATACAATTTTAAAACGCAGCAACGTGATTTATTTGATGCTGTATAAGATAGCAGAAAATTTCCAGCAGAAAAAATGAATTTTTGCTATTCACCGCTAGAGGCATCACTATCACAAAAAAGAAATTTTTCTGCTGATATTTTTTGAAACCAGCAGAAATTTTTTGAAATTTTCAAGCAGAAAATAATAATACTTTCATAATTCTCAGCAGAAAGTTTTGTGAAAAATCAAATAATTTATGAAAAAGAAGCGAAAATATATGTTTTAAGGTTTTGCGTATGTATATTTCAGTTTTTTAACAAAAGTGTTAGAAAAACCCCCCTGTAACTACCCTGGGCTTATGTTTTTATGGTAGCTGAGATCATAATCTATATACATGAGTAACATAAGATTCATAACTAGCGTCAGTAGCGTTCCATAAATTTTAGAAGTCATTTTAATGTGAAATGTTTTCAGTTTTTTAACAAAAGTGTTAGAAAAACCCCCCTGTAACTACCCTGGGCTTATGTTTTTATGGTAGCTGAGATCATAATCTATATACATGAGCAACATAAGAATCATAGCTGGCGTCAGTAGCGTTCCATAAATTTTAGAAGTCATTTTAATGTGAAATATTTTCAGTTTTTTAACAAAAGTGTTAGAAAAACCCCCCTGTAACTACCCTGGGCTTATGTTTTTATGGTAGCTGAGATCATAGTCTATATACATGAGTAACATAAGATTCATAACTGGCGTCAGTAGCACCTTATTAACGAATACCCAAGGTAGGGGGGTTTTTTCTAACACTTTTGTTAATAAACTGAAAACATTTCACATTAATGACTTCAAAAATTTATGGAACGCTACTGTCGCCAGCTATGAATCTTATGTTACTCATGTATATAGACTATGATCTCAGCTACGATAAAAACATAAGCCCAGGGTAGTTACAGGGGGTTTTTCTAACACTTTTGTTGAAAATCTGAAAACATTTCACATTAAAATGACTTCGAAAATTAATGGAGTGCTATCAACGTAGGCGATTTTTTTTTGTGTTGCCTTGTATTTGTATTATGATGATTATAATAACTTTAATATATTTTAAGAGTCCTTATACAACCGCAAATCGTTCTTTAAAGAAAACTTACTTTTTTCGTTTCAAAACGTTTAAACCTATATGTTCTCTACTTTTTCATTAATTATTTGATTTTTCATCAAACTTTCTGCTGGTCAGAATTATTAATTTGCTTAAAAAATTCAAAAATTTTTTGCTGGTTTCAAAAAATATCAGTTGAAAAATGTCCTTCTTGTGATAGTGCTGCCTCTAGCGGTGAATAGCAAAAACACATTTTTTTCTGCTGGAAATTTTCTGCTATCTTACACAGCATATTTATTTGTCACAACGTCGTGCCAAAATAAATGTCATTTTGGAATATTTCAGGTCGTTAAATGTTTTTATTTTTTTATTTTTATGGCATAGCGACACCAGTGAATAAGTAGCTACAGTTTCAGTAGAAATTTTCCTTCGGCGGCGGATAGTGCTCCAATATTAAAACACGGCTATCATGTTATACATATTACAAAGGGCATTTCGTCACAAAATAATTGATTTTAATAAACACGAATTATTTTTGTTTATTATTTCTTTTAATAAATTTCAATTAATTTAATTGAATTTTATTCATCATATGTTTTGTTGTCATCGCCGTCGTTTACAGAAATTGTTTGATTATACTTAAAAAAAATCGTCTCGGATATTCTTGTATAAACACACATAAGTAATTTATAGTAAGACGAATTCTTAATAATTCTTCACTTTGATTTATTTTTATTTAAACGTTCGTTTCGTCCGGATCCAATGAAAGATGAAATAAACAATAATAGAAATGAAATTGTTTATCTTAAATTCAGTGTACTTGTTGTTACTTTACATATATTACAGACACATCTTTATACTTTGCGTGTCTATATATACGAAAAATGTAAACACACAAATCTGTTCACTGTTCACGAATTTGAATACGCACCATGTTAAAATTATGTATTTGATTTCGGTAGATTCGGTGGTATAGAACTCGCACAATTGAATAAAATTAAAATAAATTTAAATAATTTCGCAATTTAAAGATGAGAAAACAGACAAATAACACAAACAATTGTTTCGATTAAATCGAATATTTCCTTCTTAAGTTTTAAGTAAAGTTTTTATTTTTGTTATTTTATGCTACCCAAAATTATTATTGTTATTTCGTTTCTTTGGATCTGTAACCAGATTACGTAAACAGCAATTGCTTTGAATTCTCCTTAATATGTTTATCATGTAGGACCACCCTTGATTATAAACAAACCTAGACAAGTGGTGAATTGTACCAGAACTGTTTATTTAAATTATGACATGCCCAAAATGGAAACCATTGATAGTTTTGCAAAATAAAACTGGCTTCTTATAGTTCTTTTCCAGTGCCCTAATTCTCTAAAAACCAAAATAAATCACATAGTGAAAAAGTGGTGACTTTTACACACGAAAAAAGACACATCGTACTTAGAGATCGAGATTTATATTGGATATCGTGATGTTTTAGTAAATTCGCATTGTCTAAATTTTATTCGAGAAAAATGTGTAGTGGCGAGATAAATTTATGCCAACGAGTATCACAAAAAATCTGTATAGTGGAATAACTTTACTTAAATGTGTAAAAGGATTTCGTTTGGATTACTTTAACTTACATTAAAAAAGTACTAACATTATTTCAGTTTAGAATGTAAATTTGTGAACTTATAAAAATGGACTGCCATCGTTGGAATTAAAATATTCATTCAGTCAAGTCAATTCTTCACTTCTACCCATACTTTTATTTAGTTGTATCTCTAGTATTTCCACAAATTCAATGCAACGAATAAATTTATTATTAATAATTTAGGTCATTGAAGTTGGCCCGAAATATCATCCAACCGACAAAACGGCACAGTGGTTAAAGCTTTGGCGTTTGCAGCAAGCAAACGGGAATTTCATCTTCCGATTAGGATCTCTGTTGAAAATCAACACAACTATGAGCCCCTGTCGGAAAGTCAATGAAGTTCAAATATCAGCCCGAAATATTTGGTTTGTTTCTTCGCTAAAGTGTAGCCATCCCGAAAAAATGTACGTATAGAATAAGTGTAGTCTCAACCCGAAAAATATAATATACATAGTGTTGGTGTAGTTGTATTACCAGTATATCTGTGGCATTTATCTAAAAGTACATAACTCGAAAAAGAGGATTTTGAGATAAATCAATTTAAAGTTTCGAATTGCTCTGGAAGGAATGTTTGTGGTTAGATTATATTGAAATTTTTGGATTTTGTTTGTAAAAAAAAGTTTGCGTTTAAATTTTCCCAAAAATATTCCCAAAATACATCATTTCCACGATTTTTCCAAATTATGCTGTTTTGGATAATTCATATTTTTGATGAATCCTTCATAATTATTCTTATGTTGTTTTAACAAAACACGTTCCCTTCAATCTTTTTACTTAACTTGAGTTATTTGGGTTTTTCGAATATAAAATAAAAAATAAAATCAATTAATTCAATCCAAAAATTGTTTATGATTAATACTTAGGTATACCAACATAATCAAAATAAAACTTTTTAACAATAATCTTCTTCTGTTAAATTTGGATGCGTGTATATAGCTGTGATTCTGTGTTTAAATTCAAATAGAAATCATGAACCGAAGGATCTAAAAGTGGCAGAAGATCTAATAAATCCTTTTTTTAGCATCCAATATCTTCAACGGGCTTTTGTAGCGTTGCGCAAGGTCATGTCGGGTAAGATTGTTAAATCAGCGGCGAGTTATGTTGAGAATCTTAAATGGTTCATCTTCGCTGTATGTAGTTTTATATAAAATTTGTCTTTGGTCTTTTGTGTAACGTATCGATGTTATATCGCTCCACACAAATTTTTCTCCATTTATATTTACCTTACGCCACATGAGCTAGGACTTACCTAACGCAGCAAATTGAAACCAATCTCTTGGCTAGTGGATTTTTACGCTACTCCGTTTCTTTTATCGCTCGATTGCGGCATGGCATTCCATATGGGTGTGGCTCGGTACTAGAAATGTATGGTCTATAAACTGGAGATTGTTTTGTGGATTATCTTGCATGTATGTGTAAAACATTGTTCCTACGAAAGAATTTCTGTTTTGGCCAGTGCAACAATCACTATAAAATATAGTGGAGAGGAAGTAAAGATGCATGATGCAATTTCATTGCCACCCCGTTGGCCTGTTACATCACTCCACATATAGCAGTTTAATGCACTTGAATAACAGTCATGGACTGTTAAATTATACGTCCATAAAAGTCGTTTATAAAATGATACTGATGTCATCACATTAGGAGTAGGTAGACATTGCTGCAAATCAAAAGCAAATATTTTAGTTTCAGTCGGGTTACTCGCTGCTAGGACTTTATCGCGCAACTTTGATTTGTAGGCCTCATCTGCTAACGCATGGTGTTTGCGTTGTTCTTCAAGAATCGCTTGCTTTTGATCTTCGTTTTCTGCTACAAGTTATCTTTGCTGCAAATGTATCACATTTATGTATGAAATACTTCCGAGAGCTTCGTAAGTGACACTGGTTTTTCGACTTTTTCAATATACAGCTGGAACATTTTTGTGATAGATAAATCTAAAAAAAATATATGTGTAATTAGAAACTTTTATGTTATAACAGTAAACAATTGATGGAGGAATATGTTACCTTTTAGAAGTATCTCTTCTGGTATAGTTCGCATGAGCTTTTATTTCACTGATTTTTTCATTGAATGTTAAATTTAAAGGGATTCTCGCAGCACATTTGTTTGATGGGATAGATGATCCTGGAGAAAGAAATTTTTTGTTTGCGACAGTTCGTATAATACCGTCGGTTTCCCCAAATGTTTTTTTGAAACTATTCTTTCACACTGAAATCTTATCAGTGCTAACTTTAATAAAGTAATAACACGAGTAGTTTCGTATTTTCATTGATTTCTTCTGTAATGACTGACATTTTTTATTGTGGATTTCTATCAAAGCCGACAAGAAAGCGCTTCGTAAATTGTAGGATTTTAAATTCCAATATTGATCGAAAATAGTTTTTTGTTGATCGTATGACAACTTTGTTTGCCCGCTTGAAGAAATATAAGAATGATCGGAATTGCGCTTCCATTTAACTTTTTTAAAATACAGCTTGCTTGAAGATGGCTTTTAATTGCATTCGTTGGCATTAGTAACCTCAGCAGTAACATTTTCTTGATACTTCCTTCTAAATTGCGTTCAATTTGTTCGGCAAGAAATTCCATTTCTTCATCATCGTCCGATTGATTAGCAGATGGCAAGTAGTTTGGGTCAGCATCAGAATCATCATTTTCGTATGGGTTATCTTCCCAAATAACTTCTTTATCAAGTTCTGAAATACCAAGTTAAGTAAAATATGCAATCAGCCAACATCAATACATTTAATTAATGGCTCTGGGCATGTGAATAACCAGACGGATTTTTCTAATGTTGATTGTGGCAGCACAATTACTGATACAGTCACAACTTGTTACGATTGTTATTTTAGTTCACATGAAAGTGTTACCGACGATGAACTTAAAAATACCGATATCAATAACGTCTTCTCTAATTGATTTGTCAGTACTGAAGAAAATATATCGCTGAATGAATTTTTGAAATCCCGGACACATCGATATACTCGTAGTATAAATCATGCTGCATTACAGCGTTTGATAAATTATTTAAATACAAGTTTTCAAACAAAACTTCAAAACGAACCAAGAACTGTAATGCAATCCTTGTAACACAGGCCAAAGGTTCATCAAAATAGAAGGTGGGGAATACTGGCATCAGGGACTTGAGGAATGTTTAGGATCATACTTTGTAAACCATAAAGATTCTATTTCGATATCTTTAAACATAAATATTGATGGATTACCAAGTTTTCAAAGCTCAAAAGCAGAATTTTTGCCAATTCATTTTAATAGTTTTGAAATACCAGAATTTGAATCTATGGTACTCGGGGTGTTTTATGGGACAACAAAACAAATAAAATTGAAGAATTTTTATCGCCATTTGTAGACGAAATAATTTTAATTATAGAGAATGGAATAGAAATAAGTAATAATAAATTTACAGTGAAAATAGGTTGTTTTATATGCGACACGCCGGCACGATCATTTATAAAAGGAACATCATATTTCAACGAAAATCATGGATTAAAAAAATCTATTAAAACATAGAGCATGAGTAGCTTGAATTTAGTGCGCTACGTTTGTATGACAGATACCGCAAAAATGAAAGACTTCGATTCCTAGTTGCAGTCGTCTTGCAAGGGGAAAGTGGGGATATTTTTGTGATTTATTTACTGTGCAGTTTGATGAGAAAACCGAGTTTTTTGATTTAAAGAATTCAATGTTTCATTGTAAGGAAACCAAACTACCAATATGGTGGTAACCTCACCTCCATGCTAGAATAGAGTATTCTCTTGACACTTTTATCTATTCTCATCTATTTAAGCATTAAATTTATTTAGATTATGAAGTCGTTCAGTTCTTGAAAATCCCAGGTCTCACCACAAGGGTAAGTTCACGATATTTACGGTAAGTTCAGTAGTTACCGTTCTTCACGGTAAGTTCAGTAGCTGTCGTTCTGGCTCTGGCTGTCTGAGCAGTATTCTTTGATCGGTGGCTTTGCGCTTTATCCATGGTAGTATCCTTTTGCCGGCGAGTTTCTTCATCAGCCGTTTCCGCTTTTGCTCTAGCTTAACAAGCCGCATTCTTCAGCCTTCGAGTTTTCAAATGGTCTTCTGACTCATCTAGCTTTACTCATCTGTCTCCCATCATCTGGCAACCATGAGAGCGTAATTATAAAATAAACTAAATCGCTTTAATATTGATCTTAACAACCAACACGTCAAGTGTTAAGGAAAAATATTATGACTTTAATCACCTTAACATCCTCTATTCTAATTGTAACTGCCAAAATTATAATTAAAACAAAACGAGGCAAATCTAATGAAATTTAAACAAAAAATGTCACAATAATGAGAAGGCAAGATTGCAGTGCATAAACGAAAGACATCAATTCCTAAATAAATGAGAAAACGACGAACCTTAAATAACTCACGTGATGTTAAAGTAATCTTTTCAAAATGGTCATAATTTCGATCGCAAGATTCCACCGTGACATAAACACATACACAGACATGAATGCAAATTAATAAAAGCGATGAAAATATTTATTGATTTTGAGTACACGGCCAATCTTACTAGGCAAGATCCGAAGTATAGGACAGGATTGTTGGTTATGACAAACTTTGTCCAGTTCCAACCCGTAGTAAAGCCAATAGTTATAGTATTTATTTACAAACGAATTAAAGCTTGGAATACAAATTAAAAAAGTCTTACCAAAGTCGTTTTATATCAAATACTCAAAGCTTACGTAGCTAATAAACCTTTACTGGTTAAATTAAAAGACGAATACTAGGAAATAAAGAATATTCACCATACCAAACGGCCAATTATGCTTGAAATTGTCGCTGATAGCATAGATAAGTCTCCAATATTACCAGTATCTGAACGAATAAAACTAGCCCAGCCGAATTGGCGGGGTAAAAATTCTTACTTTTAGCTGGAATCGATCCACCAGAAGTAGCGCTTTCAAGAGGTTTTTCGTTTTTTCAAAATAAAAATTCACGAAACGATTCTTAATTAGAATATCGGTTTGTTCTTGAAAAAAAGATGTCGGTAATTAGTTTTCCAAAATTTAAGCAGAAATTACGATTTTGGCAAAATGTGTGCAGCCAAGACGAATAGATTAATCGTGATGAAACTTCGTTTGTAACCTTTTATTATAAATTGGAAGCCCAGTGATGTTCGACCGAAATCGGTTGACGGGAAGTTTTTCGTTTTTTGCAAATTTTTTATCAAAAATCCTGTAGGTTCAATACTTCGATTTCGAAATTACGTGTTTTGTATTCGAGCTCAAGAAAGGTGGGTGTTAATCACAACATAGCCACTCTTCCCTTTTTATCTTGGCAATTCCGATTATATGTTTCAATGGCATTTTTTTAATTTCACTTTAATTTTGTGTACTCTAGCATTACATGATGAAGATAATTTTGAGCTACGAATGAGTATATAGGAACACTTACCCAAGAGCCGGCCCCGTTACAGAACGAAGAAATATCCAACTCAGTAGCTGGGGTTAATTAATAATAACACAAAAATAATTATAATATTTTAATTTTTATTCAATTTCAACCTAACCAAATTGTTTGAGGATTCGTAGGCAGAACATTTTTTTCAAGATTCTCAGTGTTCGGCTTTCTCTCCGTTTATTGGTCAGCCAATCCTCGTTAGGATTAGCATGAAACAGCACGCATGGTGGATTTGATGGCTGGTTTATAAAGGGTGATTTTTTTGTGGTTAGGATTTTCATGCATTAGTATTTGACAGATCACGCGGGATTTCAGACAAGGTGTCAAAGAGAAAGATGCTCAGTATGCTTTGACATTTCATAATGAATAGACTTACTAACGAGCAACGCTTGCAAATAATTGAATTATATTACAAAAATCAGTGTTCGGTTCGAAAAGTGTTTCGCGATTTACGTCCGATTTATGGTCTACATAATCGACCAAGTGAGCAAACAATTAATGCGATTGTGACCAAGTTTCGCACTCAGTTTACTTTATTGGACATTAAACCAACCACACGAATGCGTACAGTGCGTACAGAAGAGAATATTGCGTCTGTTTCTGAGAGTGTTGCTGAAGACCGTGAAATGTCGATTCGTCGCCGTTCGCAGCAATTGGGTTTGTGTTATTCGACGACATGGAAGATTTTACGCAAAGATCTTGGTGTAAAACCGTATAAAATACAGCTCCTGCAAGAACTGAAGCCGAACGATCTGCCACAACGTCGAATTTTCAGTGAATGGGCCCTAGAAAAGTTTACAGAAAATCCGCTTTTTTATCGACAAATTTTGTTCAGCGATGAGGCTCATTTCTGGTTGAATGGCTACGTAAATAAGCAAAATTGCCGCATTTGGAGTGAAGAGCAACCAGAAGCCGTTCAAGAACTGCCCATGCATCCCGAAAAATGCACTGTTTGGTGTGGTTTGTACGCTGGTGGAATCATTGGACCGTATTTTTTCAAAGATGCTGTTGGACGCAACGTTACGGTGAATGGCGATCGCTATCGTTCGATGCTAACAAACTTTTTGTTGCCAAAAATGGAAGAACTGAACTTAGTTGACATGTGGTTTCAACAAGATGGCGCTACATGCCACACAGCTCGCGATTCTATGGCCATTTTGAGGGAAAACTTCGGAGAACAATTCATCTCAAGAAATGGCCCGGTAAGTTGGGCACCAAGATCATGCGATTTGACGCCTTTAGACTATTTTTTGTGGGGCTACGTCAAGTCTAAAGTCTACAGAAATAAGCCAGCAACTATTCCAGTTTTGGAAGACAACATTTCCGAAGAAATTCGGGCTATTCCGGCCGAAATGCTCGAAAAAGTTGCCCAAAATTGGACTTTCCGAATGGACCACCTAAGACGCAGCCGCGGTCAACATTTAAATGAAATTATCTTCAAAAAGTAAATGTCATGGACCAATCTAACGTTTCAAATAAAGAACCGATGAGATTTTGCAAATTTTATGCGTTTTTTTAAAAAAAAAAAGTTCTCAAGCTCTTAAAAAATCACCCGTTATAACTTTCAGAATGACGAGTGGTACCTTTCTCTTAGAAGTGATGATTTTAAATGTATCACAATCTTTCTGATTCTTATTTTGCGAACATGACAACAGCAAATTAATGAAATGGTTTCTTGCCAACATGATATGATTTAGTAATATTATGGTGAACCATGATTTTGTTTATGCCGAGAATTATTTTCCAGAATGTAAAGCACTTGGAATATTCCAAAGATATATACAGCTTCTCTATAAATTAATTCTAAATGATATTGTAACTAGTAAATGGTACGGCATTGCTCTATGTGTTTTATTTACAAATGGCAGGGTATTGAAACTGCTTCAACTGCTATAATCCTTAATAAATCGTTTTTGTAATTCTCTAAGTAATACAGCTGAAATTATTTTGGTTTATCGCTAGGCAATGGATAGTGAACCAATTCTAAAGGATCCTCTTTAAAAACTATTGTGGCTCGAAATAAGATGACTTGAAAATCATAATAATATGAATAAATATTTTGTATTGAGTGATTTGAATCGGATATAGAACCTAATACATAAATGTTGTTAAAGGTTCTAATGCACAATCCCCGGGATTCAGATTCCTTTTTAGCTGCACATAGTATGCTGCACATATTGTATCACAAATTTTTGAAATTGATTCATTCTCACAATGCATAATCATATTACGAATTATGTGTTAACACTGTGCTTAAATTTCATAACGTTTCCTTTAATTTAAAATCCAATAATATTTCCTTTCATATTTCGCCTGGACGCAGAATTGGAATAAGATCGATGAACAAATTTGCGTAAGAAAATTTAAAAACTTTGCAAGGATAACATACAGGACACTTGTACCCCCATGAACCTGATAGTCGACTATAAACTTAGTTAGAGCATCAAACCATAATGTTCCAAATTTAGTGTGTTTAAATTTGAAAAAGTGAAATTGCAAATACAAGCAACATTTGTTTTATAATAACTGTTGATGAGTACGTTTTATGATTTACCAGAGCCATAGCGGAAACATATTTTTTCCGGTTAGTTTTAAACCAAATCGAAATTAATGAAATTATTTCTGCGAAATTTAATATTGCTTTTAGTTTAGCTGAGTATGGTACCAAACAGTTTTGCAATCATCCACCAACGCGAGGAACGCAAAATTTATCTAAAAAGTATTTAACGATTTAAAGCTATTCTGGTCTTGTTGAATTCACCATTTGATTGTAGTGTTGATATCTCCTCTTTATAAAAGTAGCTTTGCTCATACTGACAAACTAAATGCGTGACTAGAAATAGCTCCTTCCGTTCTAGGTAAATGCCAGAGAATCTAAAGTCCGTTGATATTTTGACGTTGTGAATAAATTGTAATATGTATTTCACGACCCTCCGCTGTTTTCGGTATAATGAGTACCTTTTGATAATGTCACTGGTCCATATAATTGGTACACGCAATACTGAACGTAATTTTCATGGTTCTTTTTTTTCTTCACGCCCATAGCTATTTTGCTTGAAGTGGACTGTTACGTAATAATTTTAAGTCATTCTATCATAATACTGGATGATGATGATGATGTGCAGGATTATCTACTTAAGAAACAAGGCTTTATTCCTTAAAAAAAAAAATAATTTTTAATTTTAAATTTGATGAATTTGGAAAAAGCTATCGTGAACTCGACCCCATAGCTTTTCCACTTTCTGAAATGGAACCCATAGTTACCAAGATGTTGTTAACCTTACATCTACATAAATATTGTTGGCTGTAATGCTGGTTCCATGTTGCACTGTCTCTTTATTATCATCTGCTATTCTTTCTTTAACCCTCTGGTTTCCAGAAATGATGCGCAGCTAGACCGTGAGAGACCTTCTTTAATTTAAAGTGACAAATGGGTTATGATGAATTTGATCCTCATACTATTGTTTGAAATCATGTGTCTTCCAACGCTACGACAACTTTGCGGTAGATTTTATTCACATCTGTCGAAAATGCTATTTTGTGCATCTATAAACAAAAAGTAGAAGATTACGTTCAGTTAAATTTTAAAACTAAATCCAGAGAAAATTAAATCGTCGTATTTCTGGCAATATTTATTGATCAGAATAAAATAAATATCGCCGAAATTATTGTAAATTTTCATCTCCCTATACGGAAGGATTAATCACAGCTAACATATAACACAGATTTTTAAGCTGGTAAAATCATTCCAATATGCAATATTAACGTGAATTTGTAGCGGAGCAAAAAATCAGTTGTACAACTCGTCGCGTGACCGCCATGTTATGTGCCGTGTTACACAAAAAATCGACGCTAACAATGAGCATACACAGTATTCGTTTCAAAAGTGTCCGTGACATTCGGCACATTGCAGAGGCAATTTCTTTTGTACCTCGATTTATCCTCGTACAGATTACGACTATCGATAAAGGAAGGAAATTACAATTCGACAATTGATTTGGTCTCCTTAAAGATGTAACTTCACACTCCTCAAAGAAGTAACACACTCACGGGAAACAGTGAAACGTACTAATATTCTGAAGAAAATGTCACAATCGCGGCGATGATCTCAGGAACCGGATATCACTCGTTAAAATTTTCTTGATCTTACCAGTGATCATTTCAAATTATTGCAGGTGCCTAATAAACGGGCTGAAATAAATTTTAGTATGCAATGATTCTAAAATAATTTCAAACAAAATTGTAATAAGGCATATGAGGTTAGCCCAGTTTTTCATCCCAGAAAAAAAAAATCCTCAAGCAATATTATTTCATCTCATTTTTCTTCTTAAACTTGTATAAGACGGAATTTAGTGTTTAAGATGAGTAAAAAACAACTTAATTGTTGTTTTTATAGTCTACGTATGAATAAATGATTACAAATAATTTTTCTAAGTCATATGATTTATAGGTAAAATTGTTTGTTTTGAATAAAGGTAGAGATTGATACTGTTTTGGGTTAGTAAGAGTACTAGAATACAATGACTAAGAGGGCAGGACCAGCTGTATGGTAGTATCGGCGCAAATGGCCTAGTTCCATGTGGGCACATATAAGAATATGAGGAAATCATGTCATTTTTCTAGAAATATGAGTTGCCGGAAAGGTTTATTTATGTTTACTTATACGATGGACTAACTGTGGCCAGTTGGACAGTGCCAGCCGTATGCTAAGATTCGCCCAATTGCCCAGCTTCCATTAGGCCCAATATAAAAATTAATAATTGCCATTCTCCTAGCAAAATGATTTGTAATAAAGACTCACAATGACTAAGAGGGCAGTATCAGCCGAATGATAATTTTGGCACAAATGGCCAAGTTCAATATGGCCCGATATAAGAATGTGAGAAAATAGTGTCATTCATCTAGAAACGTGATTTGCCGGAAATGGTTCTTTATGTTTTGAATAACCTATAAAACAGACTAGCTGTGGCCAGTAGGACAGCACCAGCCGTATGGTAGGATTCGCTCAAACGGCCAGATTTCTTATGGCCCAATAAAAAAATTAATAATTGCTATTCTCATAACAATATGATTTACCAGAAATTGATATTGTTTTGAGTTGGTAGTAGTAAGGGCTTACAAAGACTAAGAGTGCAGTACCAGCCGCATGGTAGGATTGGCGCAATAGGTTAGGTTCTATTTTGATCAAGCATATTTAATAGAAAGGTATACAGCAATGGAAAGGTGGAAAATTATTTTTCGGTTATAAAACGACGAGTGGGGCGAACATTAAAATTAGGATGTTGTCCGTCAAAATCTTAGAGGTTTTGTAAAAGAAATTTTTGAGCGGAACGAATATGTGTTTAAACGGAAATTACTAAGCTTACCAAAAATTGTCAATAAATCCTCTGTGTCAAAATTAAATATATCCAGGAATTCCGAAGAAAAAACTTTGTCTAACATATTAGAAGAAGAAGAAATATGGAGAAGTCATAAAAACGGAAGCCAAAATCTCCAAAAGTAGTATGATATTTAAACATAAGGAGAGCGATCATTTATGTTTCCTTAAAAACGGACGAATGAAAACGGACCCTCTTAGTAATTGTAAGCCTTTACTGTTACCAACTCAAAACAATATCAATCATTTCCGGCAAATCATTTTGTTATGAAAATGGTAATTACTAATTTTTATATTGGGCCATAAGGAAGCTGTCCGATTGCGCCAACCCTACCATAAGATTGGTACTGTCCGACTGGCCACAATTAGTCCGTCTTAGAAATTATTCAAAACATAAAGAATCAGTTCCGGCAAATCCTATTCCTCACGATTTTCTCATACTCTTTTCTCTTCGTACAAGAATTAAATGGAATAATCTGGGATGGATATTTTGTTGTTTTAACACAACTTAAAAACAAATTCCGTCTTATACAAGTTTAAATAGAAAAAACTGGGATGAGATGAAATAGTTTTGTCTGAGAAATTTTTTTTTCTGGCATGATAAACTGGGCTAACTTTGCTGCAAACTGCTAAAACTGGTAGAAGTGAATGATCAAATAGTGACATCTATGTGGGAAAACTTTAATGTCGCTGTTAAGAAAAGGAAGTTACCCCCATTTGCCGAGTAATATAGGGTTTTCCAATAAGAGGTTTCATTTTGAATAGCCTGCTATTTGAGCAGTTGTCAATTTTGAAGCTGTCATCTTTTAATATTTGACGAGTAAAAACTATGCCATTACTAAAAATGGTACGATACACGCTTCAACAACGCATTGAAATTGTTAAAATTCATTACAAAAATGGTGAAAATATTGCAGTCGCAGTTCGCAAAATTAAAGCACTTTTGGGTCGCCGTGGAGCACCTTCTCGGCCGGCAACAATGAAACTGGTAGACAAATTTGAGCTGTTGGAGAAGTTCGTGATGTAAAGAATCGAAACCGTGTGCGTCGCTCAAGAACAACTGAAAATATTGCTGCTGTAGTCCGTAGTGTTGACGAAAACCCAGGTTTGTCAATTCCTCGAAATATCAAATTTGGAATTAGATATTCCACAAACGACATTACGCCGTATTTTGCATAAAGACCTAGGTCTTAAGGCTTATAAAGTTCAGTTAACATAAGAACTCAAGCCGGTCGATCATCATAACCGTCGTATCTTCGCTGATTGGAGGTTACGTTAATAAGCAGAATTTTTTCATTTAAGGCTCAGAAAATCCAAGAATGATTGTTTAAAAGCCTCTCCATCCTCAACGTGTAACTGTTTGGTGCAGTTTTTGGGCTGGTGGTGTGATTGGACCTTACTTATTTGAAAATAAGGCTGGTGCAACTGTTACGGTGAATGGATTGAGCTACCGAGCTGATGATGATTAATGATTTTTTGTAACCGGAATTGGAAGATATTGATGTGGACGATGTACCACATAAGCAACGAAACAATCTCATTTTTGCACGAAAACTTTCCTGACCGTGTTATTTCTCGAAGAGGTGATCACAATTGGACACCAAGTTCTTGTGATTTAACACCACTAGACTTTTTTCTTTGGGGCCACGTGAAAGATAAGGTCTGTACCAATGCTCCAAAATCGATTCAAGACCTTAAAAATGGAATTCGTGAAGTTATCGAGGACATACAGCCGCAAATGTGCGAATTGGTCATGGAAAATTTCATAAAAAGGATATGGAGCTGCAAGCGTAGTCGTGGCGGCTATTACAATGAAATAAACATTCATTGATTTCTAATAATATTGCTAATAAAAATTCCTAAATTTAAATTGAATATGTTGGATTATTTTAAACGTACCAATGTCAAGTATTTGGACGGCAAAAATTAATTTATTGAAAACCCCCAATTTGACCTGGAAAAATGTATAAAGACGCCTTATCTAAATACTCTACGATATTTTTGAAATCAACATGTAGACAATTCTAAAATACGCGTAGACGCACAGCACAACACTGATTACCAGAATAAGACGACTTCTAAAGCATAAATAAATATAAACGGCGACCTATACGTTAAAATTATCTGGACAACCCAAAATTAATAAAATAAACAAATCAGACGACACATATGTCTATATAAACCGTTTATATATTATTTGGCTTACATATGGTTAACATCAAACAAATTAGTTACAAAGACCTACATGGTTGATTAGCAACGAACGAGACACCAAACCGTCGCCGATAATTGATTTTGAAATAAGGATTCCACATCAATTATAAATTGTAAGTCGTCAATTGGTAGCACACAACAATAGATTCATTAGATTGAGGTCGTCGTTCTTGAAAATTAATTGGCTTCAATATTTATATGTGTGGTGTTTGAAATATCTTTTTATTTTCACAAGCGTCAATATAAATTTTCACTATTATACGAGTAGCAACGAATAAGAAGAAAATCAGAACGCCTTAAATTTATTTAGGTATCATGAATTTTTTATTATAAATAAAATTTATAGACAACCACAAAATAATAATGTCTGTAATTTCCATAACAACACACCCTCAATTTTACCGCACATTACGAGCAAAAATCCGCTTTAAGAATATAACGAGGAATGCACGTTTAGCATAAAAATTCTATTATCAAAATATCTAAACAACCAAAAAATTTTGATTGATTGGATTACATACCTTTCAAATAGATTTTTACTGTCTCCCTATTTACCGATTTTTTTTAACGATGTAGCCACATGTAAACTTGGCATACCCAAAAGGTATAGATCGGAAATTTATTTAAATCTAATCCGTGTATAAAATTTCAGTTTAGATATCGTGCATGTACGAGTATATAGATCTGCACATAACTAAGAGGTAAATGCTTTATAATATTGTTATGATTGTTAAGAGAGTCAACTGACCGAGACTAACTAAAGTGCCGTGCTATATCGTAAAACTTTCATTTTTCTATACGTTACAAACCTGTGTAAGATAATACCGACCGAAATGTTTTGATGCAGAACGTTCATTACACTTTACGGTTTGATTTATCATCCTACGAAAACGTATTTAGTTACATATGCCTGCAGATCTAAATCACTAGATTGTTAAATGGTTTTAGACGAAATTATTAGTTTTTATTGACTGACCTTCCCAAAAAGCATAACAAAAAATTGTTGGTCTATACGTGCGATATATGCTGTGCTTAAAGATAAAGATTGGAAAATTATGCTAATGAGGGGAGTTTCTTTACGTTTTTATTGATATTTGCTATGTAGTATTCAAATTTTATTCAAATGGATTTAATTTTCTATATCATTTCAAAATAATTTAAAATTTTTTTGTACATGTGATATAGTAAAGCTGGGTTTTGGGATTAGCTTAGAATGTACCGTTTTATCTATGGGATTGGCTGAATAAGATTAAATTCCAGTTAGTGTATAGAAGAAGTATTTTATGTCGTTACGTGGTAATACATTTTGATGTAAATTTAGTCAGTGAACTGTTTAACTCATAACCCAAAATAAGAACTTACATACCAGTGAACAATTTCCAATAAACAGTTATTTTACGAAATTCTGGAGCTTGAAGCGAATTAAGATTGCGTGAAGCAATTATCCGGTCACTCGGTTAAAAAACGTGGTTTGAACGCTTTTAAACCAAAAAAAAATTAATCAGAATAAACCACCCGATTTCAAACCAGAAAATGTTAAACCACATCCAATATCATTCACTACTTTTCTGGTTTAAATCTATGTTTGGTTTATTTTGGTCTATTTCGCTATTGGTTTATTTTCTAAACCTGTTTAACTACCATGAAATGTCAGATTTGCTCGATTTGACAACTACTTGAGGGCCATTTGTTATTTAACTTTCCATATTAATCTTGCGTCATTCGTTTAAGGCAAGGTAGAAACATTTTCTGTTTATTTTTATGAACAGAGTTTTTCGTCTGTTCGTTTTTCTCTTTTTCGTGTTATTTGGGTGGCAGGTGTGTGAAATGGTGAAATCGAGGCTTTTAGCCCACATTTTGCTAAATAAATTTCAGCTGCAATTCCACTTAATGGGCTTGCACACACCAAAGAGTACGCATTTTTTTCTATGTATTCATTTATTCTTTTATACGTTTTCCGTTTGTCTCGGTGAAAAATAACCACAACAAAAACCATAGTTGATTTGGTTTTTGTTGTGGTTATTTTTCCAAATCAACTAGCACACAAAAATTCAAGTAACGAAAGGAGAGCAATGACGAATCGAAAAGCAAAAGCGTGTGAACGTGGAAGACGCCAATTTGTTGATTGTGCCATTTAAACAAGTCACACTCCAAGTGGTTCAAGCATGACCACCAACAAAACGACCATCCATGGCCGTTTGGCGGGCTGGGAAGATATTGCTCGAGTATTCAAGTGTGTTGAAAGAGCGGACCAACAACATCAAAAAAGATTTGAAAAAGTTAACGCATAGTACACAGGGGCACGCACACTGGCCACTGGTGGGGGGCTGCTGCCATCGCCAAAGCCTCGAAAGTATCTTTTGATCTTTCGTAGGCCGTGAAAGACTACGCGGTATCGCTTCAGGTGAAGCTGGCTAGGCTTCGGCTAATAGAAAGCGATCCGCCGATTTTTACGGATGACACAGCACTGTGTCACCAAACGTCAACCAGAATCAACGTCAATATCAACGCCTTGTAGAGCGATTACATCGAGTACGAAAGTGGCATCAAATTCGTTTTGACGGATGCAGTTCAATCGATTCCCAAACATGAATTTTCATTAACTTCCGCAGCTGAAATTCAATCGAACTCCTCACTTAAAATTCAATCCAATTCAGAATTCAATTTCCATCGAATACGGCTGTCAGTCGTACCGTCGATACGACATCATCGACTCAATACTTTGCCATCCGAAAGCAGCGAAATCAACTTAAGCGTAATATGATTGGGCACCTCGCAACTTTCGGGCAGCTCGAACTCATCAGAAGTGCTTCGTGACAAATAATATGAACTGAAAGCTGACCTAATAGCTAACGGGAATCGTCGCCGTGACTAATGGTACTGTCTCTGCGCAGATGTGAAAAAGGAGGAATTGTCGATGAAACGGGAAAAGTTGGCGATCAAACGGAAGCAATCCTAATTGTGGGATGTGGCACTGGCCACATTACGGCAGAACACAGTATTTACAATTAATCGAATTTTGTTGTTAACTTGTTTTTCACTTCTTGTTTATACAATGTTATCCAATTCAAGCTTGATAAAGTAAACTTAAAAAAAACACACAAAATATTCGGAATGTATTGTAATTTTTATTTCATTTTACAGATTGATCCTTGCCATTTTTAGTTAAACAAGATATCATTCAAATGTCCTCCACGGGACTTCTTACAGGCCTTGATTCTTTTGCGGTAATTTTCAATGACTTTTCGGCACATTTCGGGCGGTATCTCGGCCATTACCTTACGAATATTAGTTTTCAATTCGTCAAGAGTTTGAGGATTGTTTGCGTAAACACGATCTTTCGCGTAGCCCCACAAAAAGAAATCCAAAGGCGTTAAATCACAGGATCTTGGAGGCCAATTGACATCAGCCAATCGCGAAATCAAACGTCCAGGAAATTTATCTTGCAAAAGATCTCGATTTGCTCGTGTTACGTGACTGGTTGCTCCATCCTGCTGGAACCACATATCGTCAAGATCATAATCTTCGATTTTCGTAAAAAAATAATCGGTTAACATGCGGCCATAGCGCTCAGAATTGACGGTAACGGTTCGTCCATGGTTGTTCTCAAAAAATACGGCCCAATCACACCACCAGACCACAATGCGCACCAAACAGTGACTTTTTCCGGGTGTAATGGCTTCTCTACAATCAATTGTGGATTTTCTGAGCTCCAAATTCTACAGTTTTGCTTATTAACGTATCCACCAAGCGAAAAATGAGCTTCATCACTGAAGAAAATTTTGTTCGAAAAATCAGCATCGACGGCCTGTTTTTCCAACACCCAATTTGCGTATGTTCTTCGTTGTCCATGGTCAGCAGGCTTTAGCTCTTGTGTCAAATGGACTTTATACGGATGAAGATGCAAATCCAGATGCAAAATGCGCCATAATGAGCCATAAGATAAGCCTAAATGTTGAGCTCGACGAGGAATTGACAAATTTGGATCTTCTTCCACACTTTCAGCTACAGAAGCGATATTTTCAGCATTGCGAATGTTTCGATAATGCACAGACCTTACAATATCATTAACAGATCCAGTTTGTTCAAATTTATTCACTGTATTCAATATGGTTTGCTTTGTAGGACGATTATGACGACCATAATCTGCTCGTAAAGCGCGAAATGTGGATACGGCAGAATCACTATTTTTATAATAAGATTTAATAATTTTAACGCGTTGGTCGATTGTTAAATGCTCCATATTCTTAAATGGCAGAATGTCAACTAAATAAATGACAGCGTACTTGACGTTTATCTTTTACAGATGTCGGTATACAGATTTCTACTTTATCAACCTCGAATTGGATAACCCGTTATTTCTGTTACAGGCATTCATCGCAGACATTGCGAACCTTGTGGATTCACTGCGATCGAACGAACGTCCAGTAGAATACTTCCTCAGCTATCCAGACCAAAATCGCAAAAATCACCAAAATGATGCTGAAACCTCACTAGATTTGGCCGACGCCATAATTGAATATGTGGAAGAGGAAGTTGATGTGAATGCGGATTTGTATGCTGCTGCTTGAACAAACACAACAAACTTAAAAATGATCAGTCAATTTATTCAATTTGGGGGAAACATCCTTCAGTCAGCATACCGCCGATTCTCATCCGCCATTGGCGAAACCACAAGAGATGACAATTCACAGTCAGCAGCAGACGAATTCAAGTTCGAATGTCTTTTATTTCAACATTCATGTTTTGATTAAAAAAATATTTAATTTGATTTCTTTGCCTTGCCTAATCGGCCAAGGTTGCTGCAAACAGCGTAGTGAGGAACAACGCACACTCTGGAAAAAAGGAAACAAAATAAAACGAGTCGGGTAAAGAAATACATTGGATTGATGATTTGAATAAAATGAAATGATTGCATTCAATGCTGGTACGGCGTTTCATTGCTCAGGCATACGGTGGCGTGCACAAGTAATTTGTATTGCCATACCCACCCACGCCAACGATCATATAGTCCCCAAATTTGCCAGCTTCGAATTGTTGATGAACGAAGGAATGGTCAAGTCATTAGTCGTACCATGGGCAACGGATACTGTCTAAACGATCATCGAGTATTATCCGTGATGATTTCGGAACGCTTTCTTCTGCAAATAACCAAACAAATATAGGATTGATGTGTGAATAAAATGAAACGAAATCTCCACCCGGTGAACTGATTTTAATGTGTGTGTAACAATCGATGGCACCGATACACCGGGGAAGATCAGCTAACACCGCAAACGCTGATGCTTTTGCCAAACGCTCAACTACGGTTCGCGTTATTCGAAGGACAGCATGCAAGTCTCGCATAATTGAGCACATCTGTAGAAACAATAATCAAGGTGAAACAATGTGCGAACTGAATGAGAACCTAAATCAAGCATATATATAGTATATCCCTTCCGGGAGCAGATTATTTTTCATTGTTAGCTGGGAAATGCCAATATAATCGGCTCCCGTTTGCTCAAAGTTTCCGCAGGCCAACATACTGAGGGGCAGCGAGGAATTTGTGTTCTGCGGTCAACTCACGTGGACTGAAGAAATAGAAACAGGACAATACAGTAAAGAAGTAAAAATACACCGAAAATATATCTTAAGTTCTGTTGGCTTTGTTTGCGTATAACATTTGGATCCAAACGTTTTAGTCCAAAAGTTTTTGGGTAAATTTATATAATGGCGAGATTTCGTTTTGCAGACGATTTGGGCGAGTCGCGCAATGTGTCGATGACAGTTGACAGCAGTCAATAGGGATGAAATTTCAGCATTATCTAAATTAAGTAATAAGACTTCTCGACTAAAAACATATGGATCAAAATGTCATACGCACAAAATGCCAATCTAATCTCAGATAATATATTATTTCGGAATACCAAAAAAAATGAATGAAACATGCAGGCATGACATATCGATGTGGATCATCATCCCTTATGAAGTAATTGAGAACCCTTATGAAGTAATTGTTGACCTTGGAGCGGTTGTAAATGTATTAAAGACGTCGCAACGCTTGTCGTACTTATCGTGCAACTATTTTTCTCCCTGATGACGACGTGAAGGACATTAAAATGACGTCAACTTCACGTAATAATTCACAGCAAAGGGCACTAAAGTGACAAAATCAAACCATGAACTTACCTTCAATCCAAAATAAATTTAATTTAACAAAATTCACAACACGATTGCACTGGTTGGATTCAAAAAGGAGTGAATAATTTGAAAACATGGATCAAACCAACTTAAATGTTAAAAACTGGCCGTCGGAGTGCGGTTTAAAATCGGCGTGGTTTATAGGCCAATTGGTTTACAAATTTTAGTGTAAATTAGCTCTACAAGAATGAGCAAAACGACTCCAGGCCTTAATTGACATTTTTCCTAGTTTACTTGACAGGCTGAATTGTACCGTGAGATAAACCGTATAAGTTTGCTTTAGATGTCATAGAAGAAAACACGAGTTTCTGGAGCTCCCCAATGACTCCCCGGACTCCCCTTTTAAGATAATACCTTTCGAACTCTATAAAGCTCCTCAAATGCTTTGTCGGTTGATGCAAACAGTAATCCCCCACCTGTTTTGAGGAACATCTCTTACTACTGGCTGATGTATCACAACGTTTATTTATTTCTGGTCTAACGATCAACATTAAGTAAAGCAAATTTCGGCTCAAGAAAATAGAATATTTTGGTTATGTAGTCGGAGAGGGAGGTCTTAAGCACAATTCAGAGAGGATAAGGAACATTACAGAGTTCCCAACTCCCAAAAACGTGTGCCAAATCCGAAGGTTCTTGGGAGTAACCGGCTGGTATCGGCGTTTTATAAAATTATGTTCTATCTTAGCCGCACCCATAACAGAGCTTTTAAAGAAGGGACGGCTACTTCGGTGGACTGATGACCATATGAGACTGCCTTTAACTCCTGCCTTATCAAAACGCCATTAAATTTAATGTGATGCTAGCTCCAGCTGAGTCGGAGCCGATCTTTCCCAAAACAACGAATTAGGTGGATACATGCCGATCTACTATACATATCAAAGAAAATGAACGCAACCCATAATTTTATGGTGTAACTGAGCAAGAGTGTCTGTCCGTCGTTTTAGCTATTAAAAGTGGTCACTATCATGTTGAAGGATATGCGCCTTTATTGTAATAACCGACCATGTTAGGTAGGTTATCTAGGTGAAGATTAAAATGACATGGAAGGAAATGTAGCCAAAATTCTGTGAATCTCACCACGTTACCTTAGAATATTGGCCTAAAATCTGCTGAAAGAAAAGTTCGATAAAAATAAGTTTGAAGGAAAATAATGGTTTAGCCTTTATGAAACTGAATTTTATCGATTTTGATTCTTAGTCTTGAGATTTAACTTGTCGAAATTTACTAGTTCTAAAGGATGGAATCGGTTCACTAATAAACTCAGCTAAGTGTGCACCAACAGGAGGACATATAGAAATATCTAAAAACAAACAAATTATTTAACGGTATTTTTATTGACCTTCCATGAATTATGATATACGCAATTTTATCAGATCTTGCGAAACTTGCAAATGCAACAAAGGCGTAAACTATCCTCGTCATCCATCTTCTCATAGTCTCTCTAGTACTGGAAACTCTTCTGTTTTGATAGCGGTAGACAATTTCTCGAAATTTATAATAACGAAAGCTGTTAGAAAAGTAAGTTGCTAGAAGCACAAATATTTTTATTGTTTTGTGGATGGTCATGGTAGTGGTGGTGTACCAGAAGTTTTGGTTGCTGACAATGAACGTCAATTCCACTCGTGCGCTTTTGCGTTGCTTTGTAGCGAGCGAATAAATTGAACGATATTGGCTTCTCTCCGGGGATATATTAAAATCGATTAAAGGAGTTGGGACGAAAACTTGTATGCTATATTGAGCACATTTACCCATCGATTTCTTAATTTGTCTGTTTGGCAGAAAATTTACGTTAAATTTTACTCAAAGTAGCGCGGTTGATAATTTTCTTAACACATCTTTCAAGAGGATTGACGACTAAGTTTGTGGAAAAAATTGATAAGAAACATTCTGTTGTGATACCATTTTAAAATCTGCATTAGTGTCGCATATTTTTTGATAGTGAGTCAACTTTCCGTAGTACATTGTTTTACCACCGGCGTCACTTAAACATTAACAACCAAAGTTGTCAACATTAACAACTTTGTGTTTGAGAAACAAAGAGACTTTACAAAACCATTGTTTTTATTTGATAGAAGATAAGGTAGCTTACAAAAATCGTATTAATAAAGAAACTTAAACAAAAGAACTCTTGTTTTTTTAATTAATTTTTTGGTGAGTGGGTGCACATGTGATTTCACTAAAAACACTAAAAGTGGAATAACTTTTGCACTATCAATAATTCGAAAAAAAAACTTTACTATCACCCTGCTTCGTTCGATCGTCCAATTATGGGACACTCTGTATACTCATATTGCAAAGGGAAACTAACATTTTTGTAGCATGTACACAAAATAATGTTGGGAAAGTCGCTAAGAGTAACCTCTGTATACCAAACATTTTGACCGAAAACATAAAATGTTAAAATAATGTTTTGCTTCTGGTATTATTTTGTAATATTCTGTGGGAGATAATTTTTTTTTTGGGGTGTCGGTTGACTGTAAAAACACACAAACGTATTTCCTGTATATGCTTACACACACACAAATACACAACACATAAATTTATGATTTATATTAGATGGGTGACTTGTTTTCATTAAACAACGTTTGCCGCAGAATGTACTGTATACTCCCTAATGAAAACATTTCGAGTTAAACCATGTTTAAACTATTTTTTATGTTTTTTGTTCCAAAACTCTATTATCTTGATTTTGGCTTCGAGTTGTAATTATATATTCTTTAGAAATCTATTGTATATCGAGTTTCTATTTAGTTAACGTTACTCGTATATGTAGAATGAAAAAGGCGTTTTAAATGTGATAAGTTCATACGAGTATATGTATTACATAATGCAACATATTACAGTGGATTGGAATTCACATGCGTGTTTCATATTGGTTTCGTATATTGAAAAGTATGTGGTACTATTTCTGGTATTTACCATATAACTGTTACTATTTATTGATCCATTTTGAATATAAAGTTTTGAGAAACTTATATGCATATCTTACTTGCTGTGTAATTGTGCGCCTTATGGAATTATATTTTTGCTTTTCAACATCGAAAGTGCGACATAAGGTAAAATTTATACTGACCAAATGTATATTAAATCTTGGCAATGATGTGTTCTAGGTTATGCTATTTAGAAACAAGTTCCAAAAGAGAGCGGGGAAATAAAATAACAAAACCAGAATTTCGTGTCGTGTGAATCGGCTCGACGTAAATACAGCAGATTGATCGGAAGCATAACAATTTACCAGGTAGTATTTTCCATACCTTATCGATTTAAATGGAAATTTATTATGAGATTAGTAATCATAATCAAACGAATTTAAAAATTTTGTCTGACTGAAATTCCGCATCAGTTACGCTATCCGGCTTTCCCGCCAAAACTGCCACATACATTTTAGTGTAGTTTAAATGAAGGACTGAAAACCATAGTGGTTACTTTGTTCAAAGAAAAATGCATTTCAGAAAATTCGAATTTTTAGAATATTAAACCTTTATTACTATGGATAAATTGATTATTGATTCTAAATTTGGTTTTTTATGGGTCCATATACTCGTACTACAGCTGAGTAAGCATGCCTGTTTTTAAATGAAATAGAAAAATAGAATATACTAGGGTTTGGACGAGAGAACATCGTCCTCCATAAAAGTTAATTTATAACTAAATAATAAAATTATAAAATAAAAATAAATAAAGTTGTGAAAGTAATAATAATGCAAGTCAGTTCAAGAAATAAATTTATTGGTAATATGGTAATATGTTTTTGAATGGGTCCAGCTATTGATTTCCTTATGTGGATTATGTGACATATTACCCAGTGCTAAATATTCTCGCATAAACTCTGTATAGTCCGCTTTTAGTTCAGCAAACTTGATAAATCGACGCTAGATGGCAAAAAGTCTCCAGATTGTCAGGACTATTTGGTTTAGACTCACACCAATGTTCAATCCCAGTCGCTGTGGTCCCGATCTTGTCTACTTCCCAGAATCTTTGAATTGTGTCATGAAGGTTGACCTGGAATGTGCTAACGAAGCCAAAAGTTAAAACGGAATTTTGAACAATTTCAAGAGGTGCTTTACCAGATATGACGTAACCGAAATATGTGTTTTGAGCGAAAAGATCATCATCAAGTTGAGTCAATTTTTCCGGACGCTGTAATTTCATAAAAATGTCACCTTCAAATAATATATCTACCGGATTCGAATGGTTGAAATTTTGATCAGCTTTATGTAATGACTGAAAGTTTACGGATTTTGTTAACTTCACAGTGATCGTCTACAGATCAGAAATTAAATGTTTCATTAAGAGAGCACTATCGGATCTCTTTCGTGAGGTATTGGAGGAAAAAATCAATGTTCAGGTGCCGATAAGAAAACCCCACCGGTTGGAAGATGAATTAGAACAACTCAATGAAGCAATTCACTATGATGCTTTGGACAGTATCCCCATTATACAAAATAAGAAGAAGCTTAACATATCCTACCCAATGGAAGTTAGAGAGTTGGTAAGGCAAAAACGACGGGCTCGTAAAACCTGGCAAATAACTAGAACACCGGAGAACAAAACAATTCTTAACAATTTTGGTAAAAGTCTCAAATCTCTTCTTAAAGAAGTTAAAAATGCATCAATCAACAGATATCTAGTTAGCCTAACCGATGAAAAAAATTCTGATTATTCTCTGTGGAAGGCGACGAAGGTACTCAATAGACCCAAAATGCAAGTGCCTCCACTTAAAAAGGAGGATGGAACCTGGGCAAGAGGTCCTAAAAAGAAGGCTGTTCTGTTTGCGGAGTATCTCGAGGATACTTTCCAACCACTACCAAGGCAGGCCAATGAAAATATAATGTCAATCCAAAAGATAGATGATTTTGATATACGCCCAGTAACTCTCAAAGAATTAAAAGAAGAAGTAAAAAGCACCATGCATGTTAAAAAAAGCCCCAGATATGACTTGATTACTTGCCAAACAATCAAGGCTCTACCAGATAAAGGATTACGTAATCTAATAATTAATGCAAGCTTTCGGTTAAAATATGTTCCGTGGCAATGGAAAGTAGCGGAAGTCATCATTAAAGCAAACCCTGATAAACCACCAAACGATAAAAAAATTTTCAGGCCAATTTCATTGCTGCCAATTATGTCAAAACTCTTTGAAAAATTATTACTAAAAAGACTTAAACCAATAATTGAGGACCGACAATTAATTCCTCCACATCAATTTGGATTTAGGGAAAAGCACTCCACAATTGAACAGGTGCATAGAATCACCAACGTTATTGAAAGAACGTTAGAACGCAAAAAAGTATGCTCCAGCATATTTCTGGACGTCGCCCAAGCATTCGATAAAGTTTGGCACAGTGGACTGGAATTCAAGCTGCATAGAGATCTGCCGAGGCAATTATATGCCATACTAAGATCTTATTTATCTAATAGACATTTTTGTGTGAAATATGAGGATGAATACTCCGAACTAAAGAAACTCTCTGCCGGTGTCCCACAGGGGAGTGTCTTAGGACCAATCCTGTATTTATTATATAGAAGGGATATTCCAACAACAGATGAGGGAACCATAGCCACCTTTGCAGATGACACAGCAATCATGGCGATTGGAAGTAATGTCGCTAATTCAACGAGCAAAATCCAGAAGATTACCAATGCGGTTTGTATCTGGACTAAGCGCTGGAGAATCAAGCTTAATGAGATGAAATCCACGCATATTAACTTTACATATCAGAAGGCTTCCCATCTACCGATAGTAATTAACTCACGACCGGTGCCATATGCAAACAAAGCTAAATATCTGGGCATGACTCTCGATGCCAAGCTCAAGTGGAGAGAGCACGTTAAAACGAAAAAAAAAGAACTTCATATTAAGTTCAGAAAAATGTATTGGCTCATAGGTAGAGGCTCTGAGCTTACAATATATACAATAAGCTGCTGCTATATCGGGAAATACTGAAGCCGATATGGACCTACGGTATTTAACTCTGGGGATGTACTAAGCAAAAAAACGCCAAAATGATAGAGACGTTTCAAAATAAGGTTCTCCGTAGCATCGTAAATGCTCCGTAGTACACAAGAAATGAAGACCTTCATAGGGACTTACAGATGGAATACATCAAAGATGAAATAAAAAAGCACGCCGCCAAAGACGAAATTAGGCTCCAGGAACATGGAAACCCCTATATTCGGCATATGATAGATAACCCTGTCGTTGAAAGAAGACTTCAAAGAACGAGGCCACTTGACCTTGTAAACATACCAAATTAAAATTATATTTTAAATAGGTTTAATTAATTTTGGGACTAACCATTGGGTTTCATCCCAACAAATCAGAATTATTTAAGAAATGAAAAATTTGTAAATTTGAAAGATAAATTGCTAGATGAGCACAGTCTCTCTTGACAGACAGGATGAGTTGTTAATTGTAATCGGAAGATGGAGTATTATGTTAGGGCTTATCGTCATTTATTAAAGATGAATTAACCACAGCGTGAAGTGTGTTGCTACTGATTGGGCTTTTATTGTATGACGAATTTTCAGGAAGCCATTTAAATATTTAAATGCTTAAACTTAAAATATTTGTAAAGACGATGGCTACCTTTGTTGCAACATGAACATTTAATGTTGTCGGTAGTTGTATGCAAATTAACTTTCGTTCGAATCTTCGATGGATGTTTACTATGCACTATTTTGATTAAGGACACAATTAAAATGTGTCACATCGTTTGTCTAGGAATATTAAAAATTCCTCGAAAGTAGGGGTTTCTTTGTCTACCGAAAATTTTGCCCACGCCTCTTTAGTCTGAACATCAAGCTTATTTAAAAAGAGAAAGATTCATCAATTATCGCGTTTCTCGTATTATGTATCCAAGCACTTTAATTTAACGCCATCGGATACATAAGCGATTTTACGAAGCTCAGAAACACAGAATTTTTGTATAGAAGTTGTTGATAACGGTTTTCTTTTTCCTGGCCTATAACTTATCCTAGGCTTCTTGATAATTACCTATCAAACAACTTTTCAATAATTGAAATGTACGAGCATGGGATAACGCGTTGTTTTATTGAACGGATGATCCTTGAATGACGGCCATTGAACTTTATCTTCCAGAAAACGGTTCAATGATAACACATGGAAGTTTATCACATCAACATTTGCTCAATGTTATCTTATAATTTTATTGCTTATCAAATTTAAAATTAACAATTTCCAGAAATTATAAGAAACGAAAGCACCAGAAATTTAATTAAAATAAACTGAAAAACTTAGCTTTATCTTGTTGCTTGGCGTGGTAACAAACCATGGAATCCAGAAGAATCGGCAGGCAAACCGAGTCAATCCGAGTACCGCTATCCAATGTAACTCCAAAACACTGCAATCAATGTATTATATATTTTGCACGGATCGATATATCCAATGGTTTTGTCGAAAGGTTCAGCTGTCCGGAGACTCACAAACAAAAAATAACTCGGCAAAAGTCGTCTATTAATAAATAAATTTTAATCAGTGCAAAATATGAACAACAAAATATGTATACAATTCATTTACATAGAACCAACAACAGCTATATCGACCATTTATCCTTTGACTCTGCTTGGTTACCCAATGGTTTAGCTTTCGAGTTGCTTTAATAGTTATGCAAAATAGTAATGCTGTGCTGGTTCAGGGAAATTTGATAAACAAAATCGAGGTGCGCCCTCACGATCCTATCGGTCACATTCGATATAGTTAGTGAATGGGATGGATTGTTTTCGTAACCATATCGTCATGTGAGTTCTATATTGCCCTATAGACCATTTTTTTCGAAAATGAGTTATGAATGGATTCTTATGTTTTCGACCACGCTCTTTCAGAATTTTTGGTCAAAATTGACCTATCTCTTATAGTTTTGAAGACATTTTTTTTAGTGTCCCATAAACCAACAAATTGTCTTTTTTTCGCACGATTTAGGACACAATTTACAAGGACAAAAGTATATTTGTTAAAATAATCAATATTTTTATCTTTGTCCTATATATTCAATTGAACAACCCGTGTTTATACAAAAAAGTATAAATACGCCGTGTTTCGGTTAAATTTTTTAGTCGTCTTTAGTCATTCATAGAGTGAACTCTCATGCAATATTTTTTATTAAATTACTTAACCTATGCTATAAAAGTGACAACACGTGTCACGTGCATTATTTTAAATATTTTAAGTGCAATCACAAAATAAAATGTCAGATAACACCACAGAAATGTCCTCACCAGTCCGATCTATCGACCCTGCTATTCACCGGTAATTAAACATGCCTTGGTTAATATTACATAAATCAATTGGTAATATTTTATGATCAAAAACTGATTTTTACTAAACATCGATTTTGACAATTTGAGTACCAGCACAGCCTTACAATAAATTAGGAAATTAGAAGAAAATTTCAGTTCATTATGTTTTACGCCATCTATTGAAACCCGGTGCGAAATAACATGATTTCCGACTAACTAAATTGGTGATTAGTTCATACTAATCATGGATAGATGTCTCTATTATTCATACATCAGAATATATTTTATATTGTATTTGTACCAATCAATTTAGTTAGTCGGAAATTAACGATAATTAAATTAACGTTAATTTTGGACTAAATACAAATGTTTTCTAAACATAGCCATTTAGCATAAAACTAAATGTTGCATTGAAAACCATGATCATCACAGTGCTGTCTCTATAAAAATTCCGAAGTGTAGAGATTTAACCGTTGTATAGGAGGTTCGTACAATCGAAACGAGAGTCGAAAATATTTTTAACTAAGACTGCAACTATAACCCGAAAGGTTTACTACGTTTTGGCCTATAATTTTTTTAATAAAAGAAAATAGATTTAATGTTTACAGATCGTTTATTTAATGTTTAGAGCTATGTATGAAAAACAACGTCTGTCAAATGTCCGACGAATGTCCGCCTCCTGCGGGTTCTTTTGATTACATTTTTCATCACTTTTTCACACATTTTACATTTTTCCATTTGCATAAAGTCGAGAGCAGTTAAACCGAGTGACCGTGGGGGCCATTCCACATTACCAGATTTCGAAATAAACTGTTGTGGATACATTTCTTGTAAGAAGTCCAAGGTTTTCTAGCAGTATGACATGTGGTGCCGTCCTGGTGGAACCACATGTTCACCAAATCATTGGCGTGCAATTCTGGTCTAAAAAAGTTCTTTTTCATATCACGACAACGTTCGCCAGTAACTGTAAGAGCTGAAGTATTCGAATTTTCGTAAAAATATGGTGGAAAGACCTCTCCAGTCTATGCTGCACTCCATAACGTCACTTTTAAGAGTATCGTGATTGATTTAAAATAAAGTGAGCTTCGTCTCTCGCAATCAAGCAACAGCATCTTAATAAATCTTATTGTTTATGCAAAATATTGGTTGGTGTTGATCTTCAAAATCCAAGTTCTTATGCGCACGGTGTCTCATTGATGTTGTTGAATTATCTCGTACTTTGGTTTATTTGCCACAGTCCCTCTTTCTTCAAATTACTTGACAATCCGGTAAACTGTAGTCTTTGAAGGCACCATATTCCTTGGGCGGGACCATCTTACTCTGTTGGAGGCTACGTCTTTTATCTCTTCCCATGATTTACCAAGTTGTTTCGCTTCAGCTATCATTGTTCTCTTCCATCTCTTGCGAGTTCCAGTCGAATGAGATCCACGGTATATCACTTGGTGATTTGCTCACTGTATGGCCAATCCATCTTTTTGTCTCTTTATTTTTGTCTGTATGTCTGATTGATTTGTTCTTCATGCAGTTCAATGTTAATTATGGTGTTAGGCCAGAAGCACATCAGTATTCGCCGAAGGCACTTGTTTACGAACAGATGTTACCTATATTTCTGACTTTTTCTGTGTGTTTCCATATCTCAAGTAGTACCGATTTCACACACTAGTTGATCATTCGTATCTGGATCATCATCTGGAATGCTAATCCCCATTGTATGCCATTAGGAGACGTGACATTCGATTTCCGCATTACATTATCCAATACGATCAGCAACAGCATTGGTGAGAGTACGCATCCTTACCTTCTTCTCGAGTTTTGAAGTATTTTTTCGCTTTGTTTGCCTTTAAATTGAACTCGGTTTCCAATTAATTTCGTTGGGATGTTCATTTCACAAAGTGTCCGCCGTACTGCGTTCCCATTTAGGAACGAGTGGTGAATTATTGATATTAATTACAAAAACCCAGACTTACAAAAGGTTCACGGAGGTGTTAGAGAACTCTGTGCATTCTTCAGATTAATGCATGGCAAATGTTCCGCAGAACTAAAGCAGACAGTGAAGTTTGCCTAACGATAACGAATTTCCGTAGGACTATAAAGTGCACAAATTTAGGGCAACTATTAACTGTTACTTGAAGGATCGCATCTTGAAAGTTCCTGTGCGGTACGCCGTATACATCTTCGGAATTAATACTCTATCCACCTAATACGAGCGGAATACCAATTTGGTTTAGCCTGCTTGAAATCCAACTTCATATTTCAGCCACAACATTTTAATTGGTTTTTCCAGACTAAAATTTAGATTGTGTGATAGAGAAAGGGCTGTTTCTAATATCGATTGTATTTGTTTTTTGATTACCAATTCAGACTTATATTTGGCCGAAAGACTCATCGTTACTAATTTTTTGTTTGTTTCAGAAATACCCATGAAACCTTTGATCAAACAATCGCGTTTAAAAGAATTATTTCCCGATGAATTTTAACATTTTACAACTTAGCGATGTTGTTGTTCAGTGTACCAGTTTGATAACTACATCTAGGTGAGGTTACCATGACGTTTTAAAAAATTCGATCGTCTCATCAGACTGCAATGACCAAACAACAAAAATATTGAAAATACTTTGGACTTACATACCAAGTATAATCACACAATGCCTTAGTGAATTATTATGTTTCGCCACGTAATTGTCAACAACTTATATTTCTTTTAATTTAAAGAATTCAAGTTTCATAGTCAAAACCAAACTTCCAACGTCTTGGTAACATCACCTAAATGTAAAAACAGTATCTGGCTATCACCCAAAATAGCCCAAAATTTCAGTTTTACAACTCTTTATTTGGTTTAAAAACTTAACTGTGTGTAAAGTTCTAGTTTTTAATACAGGTGTCTATCGTTTTTCGATTTATCAAAATTGCCCAACCTAAAGCTTTTGCAAATGTGGAGTAAGAATGAAGCTCTTCATCTTGAAGTTGTTCATTATCTAAGATTATAGGATTACTAACAGAAATATTAATTTCCTACATTGTCAACACTATCTCTACACTCTCTACATTTTCGACAGTCTTTTTAATTATCGACATACATTTCTAGAGATGTAGAATATTAATTTACAACATAATGTAGACAATACGGCACAAAACTGATTCTTCGGCGATACATATAGTCCGTGTTATATGAAAACACTAGTGCATGGCGTTACGGCCAATAAACGTGAAAGTAAGAAAATATTTTAAAAAAGTATCTACTAATATACATATTTGCTTTATTGTTTCCACCAATCGAACCAAACCTAATATTTTCTTAATAAATGATGTTTGGCCAAATGATGATTTTCCAAAACAAACAAAGCTTAGCACGAGTTGGATGTTCCGATCGAACTGCCACAATTTCTCCAAGTTTGAAAGCTAATAGAAGAAAATGTTCCTGCAGATGATCGTGTCTGCACAACCTAAGCTTACTTTAGTAAACCATACTCATATTCACATTATTGACGAAGCCCTTCAGTTGCAAAGCGTACGTTTCAGCTAAGTTCCATGTACAAAATTTCTACTTCATACTCGTTTGAACTAAATTTTTACAGTTAAAAAAATATAACCAAACGTTTAATTAAATTAATAAAATTAACAATATTTTCATGTTAACTGATGAGGTTTGTCAACCATACGTATTTATCGTCTGTTAGGAAATACCTAAAGTGTTTTTTGTTTGTTTCATTAACAAATCACGATAATCCATCGCGAACGTTCTATTCGAAATAAAATTAATAACATGTTTGTTTTGTTCTTCCAGATCTCGATGTCATCGTAGCCCTCCACATACGAATGGAATAATGCGGTACATCGTATCGCATGTACGCTAAACCACGATACATAAAAATATTTTTTTTTATCTAAAACTAGAGCAGCAATTCGTGAATGCGGAGGGTTTATCGGACAATCAATACAATAATTTTTTTTGCCAATTTTATATAACCGGTAAGTTTGCTGATCCAAATAATATGACAGTTTATTGACACTACCGTTGTATAAACATATAAACTAGATACAGAAATTGTTATGATGATACGATTTAATCCGCCAAATTTATGGCAAATTATGCGCACGCATAAAATTTTTATTATTTACATCAAAAAATCATCTGATTGAAATTCAATATCGGTTTTGTTAATCAGTGTGTTATATAGTCTAATAACGACTAGAAAATTACGACCAAATAAAATAAAAGCCAAATACCTCGAAACACACAAAATATACGATCTCAAAACCTAATACTAAACACACTAAGATATAATGATAACGCTATATCCGTTCGTATGCGTATACGATTGATGGTGGAAAGAAATTTTATCTATCTGATTGCTGGAGTAGAAAATGTTTTTAATCAAACTAAACTAAACTAAACCAAACCAAACCAAAAAAAATAATAATAATGTGAAAACATAATAAAACCATAAAACATAAAATAGGTTTGGTTTATTAAAGATACGATAGTGATACACTCTATAAATAAAACTATTGAACCAAAAACTCATCTATTACTTTTGTTGACTAACCATAATACATACATTATATATATATATATATATATATATATATATATATATATATATATATATATATATATATATATATATATATATATATATATATATAAATATATATATATATATATATATATATATATATATATATATATATATATATATATTTATGTATATAGATAGATATAGATATACTTGACACCTCGCAAGACAAGTAAAAAGATTGTTTGATGAATATACAGAACAAAACCGACATGACAATTCGATGCAATGAAAGAAATCACAAGACGAAGTAATGAGGTTTTCCAGTTCATTGATCATAAATTCATAAGCAGCCACGGTTTACCGCACAATTCAGATGAAAACATTAAGGCAACATCTGCGGTATATTGTATTGTTCTATATACGTGGATTGTGCGGTGTCAATCAAAATGATCGTAAATTGAAATAGTATATAGTTGTACGCCACCTGCTCTAATTGCATGCGGTTTCTTCTTGTTTTTAGAATAACTCAGTGCTATGTTTATTAGCGTGAAAATATCCAAGTAAATATTATTTAATCAAAAACCAACTGATCGAAATATGTGTTATGGCACAAGTGGTTTTCAATATATCAACACACAATGAAATGAGGAGCACTTGTTCACATGTGATATTTTACAAACTATAATTGAAACTCTTAACACTTTGTCATGAGCTCATGAGTGTTAGTGTAGCACGTAATTTCAAGAGATGGTTTGTTTTAAACTATTGTATAACAGATATTATGAAATTGATATGCGAGGGAAAATTAAATTCGTTTTTTGCGTTATGTACTTAACATATTTTGGAAGAAACTGTTATGTTTATGTATAAATTTCATTATCACATATTTTTAAAACTCGGCATATTTTAAAGTGTTCTCTTGTGATGCAAAATACTAATGCGTCCAAGCTTAATTTTGTAAATTTTTCATAAATATCTTAAACATGTTTATACTGGTAGCATAAATCATCAGTGAATGTAACAAAAATATTCCCTTGGTCTATCCATACAGCCTAAATGTCTGAAAATAGCAATTATTTATTAAGTCTCATCGTCAAAATAATGAAGAATACTAAAAAATACCATCGGTCTCAAGCTACTTTTATGTAAGTCAAGGAACACAATAGCCAAAATTAAATAAGCAAATAAATAAGTCGTCATACGACTTAAAATAACACTAACGAAGGAGAAAATTCAAAACAAAAACACGAACACAAAGAATTACTTGCAACAAACATTTCCGTAACTTGACTTAACATTTGTGACTAGGAGAAATGTACACTAAGATCGTGTAGTAACTAAAAGTTTATGCCCCACGAAAAAAACTTAAAACGATTTTGCCATTCAGCTCAGAATCTCGTTACGATTTTCTGTTAGCCCATTGAGTCAAGAACATAAGTGCTAAATTGTAGAATAATCCCATGAATTTTGCCTCTCTTATGGCATGTACAACCAAAATTGGAAAGTATCTAAAAGTATGATAGTGAAGTATTTCCTAAACTTTCCTAAAAATTAAAATCCGCCATTTTTGTTTCAATGTATGCGTAAAACTACGTATAAACGAGTAAATTATAAATTATGAAAAAATGCAAATAAGTACGGTGACTATAATAAAACTTGTTAAGATTGTTTTTCCGAACAATTTTCCCAATTCTAGAAACACCGCTACCAAATACTAAGCACACTTTTGGGTTGTTCTGAATCAAAACTAACAGATAAACACCATTCCATTGAAAAATCTAGGGGCCCGGGTGTTTTAGGAAATAAAACTTGTTAAGAAGTCAATTAGCATATCGTATGGTTTTTCCGAACAATTTTCCCAATTCTAGAAACACCGCTTCCAAATACTAAGCACACTTTTGAGTAGTTCTGGATCAAAACTAAGAGATAAACACCATTCCATAGAAAAATCTGGGGGCCCCGGGTGGTTTAGGAAATTAAATTTGTAAAGAGGTCAATTTGCATATCGTATGGTTTTTCCGAGCAATTTTCCCAATTCCAGAAACACCGCTACCAAATACTAAGCACACTTTTGAGTTGTTCTGGATCAAAACTAAGAGATAAACACCATTCCATAGAAAAATCTAGGGGCCCCGGGTGGTTTAGGAATTTAAATTTAAGAGGTCAATTTGCATACCACATGGTTTTTCCGAGCAATTTTACCAATTCCAGAACCACCACTACCAAATACTAAGCACACTTTTGAGTTGTTCCGAATCAAAACTAACAGATAAACACCATTCCATGGAAAAATCTAGGGGCCCCGGGTGGTTTAGGAAATTAAATTTGTAAAGAGGTCAATTTGCATATCGTATGGCTGAACATAGAGGTCGTGAGGTCGAGAGGTTGAAACACCCGGGGCCCCTAGATTTTTCAATGGAATGGTGTTTATCTGTTAGTTTTGATTCAGAACAACTCAAAAGTGTGCTTAGTATTTGGTAGCGGTGTGTCTGGAATTGGGAAAATTGCTCGGAAAAACCATACGATATGCTAATTGACTTCTTAACAAGTTTTATTTCCTAAAACACCCTGTGCCCCTAGATTTTTCTATGGAATGGTGTTTATCTGTTAGTTTTGATTCAGAACAACTCAAAAGTGTGCTTAGTATTTGGTAGCGGTGTTTCTGGAATTGGGAAAATTGCTTGGAAAAACCCTACGATATGCAAATTGACCTCTTTACAAATTTTATTTCCTAAAACATCCGGGGCCCCTAGATTTTTCAATGGAATGGTGTTTATCTGTTAGTTTTGATTCAGAACAACTCAAAAGTGTGCTTAGTATTTGGTAGCGGTGTTTCTGGAATTGGGAAAATTGCTTGGAAAAACCCTACGATATGCAAATTGACCTCTTTACAAATTTTATTTCCTAAAACATCCGGGGCCCCTAGATTTTTCAATGGAATGGTGTTTATCTGTTAGTTTTGATTCAGAACAACTCAAAAGTGTGCTTAGTATTTGGTAGCGGTGTTTCTGGAATTGGGAAAATTGCTCGGAAAAACCATGCGATATGCTAATTGACTTCTTAACAAGTTTTATTTCCTAAAACACCCGGGGCCCCTAGATTTTTCAATGGAATGGTGTTTATCTGTTAGTTTTGATTCAGAACAACTCAAAAGTGTGATTAGTATTTGGTAGCGGTGTTTCTGGAATTGGGAAAATTGCTTGGAAAAACCCTACGATATGCAAATTGACCTCTTTACAAATTTTATTTCCTAAAACATCTGGGGCCCCTAGATTTTTCAATGGAATGGTGTTTATCTGTTGGTTTTGATTCAGAACAACTCAAAAGTGTGCTTAGTATTTGGTAGCGGTGTTTCTGGAATTGGGAAAATTGCTTGGAAAAACCCTACGATATGCAAATTGACCTCTTTACAAATTTAATTTCCTAAACCACTCGGGGCCCCTAGATTTTTCCATGGAATGGTGTTTATCTGTTAGTTTTGATTCAGAACAACTCAAAAGTGTGCTTAGTATTTGGTAGCGGTGTTTCTGGAATTGGGAAAATTGTTCGGAAAAACCATACAATATGCTAATTGACTTCTTACCAAGTTTTATTTCCTAAAACACCCGGGGCCCCTAGATTTTTCAATGGAATGGTGTTTATCTGTTAGTTTTGATTCGGAACAACTCAAAAGTGTGCTTAGTATTTGGTAGCGGTGTTTCTGGAATTGGGAAAATTGCTCGGAAAAACCATGTGGTATGCAAATTGACCTCTTAACAAATTTAATTTCCTAAACCACCCGGGGCCCCTAGATTTTTCTATGGAATGGTGTTTATCTCTTAGTTTTGATCCAGAACAACTCAAAAGTGTGCTTAGTATTTGGTAGCGGTGTTTCTGGAATTGGGAAAATTGCTCGGAAAAACCATGTGGTATGCAAATTGACCTCTTAACAAATTTAATTTCCTAAACCACCCGGGGCCCCTAGATTTTTCTATGGAATGGTGTTTATCTCTTAGTTTTGATCCAGAACAACTCAAAAGTGTGCTTAGTATTTGGTAGCGGTGTTTCTGGAATTGGGAAAATTGTTCGGAAAAACCATACGATATGCTAATTGCCTTCTTAACAAGTTGTATTTCCTAAAACACCCGGGGCCCCTAGATTTTTCAATGGAATGGTGTTTATCTGTTAGTTTTGATTCAGAACAACTCAAAAGTGTGCTTAGTATTTGGTAGCGGTGTTTCTGGACTTGGGAAAATTGCTCGGAAAAACCATACGATATGCAAATTGACCTCTTTACAAATTTAATTTCCTAAACCACCCGGGGCCCCTAGATTTTTCAATGGAATGGTGTTTATCTGTTAGTTTTGATTCAGAACAACTCAAAAGTGTGCTTAGTATTTGGTAGCGGTGTTTCTGGAATTGGGAAAATTGCTCGGAAAAACCATACGATATGCTAATTGACTTCTTAACAAGTTTTATTTCCTAAAACACCCTGGGCCCCTAGATTTTTCAATGGAATGGTGTTTATCTGTTAGTTTTGATTCAGAACAACTCAAAAGTGTGCTTAGTATTTGGTAGCGGTGTTTCTGGAATTGGGAAAATTGTTCGGAAAAACCATACGATATGCTAATTGACTTCTTAACAAGTTTTATTTCCTAAAACACCCGGGGCCCAGAACAACTCAAAAGTGTGCTTAGTATTTGGTAGCGGTGTTTCTGGAATTGGGAAAATTGCTCAGAAAAACCGTACGATATGCAAATTGACCTTTTACAAGTGCTTAGTCACCGTACTTATTTGCATTTTTTCTTAATTTATAATTTACTCGTTTATACGAAGTTTTACGCATACATTGAAACAAAAATGGCGGATTTTAATATTTAGGAAAGTTTAGGAAATACTTCACTATCATGACCAAACACGTGAATTTTTTCCTAAATAATCCTAATTCTGTTTTTAGGATAGTTTAGGAAATAGTTCCCACGAATCTAAAAGTTTATGCTCTACGAAAACAAAATTATAAAAAAATTTGGGAAATTTGGCCACGAATTTATTGCGATTTTCTGTTAGTCCATATTCAGTCACCAACATGTATGCTGTGGTTTCGAAAAATCCCTTGGATTTTGTCACGTTCCTATGGTAAAAATAATTGAAAGAGATTTTGCCGATCAGCCCACGACCTTTATGTGATTTTCCGTTAGTCCATTGAGTCAACAACATGTGTGCTGAGTTTTAGAATAATTCCTTGGATTTTGTTATCCTTATTGCATGTACAACTATAATCGCGACGTGACTAAATATTTGTTCCACGAAAAAAAAATTATAAAAAAATTTTGCCAATTTGTCCACGATTTTCTTTGCGATTTTCTGTTAGTCCATTGAGTTACCAACATGTGTGCTGAGTTTTAGAATAATCCCTTGGATTTTGCTACCCTTGTGGTAGTGACTAAAAGATAATGTTCTACGAAAACAAAATTAAAAAATATTTTGCCAATCAGGTCACGATCTCATTACGATTTTCTGTTGGTCCATTTAGTCAGCAACATGCGTGCTGAGATTTAGAATAATCCCTTCGATTTTACCCTTATGGCCTGTATAACTAAAATCGAGAAGTGACTAAAAATTTATGTTCTACGAACAAATAATAAAAGAGATTCTAGACTCAGGCTTATTCTTACTGTGATCCGTCCTATGATGGTCGATTCGGAAGTTAGGCACCGTTCTCAAGTCTCTCGAGTTTAAATTTAGATTATTTTTTTCAGAAAAACAAGAGAATCCATACCGCCGGTTAGTACTCGTAATTCGTAAACGAAAACTAATTCTGCAACAACTCGGCACTTAGTAGTGGTTGTAAGTAAAGTGATTTGAGCCGATTTTGGTATGGAGGTAGGTTGAAAAAGTCCAACACGGTAGCCCGCATAAAGCAAAGCGTATAAACCTACGTTAAATTGATTCAATCTCTCTATGTAAACTTCATAATAGGCGACCACACCTCACTAGAACACTCGGGCAGGGGTCGACCGAAAGAAATTTCGCAACATAAGGACCATCGAATTCTTTTGACCAACGCCTGATGAAACCTAACGCAGAGTTTGCTTGATTGATAATACGATCGATGTGATGTCTGAAATCCAGAAATCTTCATGTCATCGTCGTATATAGATGAATTTTTTTATCAAACATTCAACGTCGTTCATAGATGACTGCCTTGAAGCCCTCCAAGTAGTGCTGAAAAATTAATTGAAACTGAGGACCTGAACAGCACATGATATCTACGGTCTTTTACATCAGACCGCCCAACTGAGAATTTGGGGTGGCAAGCCGAGAGCTCTATAAGCATAAACAACTTCAACCTCATTCCTTGCCTCCATGGTATTTAATGTTTATGAAGTGAATTCAATAAGGTTTGTTGTTATGAATCTTGCCTGTTGATAAAATGATGCTGATTGTCAGAAAACAAAGGATGCAGTAAAAGTACTGTGAATCATCCAAGATTCTTTCAATCAGCTTAGGAATACAAGCAAATTTTATAACCATGTATGTTTTTATGGATCAGAACTATAAAGGAACGAATTTTGGAAAAGAGCAATCAGCAGCTGGGCAAGAATATCACTGTAGTCTTTTAAGACGATAATGGCCTTGGAATCATAATCGATTTGAATGGAAGCAAAGGTTGTTTGAACGCAATTTTTCGTGTACAGGGTGGGCGATCTAACATTTATTTTTGAACTAGCGATTATTTTGAGCATCGTAAGGGTTATGTCACTTCTGATTTGACAGAAAGTTAATTTTATCCTTCCGCTGAACGAAAATGGTTGTGTATTCGCTTGAACAACGCTGGGAAATATTGAAACATTACTTCGAAAATCATGGTAAACAATCGTCTTTTCTGATGAGGCGCATTTCCATCTTGGCAGCTATGTAAACAAGCAGAATTGTCGCATTTGAGGCACGGAGAACCCGCACGACAAGCAGATGCATCCTCAACGAATGACTGGTTGGTGCGGATTTTGGTCCGGTGGTATATCATTGGGCCATTTTTCTTTGAAAATGAGCAAGGAGCCTTACTGTCAATGGTGAGCGCTACCGCGCCATATTAAACGATTTTTTGTTCTCGGCACTTGAAGAGGAGGACATAGGCAACATTTGGTTTCAACAAGTCGGCGCTCCGTGCCACACAGCACACGGTTCAATTCATCTTTTGCGCACTGTCTTCGAAGATCGAATTATCAGCCGAAATGCTGATGTGATTTGGCCGCCTTGGAGCTGTGATTTGACGCCGTTGGACTATTAACTTTGGGGTGCGGTCAAAGATAAGTGATACGCCGATAAACCGCAGCAACGATTGACGCTCTCAAGAACAATATTCGCATTGCCATTGAATGCCGCATACCATCGAAAATGTGCTCACAAATTGGACCGACCGTATGGGATACGTGAAGGCCAGCCGAGGCAGTCATATGAATGAAATAGTATTCCATAATTAATGGGAAGGATTGTTCTTTACAATGAAAAAATAAATTTGAAAAAATATTGAGAACTTTTTGTTCTATTGTATTTAAAAAAAAATTATTTGGCCCACCCTCTGTATGAAAAAATCTTCATCGGGTTCAAAATCGCTGTTTTTAAAAGCAAAACTAAAAAAGTTAGCAAAACCACCTGTTGTTACATTAGGAACGACGCTCATCAAAAAACAATTTTTAGACTTATTTATTTATGAAGTTCAACATTTTTAAATTCAATAAAAAAAAAATAACAAAATAAGTCAAATTGAAAAATTATCGACAAAATAAACAGTTCGATGTAAAATTTCAATGGCTTTATTCATTTCACTAAACAATCTAACTACTAATTTCAAAGCGTTTAAGCATTAATATTTTTTGATCCTCCTTTAGCATTTTTAACTGCTTGCAACCTAGTTGGCATGCTTTCAACTAGCTTTGCTGTGACCTCTATCCCAATGTTTTCCCATGTCTCCTTAATTAAGTTGAAAAATTCACTTTTATTTGTCCTTTTCGTGGTCGGGATATTATGATCGATGATCGACCACAAATTCTCAATCGGGTTGAGATCTGGGTTTTGTTAAATTTTGATTTAATATTTGCACATAGTCGTCCCCCTTCATTATCCCGTCAACCAATACGAGCTCACCGACTTCGTTATCTGAGAAGCACCTCCAAACTATAATACTACCACCACCGTGTTCCACAATCTTCTTTGAAAGTCTATCTTTGAGTCCCTCACCCCGACCTCGCCAAACTCTTTCACGCCTCTTTGACCCAAATAGTTCAATTTTGGACTCACCAAACCATAAAAATGAATGCCAAAATTCTTTCTCTTTCCCCTGGTGCTTAGCTACAAAACTCAGTCGTTTCTTTTTGTTGATTTTGCCAATGAAAGGCTTACGTCGTTGGTAGAAATTGATCAATCCACTTTCTTTTAGCCGCCGTTGAATGGTTCGAGTTGAAACACACAAATTGTATTGTTCCTTGAATTCTCTAATAGACTTTGTTGGTTTTTTTAAACCTCTCTTACGAGCATCACATCATCTCTTTTATAGATTTTCCGTTTACGGTCACTACCAGAACGGTTTAACAACGAGCCGGTTTGTTCAAATTCCACGCATAGTTCCCTTACAGTAGATTTCGCCACTGTAAATTTATTAGCAAGTTGTTGATACGATTATCCTGTGTTTCTGTCCGCAACAATTCGATCTCGGAGGTCCATAGATAATTGAGGCATTGTCGTATCTTTTAAATTAATTAAAATTTTTTTAAAATGTTTGTACACCAAAAATAAATCTATACACACCAATTGGTCAAGTTTATCATTCAACATAAAGATTTATGTTTAAAAAACATCACAACCAAAGCGTTCGGTTTATTTTGTCGTACTAAAATTTGGGATCGGTTTATCAAACAAATTGTTTTCTAAAAACGGGGATTCCCTAAATTCTTTCTAAAATCAATATAGTTGGGCGATTTATTTTATCGCATATTGTACTTCAGAGAGGTAGGGTATCCATCGGATCTCTTCTTTAAATTCATAAATCTTCATATTGTCTATAAGGTTCGTTAGACAGACTACTGAATTCATTATATGTGTTTAAATAGTTAGAGTAATCAGAAACCGATTTAGTTTTTAGGAATTTTTGCCAAGATTTGTTTCTACGGTTACGTAACATTCGTCATTTACTATTATACTAAGGAGGTGATGACGATACAGTTTTTTGGCAAGAATACGGTAATGGCTCTTAAATAATATCAACTTCGATGTTTGCCAATAAGTCACTAAGTTTATTGGGAAACATCGAATGTTGAATAATAACAATGACGTATAAACTCAAACTGTTCACTTGTACTATCTCTATAGGTGGTTTGAATATTTTGAACAGTCCATACCATATACTTGCCAGAAAGCTGTATCGGCATCATCTCCTTGGTATAATAGTAAATTACGAGTACGTAACCGTAAAAAGAAACGTTGCCAAAGATCCCTAAAAACTAAGTCGGACTCTGATTACTCTAACAATTTAAATAATTTGAAGGATTTCAGTAGTTTATCTGACGAACTTCATGGGAATTATATCAGACAATAGATCAGATAAAAGTTTCCTTCCTCCTAAATTTATTAATTTGAAGAAAAAATCCGACGGAAACTCTCTCTCTCTCTCTCGAAATATAAAGACAATCCTCTTAATGATGCTAAAGTCATAACAAATCATTTTGCTAACTTTTTCAGTCTGGCTTTTACAAACAGCGATTTTGAACCTGCGATGGAGATTATATACTTCATATACATGATTACGAATCCGAGGTGCAAAAGATTTCCAAACTTAAAGATGATTTTTCTTCCGTTCATAACGGTTCACCATCCAACATCCTAAAAAACTGCAGTGACATCCTTGCTCAGCCGCTGACGGCGCTTTTCAAAAAGTCGCTTTCGATTGGAATTTTTCCATCTATTTGGAAAAGTTCCTTTCTAGTTCTGATCCATAAGAATCATGTAATTACAGACCGATTGCATGATTCACTGTGCATGTAAACCATTGTTTTCCGACGATCAGCTTGGTTTTCTCAATGCACGGTCCACGACCTCAAACCTTATTGAATTCCTTTCACTAACATTAAGTATGGTGGAGCTAGGTTTTAGTAATTCGTTTGATAGGATTTCTCATGAAGTTAGTTCCTCCCCAAATTCTCCATCGTTTCTAAAAGACCGTATATGTATCATGTGCTGTTCAGGTAATCAATATCAGCTCCTTACTCAGCAAAATCTGAAGTGCTCCAAGGCAGCTATCTAGGCCCGATTTTTTATTCTGTCTATCGACGATCTTCAATGTTTAATTTAAAAATACATTCATCTATATACGTCGATGCCATGAAGATTAACAAACGGATTTCAAACACAAAAGCCTATTACAATCCGACCTCAATGACTTCTCCGCATGGTGTACAAAGAACAACCTTGAGTTGTACGTGGGCAAATATCAAACAATCCCCTACTCTCGAAAACGTGCACAGTCCATTTATCGCGACTATTATATTAACAACAATACCGTTACCAGAGCTATAGTTCTGTTCGTGATTTTGGGTGTCATTTGAGATTGCGGCTGGAATTTTAGACATCACATAGAGCAAACTCTGCGCTCGGTTTCATCAAGTGTTGGTCGAAAGAATTCGCTTATGTTACGAAAGCTCTTTATTCATCATTCATTCACCATCTAGTATGCTGGCTAGGTGTGGACGCCTTATCACGAGGTTCACATAAAGATGATTGAAGCAGTTCAACGTATATTTGTTTGCTTTGTTGGACATGTTTAACCTACCTCCATACCAAGATCGACTCAAAGTGTAATTTATTTACAACCACTTAGTAAGTGCCGGGTTGTTTCGGACATGGTTTTCATTCATCAGTTGCTAATCGGCGGTATCGATTCTCGTGTTCTATTAGAAAAGATCAATATTAATGTAAATCCGCGAGTTTTAAGAACAGTACCTAACATTAAGAATGAGCCTGTCTCTAGAAGGCTGCACGAGGCTAATCAACACTGCCACTACATTGATTTTAACATGGTGAAACTGGGTTGAGAACGGCCACCGTTATATATGATGCGAGTGTGTATCATGAATTTTACTTCAAAAATTTTTGCTCCTAAAATTTCCGCAATCTAAATATTAAAATTTATTAATTTATTTTACGGGTCAATGATCTTTTACTTAATTTACTATTTATCTCTCTTACTCTTACAAAATTTCAAACATTCTGTCTTTTTCCAATTTTAATGTAAACAACATACACAAATCAAAACAAAAATACGTTTTGTTTATTTAAAATCAGCTGATCATATAGCATACCTCTTTTGTCATTTGTACAAGTTTTCTTTTCCTTATTCCATAATGACGCATCCATTATAAAACAGTGGCGCGAAGTAAATGATTACAGCAATAATATTTTAATTTTTATATTTTTTGCCTACGCCTTTTGATCATTCATATCTTCTTCCTGCCACAGTTTCTTTGTTTATATTTTGTTATATATTGCCGATACAATAGTATGTAAGAGTAAGTGAAACAGCAGATGTTTAAAATAAAACAAAATATTTTGTGCGGGGAAAACAACACCATATTGTCTTGTTTATGTTGCTAGAAAGAGAACATCGCTTTTGCACAACACGCCTCTATCAATATGGAAGTTATTCATAATAAAAAATTCATTTATTTCATTGATACACTTCACGTTTCGTCGTGCGCTCGTATATTTTTCCCCATTTTGTTGTACTATGAAATCGTAAATTCACAGCCGAAAAATAATATGATGTGAATATGTGCGTGTGTATTTCGGATTTTTGTTTTGTTTTCTATTCGTTTTCTCCTTTTAAAATTTAAAGATCCCAGTAAAATATGAAAACAAATTGTGTTTTGGTTTCTATGCGTACGTAATTATAAAAACAAATACATACTTGTTTTTTCGAACGGGATCATTTGTAGAGTAAAATTTAAATGACCTACATATACTTGTACATTAGCTGCTAGTTGAATTATCAATGGAATGATGTCGTTTTTGTTTCAGCGGTGGTGTTTACATACATCAAGCTTTGATTTGCTGTAAATTTACTTGTCTGTTTATTTTCGTGCATCATGCAATAGGCCACCATTTTTTATATACACAAATTCGGATTTATGCTTTCTGACTAAAAACACTGTATCGGTGCGTTAAGCTTTATAAGTTTAGAGCTTTATAAGATTTATAGTTTGGTTCTTACATTTTTGTTTAACCGTTGTAAGCGTAAAAAAATATTTTATTGTGTGGTTCTATTCACAAACAAACATTACTTAGGCGGAAACTTTTGATTGTTTACGGTTTACCCGGAATTTTCATTTTCCAATTGAATCAAAAATGTAAAATTTGCCTAATTAAATCTTTTCACATAAAATAATTCAGTCAGTAAATAGTAAGAAAATCGTTAAATGCCAAGTTCCCGAAAATTAACTCTGGGCCAGGAATTTCATTGATTTTTGACTAAATTTTCGTTCCTCTCGTTAAATTTAAAATAATTTCGCCAAAACTAAAATACAGTATAAGTATGTTTTGAATCAGAACTTCATGATTATGAGAAACCAAGTTAGAAGAAAATCGTTCAGTGGCAAGTTCCAGAAAATTAACTTTGGGCTAGGAATTTCATTGAATTTTATCTAAATTTTCACCCTTACTACGCCCAAACTAAAAATGTTTCGGATCAAGAAAACGTGACGTTGAGATGTATACACTAGTACCTAATTTTAGGTCAAATTAGAAGAAAATTGTTCAACGGTTTCTTTTCGTTCGGTAAAACTAAAATTATTTTACTTAAATTAAAAATGTCTCGAATCAAAAAATTTAAATAAAAAGCAATGAATTTCTTAGCCCAGAGTTTATTTTTAGGAACTTGCCACAGAACGAATTTTTTTCTAACTTGGTCTATAATTTTCCATTACTAAAAGCGTCTCAGAATCTTTGAGTTTTTTGATGCTTGAAATAAAATTTGCACTATGTGATACCTGTCGTTATTAATCCCCCAAGAGTTTGTGCTTTAACAAATTATTGCGTGGTGATGATTGTGGCCAATGAAGTACCGGCTCAAAATAGTTTATTTTGGGAGCTCTGTGTTTGGGTTAAAGCATTAACTGTCTATAAAGTTCTTCTTTTTAAAGTTGCTTTTCAACATTTTCCGAATATTTTTAAAATTGTACTAAGACAGCTAAAGTATCAGCAAGGAATCAAAGTTGTGCGTCTAGGCGCATTTCAGAATTGTCTACATGATGGTATCGAAAATAGCGTGGACATTTGATTTTTGTAGAATATTGTTGTTGTTGTTGTTTTGAAATTGGTTTTTCAGTATTAAGACGAATAAACCCTATTTTTGTAACCCAAACAGGTGAGAATAATACGTTTAAAATAATTCAACTTGTTCAAACCCATTTTTAAATTATAACTATATGTAATCTGTTTTTGTCGTTAATTAACAATTCCAAGTTACATCGTCATGCTTTTCCGAAAATATAATCATTTTGAAAAAAGATTCGAACTTATCGTTTATAGTTTCGTTTGAATATTTTATTTAAATTTTATTTTTTAAATTTTCAGTGTCAACTGACACCCAGTTCTACCTTCCTTCGGTAATTGAAATTAAAACTTTAATAATAGCAACATTTTTATATTGGAAGAATCCCCCAGTTGTTTTGGGTATAATAGAGGGCGCTTCCAGAAACCCTTCCAGAAATCATTTACATTCAATAATTGTGCAATTATACGCAATACAAATACAATTTCACTGGCCCGAACCAATACTTATTCATTCCATAGTGAGTGCATATTACCTAAATGCTGCGTCCATTGAATTTCCGGAAATGCATTGTCGTAGTAACAGTAGTATATACAGCCAAAACAGTTGTAAGTTCCTGCTTATCGACTTAAAATCGCGTGATACGGTGTTCGTATGAGTATACCGTACTTTTAAATTCTGGTTGGATTTTAGTTTCTTCTCTGTGGTCTCGAACTTTCTAATATTTCACTCCTGCCTCTTGGTTTTTTGAAAAAGTAATTTATATTCGTTGATTTCTTCGTCACAATGCGCTTCTTTACTTTTGGTTAAGTGTTATCCTTTCACTAACCAAATTATCGTAAACGTTTTGAACCTTGGGAACTAACTGAATCCGTTTGTGATTTAATCAAAATCCCAATTATAATAAAATTAATCCCGTTCCGGGACCTCCATCGTAGTTTTTGGAAGCAAATTTTGATTCAATATCTAACCGATATCACGGTGTCTATCCACTTCTTATGAATGTGTATTTATATGTGCTTGTGTATACGTTTATGAATGGCGAATTAGATGTTTTATGGCACGATGTATCTTATGGCAGTTTCTGTAATGCGCAGCAATGCACCGTACTTACATCTCAAAGGATTCCAATTCTATAGTGTGAATTTAAAAAAATACTGTTGACAAAAAGTAGTAAGACTATTTAATTTAAATTTCGAGCGGCAAAACATTCGTCCAAATATTTTTTTTTTCTATGTTGGTATGACTGCCAGTGACATCTGTGCCAAATGTCACATCAAAATAATCATTAGTGTTTAGTATACGCTTGTCTTTCTGATGTACAAAAAGTGCATTCGGCGATTTTTACAATGAGTGAAATTGTGTGCGCAAAAGACCTTCGGTGATAATTGTATGTCGCAAGAAAGTGTTTTTGATTGGTACAAATTGTTCAAAGAGGGTCGAGAACGTGTTGACGACGAACCACGTCTAGGACGGCCATCAACATCAACTGATGATCAACCGTTAATAAAATAAAAGAATTGGTGCTCGAGAATTGACGATTAACAGTCAGAGACCTTACTAGCATTGTTCAAATATCGGAAGGAACAGTGAAAACCATTTTGAAAGATCATTTGGGCCTAAGAAAAGTGGAAGCACGATTGGTTCCAAAATCACTCAATTGACCTACCAGGATGTCATGAAGCGTATTATAACTGGCGATGAGTCTTGGATCTATGCTTACGACCCAGAAACAGACGATCAATCGGCCGAACATCGTGGCAAAGGTGAGCCGAAGTCAAAAAAACCACGTCAAAGCAAATCAAAAATCAAGGTGATGTTGTCGTCGTTTGCGCGAAGCTATTCGTAAAAAGAGGCCGGAATTATGGATCGACAACTCTTGGTTTTTGCACCACGATAATGCACCTTCTCATACTGCATTGGTTTTAAGTGATTTTTTCGCCAAAAATTCCACCCATATCGTTCCCCAACCACCGTATTCGCCTGATTTAGCTTCGTGTGACTTCTGGCTGTTCAGCAAACTCAAACGACCGCTCCGGGGAAACCGTTTTGTGTCAATTGAAGACATTAAACATGAATCGCTTCGCGCATTGGAGGCTATTCCGGAAATTGACTTTAACAACTGTTTCAAGGATTGGAAAAAACGTTGGCACAAGTGTATTGAGGCCGAAGGGGATTACTTTGAGGGGGACGAACTAGATTTGGCGAAATAAATAAAGAATTTTAAAATTATGAACAAAGTCTTACTATTTTTGCCCACAGTATTATTTACGTGAAGGGTGAACGTAACTCGTTCGGTTTATTTGTTCTTACAACATCTGGAACTTATTTTATAGATAGCAGTCTCCTTACACACTCGAAAAAAATTGGTATGCGACGCAAATAATTACGTATATGATTCCAGCACACAAGTTCATCGTTTTTAGAAGTAAGTTTTGCATCATAACAAAAGCGTTATAGTCTGCATCAAAATATGTTACCAATTACATTTAAATCAAATTTGATGCATCGTAAGACTAATTGTGAAGCTGGTGTACATTGAAACTTTACGATACAAATTACGTCGTAATGTGAGTTGAGTGTAAGTTTCAAATTTGCTTTGAAATAAAATCGAACAATTTTTTTTTGCTTCGTGAAAAATTGTAGATTTTTCCCTCAATTAAAATCAACGTATTCTAATATCAATACTACTTGTTGAACCATATTTTAAAATCTCTAATAAATCAATCAGATGTCTCGCCAAAATGTACCGCTGACCATACTACAAATCTATGGAAAATACTTTGACCTTACATACAAAGTATCAACACAATATCATAGCGAATTATTTTGAATTCGCTAAACAAAGTTAACCTTGGATTATATTGAAATTTCCTTTTCATGTAATCTAGTTTTAGACGTAACTGCACATCAAGCGTAGATATAAAAATTGACAGCTCGGTGTAAAATTTAGTTTTCATTTAATAAATAGTTAATTAAAGTGGTTTTGGGTTTTCATTAAGTTCAAATAGTTTTATAGTGGTGTACGAACAATTTTATAATATTAAAAAGGTGGTGGACGCATATATATATAGTGTTTTAAGTGAATTATTATTTGGTGGCAACAACAACAAGTGTTTGTTTATATTTAAGCGGCGTGTTTTTAGACAGTAAATAAAGTCAGGTGTGGGCAAAAGGAGAGCTTCGGCCCTTAAAAGGGGCGATGTTTGAAAGCCCAAATAGATTCGCACCGTTGAGGATGTTGGGAAATAATACCCAACCCTCCAAAAGGAGAAAGATCGAAGAAATGCGAACAAAGAGATTAGGATTCGGTGGCGATGCAGATATAATGGATTGCAATGGAGTAAACGAAAAATATCTAATAATCAAGCACGAGCAGGAGGGACAAAACCTTTCAAATTTTTCACCTTTTGGAATACAAAAAGCGCTGGATATGATAACCAAAGGTATCATTAAAACGCAACGTTCGAGAGCTGGAGAACTCTTGGTTCTGACAAAAAATTAGGCAGCGATGGATGCATTACTGAAGGCAACATCTCTGGGACAATTGGCCAAAATAAAAGTGACGGAACACTCCATATTAAACAGTTCAAAAGGTATCATTTTCTGCCACGACCTAAAAAGTTTAACTGAGGAGGAAATCAAAGAAGGGCTTAAGGACCAAGGCGTCATAGAGGTATACAAAATAAAGAAATGGGTGGAAAACAAGTTAACGGACCCAGCAATTATCCTGACTTTTAATTCACCAGTATTACCGGAATATGTGAGGGCAGGCTTTATACAACTAAGCATTCGATTGTACATTCCAAATCCGTTGAAGTGCACCGAATGCCACAAATTTGGTCACACCAAAAAGAGATGCACAAGTGATTCTAACTGCTACAAATGTAGTGAAGTAACACAACACAACCAGCCGTGCACTACACTAAAATGCATAAATTGTGGACAGGCACACTCCAGCATCAGTAAGGAATGTCGAGTATATAAACGAGAAGTAGAAATAGTGAAAATTAAACTGTAGATAGATTAACATTTCCCGAGGCGAAAGCCAAATATTTTCGATTATATGCAAACACCACACCAGCTAACCAGACAACATATGCAGATACACTTAAAACCTCCTTTAAGAAACCCAACTAGAACAGACAAAACCACAATCATATCCAAAAACTATTTCAACTTCAAGGCAACAACAGACACAATTAAACCAACCACAACAACAACAGCAACAAAAAGATCAAGTATAACAACAACAAAACCAACAACAGCCGCTACAACTAAACCAACTACTAGAAACGAACAAACTACAACAACAAATACAGCAAGTACAACGACAACAAGAAAGATGAAAGAAGAAAGAAGACAACCGCAATCAAATCAACAAACAACTTGTAATACAGCAATGGACATAGAAACAATAAAAAAAATGAAGCATGGCTAGCAGCAATGAGACATTCTAATTTAACTCCAAAAGAATTAACACTATTTGGAACTAACCATGTAAGTATGATTGATGATTAATGAGGGAAGGAGGAGAGAGAAGCCAACGATATTTTCAAATTTCGTTTGAATGGGTGGAAGGCAAAAGTGACGTGATTCTAGCGGGTGATATGAATGCGCATTCGAGAATATGGGGGAGTGAAAGAACTGATGCTAGAGGTAACTGGTTGACCCGCCTCATTCTGGATTCCGATCTCGTAGTCCTGAATGTTGGTGGGTCGACTAGAATGCCGAGAGTGGGGTCGACAACCAGCGCAATAGATTCAACTTTAATATCTAGCGGGCTGGCGGGCCAAGTCACTTGGAATGTCACAGATGAGAATTTGGGTAGTGATCATTATTTGATCAGGGCATGCTTAGGTGGTATAAATGTTGACATAGACCGTAAGGTCATTATGAATGGTAAGAAATGGGTTGAACGTATGCATGAGACTCTCATAATGAAAGAAGTAAATGAGGTTAACCAACTTGAGGATGAAATAGAGAGAGTGAATGAAATGTGCACTATAAATATCAGAGGGAATGAATACAAGGTGAATGGTTGGTGGAACAATGAAATTCAGTATTGGTATGAAAGGAAACGGATAGCATTGAGAGAGTTCAGTAGGTGTATATATCATGAATGCAGAATAAGTTATGGAAGAATGAATGCAAAATTCAAAAAGGTTATCCGTAGAGCGAAAAGGAAAAGTTGGCGGGACTATGTATCAAAAATGACACATAGAACCACAACTAAGGATGTATGGGATAAATTTAATAGAGTTAGAGGATATAGAGCGCAAGGCAGAAATGCAGTGTTAGATGACAGAGAGAATGGAGGTGTCTTTTACAAATGATTACGGACGTACGTAACAATTTGAGTGATAAGTATGAAGTTTTGCTACCTGATAATGAAATGGAATTTATGAACGATATGTGTAAGGAGTTTGAATGGGAAGAGTTCCGAGGGGTTTTAGAAACATCCAAATCTACTACACCCGGAACCAACAGAGTGAGTTATAAAATGATTAGTAGATTAGAATTCGAAGCCAAGGCGGCCTTGCTTCGAATTCTCAATCAAGTATGGATGAGTATTCAGATACCGGAAAAATGGAAGGAAAGCAGAGTGGTACCTATTCCTAAAAGGGATCGGGATAGGAATCTGGCAACAAATTACAGGGGAATATGTATGTTGAATGTATTTGTTAAAATTGTGAATGGTATGATGAAAGGTCGTATAGATAAATTTGTGAATGAGGGAAATTTGTTGCCGGAAACCACCTTTGGGTTTCGTCACAACCACTCTGCTAATGAGTGTGTAGAAAAGTTTGTGTGGGAAGTACAAAAGGAAAATAAGTATGTTGTGGCGGTATTTTTGGATATAGAAAGGGCATATGATTACGTGGTTCCAGGGAAACTTTATTAGATCCTTATGGACTTGGGGTTTCCTTGGAAAATTTGCAAATGGGTGTATGAGTTCATGAATGAGAGAAAAATAGTTTTATGTGGTAGAGGGTATAGGTTGGAAGGAGCGGTGACTATCGGCCTCCCCCAAGGCAGTAAAATCTCACCGTGTAACTCCTCGGGCAAAGTCATTTTGCAATTTGCAGATGACTTTGTCCTGATGGGCAAGGGGAGTACCACCGAGGAGGCCGTGAGTCGGGCTCAAGAATGTGTGAATCAGGTAACTGAATGTTTGAGTGAACTGAATGTGAGAGTAAATTCGAGTAAATGTTGTAGTATGGCTTTTAGAACGAATCGGATGGTTGATGTGCGAATATATAATGAGAGAATTGAGTGTGTGAAATTGACTAGGTATTTGGGAATCTGGATTGACAGAAGAATAAGTTTCAAAATGCATATGGAAAAATTTGTCGACAATTGTAAGAGTAGATTGAACGTGATTAAAAGGGTGAGCAAACCAAAATGGAATGGAGAGCTCATCCGGGTGTGACTGATATGTTACAAAAGGCGCTAGTGTCAACTAAAATTGCGTATGGAATGAGTATATATGGTGATGGGTCCAAGGTTGGGTTTAAAAAGTTGATGCTTGTGGAGAATGCGTGTGCTAGAGTGGTATTGGGAGCGATCAATTCGACACCAATACACACTTTGTGGTCTGAATTGGGTGATTCGCCTCTTAATTTTAAGAGGGAATGGATCACCAATAAATTAGTGAATGAAATGAAAGAGAGATTGCAAAGAGGGACGGTTTACAAAAAGACAACAAGATCACTGGTAATCTTGGAAAATATTAACATATTCTCCAAGATTCGTCCGGCAAATCCGTAAGTCCCTCCGAGCAATCTAATAGTGCGGTTGAAGTTTGGTGACACAACAAAACCAATGATGAATGAGTTATTGGTTAAGAGCGAATTTTGCAAAATGCGAATGAATTATGTTGCACATGTGGAATTGTATATAGATGCTAGTGTAAATGATGATCGCGTAGGTGTGGGAATTTATATTCCTTCAATGAGGAAAGAGAAAATGGTAAGAGTGCATGACAGTATCTGTATAATGAATGCAGAATTGATAGCGATTATGGAAGGGATCAAGTTGGCAATGACACAAGGGAGAAGGAGAATAGTGTTATTCTCTGACTCCCGGAGTGGGTTGGAATTAATTAGTAAGGGTGAGGGAACTCATGGCAATGTGTATGTGGAAATGCTATATAAGTATCTTCAATGTTATGGGAGGGAGGTCATCCTTCAATGGATACCTTCACACCTAGATTGAAGGTAATGAAAGAGCCGATATGCTTGCGAAACGGGGTTGTTTGATTGAGGATGTAAATGAATATGAATTCATGGATGCCAGAGACGTACTTCGCATGTTTCAGATGAATCTGTGGAGTAAATGGGAGAGAGAGTTTGTTGAAAAATGTCAGGTGAAAGGTAAGAAGTACTTTGAGTTGGTTAGGTCTCCTTTGAGGCAACCGTTCTTTAAGGTGCTCAAAGGAGATACTAGAATGTTACGAACTATGGAACGAGTGAGATTGAATCATGAAAATTGGAAAGAATGTTTGAAGGTTGGTTGAATGTTCTGCATTTAACCAGAGCAGACAAATGTTCGATATTCTATTGAGTGCAAGTAGTTTAACTGAATTATTACGAATGGGAATGAACGTATATAAGAATATGTATGAATTTATTAGAACAAATCAGATAGAAGTGTGAAAGGGGATCGATGTGTGCTAGGTGAATGAAAAGAAATTAAAATTAAATTATTATTATTATGGTAAAAAATGTAACGGGCCATATGGCACCAAATTTTTGGAGCTAGTGCCAAATAAAAAAAAAAAAAAAATACGTAACTGCATTGCAACTAGATTCGATGTAAGTTTCCTGCCAAAATTTGATACACGATTCCTTCGAATAAGTCGAGATGCAACATTTTTGAGTTTGTAGATATTAAAACAAAACTTACATTTTTAGGCACAAAAGTGAAAACACATTTATCTACTTGACTATTTCTTAATTAATCATGAATATGATATTTTAATTGTGTCGAGAACATTTAAATTTCATCGTAATTTGCTACAAACAGTATAGAGAAGTAAAACTACAATTTTCGATTCAAATTGTGATTTAGATTTAATTGATTCAATTTTAAATTTTTTGTTATAAAGGGTGTTTTTTTAGGAGGTTTGTTTTTCCGATAGATGTCGTTTTATTTTATGACAGTTGTTTTGACAGCTCAAAGTGGCATTTCTACTCAGTATTGTTTGGCAAATCATTATGAATAGGTTAACTCCAGAACAACGTTTTCAAATCGTGGAAATTTATTTTCAAAATCAGTGTTCAATTAAAAATGTTTATAGAGCACTTCGTGAATTTTATGGTGCACATAATCGTCCGTCAGAGACCACCATAAAGAACGTAATTACCAAATTTCGGTCTACATTCACTCTTTTGGATGCCAAGCCACCGACAAGAATGAGAAGAGTTCGTACAGAAGAAAATATTGCTGTCGTTGAGGCCAGTGTCGAAGAAAACGACAATTTATCGATTCGTCGTCGTGCTCAGCAAATTGGACTTTGTCCATCGACTTTATGGAAAATTTTACGTAAAGATTTGGGTTTGGTGCCATACAAAATTCAATTGGTGCAAGAATTAAAGCCACACGACCATCGTTTGCGCCGTGAATTCAGTGATTGGTCGTTAAATCAATTGAACGAAGATCCATTTTTTTACCGTAAAATTCTCTTCAGTGGTGAGGCGCATTTTTGGTTAAATGGATACGTCAACAAACAAAATTGTCGCATTTGGAGCAAAGATAATCCACACGCCGTTCAAGAATTACCAATGCATCCTGATAAATGTACTGTTTGGTGCGGTCTATGGGCTGGTGGGATCATCGGTCCATATTTCTTTAAAAATGAGGAAGGACGACGCGTTACCGTGAATGGAAATCGATACAGAACCATGTTAAATGAGTTTTTGTTGTCAAATCTTGAAGATATGGATATGGATGAAATGTGGTTTCAACAAGATGGTGCCACTTGCCATACAGCACGTGAAACAATCGACTTATTGAAAGAAACTTTCAACGACAACATTATTTCGAGAAATGGTCCGGTGAATTGGCCTCCGCGTTCGTGCGATTTGACGCCACTCGATTACTTTTTGTGGGGATACGTGAAGTCATTGGTTTATGTGGATAAACCTCAATCGATTGACGCTTTGGAAACCAATATTCAACGTGTCATTGCTGACATACGCCCTCAAATGCTTGAAAAAGTGCTGGAAAATTGGACCTCCAGAATGACATTTGTGAAAAATAGTCGTGGTAGCCATATGCCAGAAATTGTGTTTAAATGTTAAATGCCAAAAAATTATCTACCAAATAAAAAAAAATTTTGGTCATTTCATAATTTTATATGTGTTTTATTCAAAAAAAAAATCGGCAACCTCTTAAAAAAACACCCTTTACTTCAAATTTTAATATTTCTACATAATTTACATACATTAAATTCTAATTAAGTCTGTAACGTTTCAACTGTACATAGTATAGGAATATATAAGTAGTTTCGAACGCATTTATGAAATACCTCGTTTGTCGTACAAAGTGCCATAATTAAGTAATTACGTTTTACTACATTTGCTGATGTATACGTTAAAGGGTTATTTATTTAAAAGACTAGAAATAATCTCGGCGTACAATAAAACCATCCGAGATTTAATTGTGGTTGGTATACTTACTTCTCATGTGTATTGAAAATCAAAAGTTTCGTTTACCTTTTAACTCTTTTACAAATTATTTTATACATGCTCGTATTTATATAAAGAAAACACCATATGTCATTAAGCGATAAGAATTCCGAGTAACCACAGTATCCAAGATAGCGAAAGTTGAATACTCGTACAAGTTGGAATATATTTTCTTATAATGTATGTACTGTGGTGTGGTTCCCTTTTTGTATTTTTATCTTACATACGGTGTGTATCGGGGCGACAACCAAAACCAAACGTAATAATACACACATACTTGGCTTTATATAGGTACTAACACACTTTACGAGAATATAAGAAAAGTAATTTATCTTTAAAATGGATGGATGGATAATAAATCGAATCATTGATTTTTATGTATCTCTCACCTATAAATCGTTCTTGTATATCCCAATAAGTACACGACACCAATAATTTCATTTCGATTTCAGAAATAAAAGCGAAATGTATACGACTAGGTACAAAGCGGGGTTAAACTTAAGTATACGTTGTGTGCTTAAACTGCGGTTTTTTAAATTTAATTTAATATCTTAACTTAAATGGGTACTTTATAAGCGCATGTCTCGTTTCTTTCTTCTTATATATACGCGGTCGTTTTCTTGGACATTTTGAACGAAATTCAGGTTTGTGGAATTTCTGAAACAGATAAATATAAAAACGAATCGTTGTTGTTGCATTTTACAAAAGAAAACATAAATTTGATACTTTTATTGATTATAACTGGAGAACGGGGCCTACATAAAGGTGTTTTGGAAGAAAATGTATACATTTTGTAAGCCCTAAAAGAATTTTAATGATTTGTTATTGTTTACATTATCAGCGCTTTATAAAATTGAGTGAATGGTTCGAGGTGAATGGCATGGGGTTCACAGAACTTAACACGCCTGGTAAAATACCAGTCCTTTAAGAAATAAGATTAGCCATACGCCGTGTAACGTCGATCAATCAGTTTCGAGCAGTGTTGTACCTGAGTAAGTAATGTAAAGATCGTAAACAATGTCGAAAATTATTTATTAGAAATAAGCAAAGTTCTATCATTTATTTGGTAATGAAACTATTTCGGCTCCACGGAGCTTCATTTCTGCCACACATTTAAACCCCAAGGTTTTATGTATGCTGCTATGCTCGAAAAAGGTATGATAAAGAACAATTGATATTCCTTGCAGTGTTGTGCCATATTTATTGTCTACACCGCGTAGATAATTAATACTCGACACAAGTAGACACAATGTATGTAGAAAATTAAAATATTGCGTCGACAATGTAGAGAATGTAGACAATGTCGAAAAGTATTAATTTTGTTAAGGGTCTATTCCACTACAACAGCGTTTTATTTTGCAGAAAACTAGAACGAGATAAAAATATAGGTTCTCTCTGAGTGTGAACGGTACATAAGTATTTTTTTGTTGTTGAATTGGTTGCCATAATTCCCCTACTCTAAGCAAACTTTTATTTTTTGTTTGATATTTTTATGGTATAAACATAAATTTATGTGCTTTGTGTGTCGACACGATGAGAAATTATATTTTTTGAAAAAATTGAAAAAATATGGGAGGAATTCACACTTCATTTTAAATAATATTTGTTCGCCTGCTTGAAATTTAATTTTGCATTTAATTTTTTTTTGGTTGACGACCATTACATTAGAACCGTTTTATCGCCGTTCTTCAACTCGCGCTATTTCTAAATCGTCACAGACAACAGTAAAATATAAACCTAAATCGGGATCGAGTGATGCCAATTTCGATAAGATGAACTCGGCCAATGGAAGTGCAACGAGAAAATTTGCATGCAATGCTTTACCCTATATTCGTCCAAATATCGTAATCGATCGAATTCGTTTGATCGACAAATCACCATTGCATACCACCGCATCTGCCTTGGGAACTGCTATCATCACACTTAAATGAATGAGTCTCTGGAAATGCTAGTTCGACCAAATCCAAACAAATCTATTTCAGAGTTGTACTCAACGGAATTCACATCATCGAGATTGTGAAATTAAACCACAATGTTTTGATGAAAGTTGGCTTGAATGCCAACATAGAGAAATCTAAAGTAAAACGAAATTGTTGTTAGTTAAAAACTTTACCATTTTTTTATTGAAAGATTTACTTGTATTCATGAACCGCCATTCGAAACATTTCTTAAATCGGCACCGTTAAAACTATTCGACAATTTAACAATGTCTTCATAATCAATTTCACGATGTTTGGCACGAATTTTTAAAATATCCGAACGTGCCTGTTCATTAAGAAGCAGAATTTGGATTTTATGAACTAGACGTCCGGGACGTAATAATGCCGGATCTAGCGTTACCGGACGGTTTGTAGTCATAATTATTTTAACCTAACCCAACGTTTCCTCCTATTGCTCCAACCTCCTGTGCAATAATTTCATCCATTAATAAAGGGTTTTCCAATAAGAGGTTTAATTTTGATATTAAAAACACGAGTATTTCTTAAGAGAAAATAATGAATTTTTAGTTCATTGCAAAGAGGAAGATATGCCATTAACATTTGAAAACGACATCAGTCAAATGGCCGCCACGGCTATGCTAGCAGCACCATATCCGTTTCATGAAATTTTTCCATGACCAATTCGCACATTTGCGGCTGTATATCCTCGATAACTTCATGAATTTCATCTTTAAGGTATTGAATCGATTGGGGAGCATTGGCATAGACCTTATCCTTCACATGGCTTAAAGAAAAAAGTCTAAAGGTGTTAAATCACAAAATCTCATTGTCCAATTGTGATCACCTTTTCTTGAAATAACACGGTCATGAAACTTTTCTTGCAAAATTTCGGTTGTTTCGTTGCTTGTGTGGCACGTAACGTCGTCTTGCTGAAAATAAATGTCATCCACATCAATATCTTCCAACTCCGGCCATAAAAAATCATTAATCATAGCTCGGTAGCGCAACCCATTCACCGTAACAGTTGCACCGGCCTTATTTTCGATTAAGTAAGGTCCAATCACACCGCCAGCCCAAAAACTGCACCAAACAGTGACACGTTGAGGATGAAGAGGCTTTTCAACAATCATTCTTGGATTTTCTGAGCCCCAAATGCGACAATATTGCTTGTTAACGTAGCTCATTCAAAGGTCCCATTAAAAATGTTGGGCTCTACTCTTTTTTGATCAAATTTCAGGTCATTTAATCTAAAGCTAGCAGAACCCAAATCGAAAATCGGACCAAACCCGAAATTACAACCCAAAACAAGATCAATTGACATACAAATAATTTTAGGCCCATTATGGTCTATTCAAATGCTCCATTAAAAATTTCGGGCTCTACTCCTTTTTGACCAATTTTCAGGTCATTTAATCTAAAGTTAGCAGAACCCAAATCGAAAATTCCTGACATTTCTTGCATTGGGGTATGCGCTTGTTGTGGTTCTCCTCATTGGTTCAATTTTCACCTTCATGTGAAGGATTACTCTTATTCCATAAATGTTTTGAACATTCTTTTTGTTGTCAAATACCAGCATAAAAAAGGGAGTCCTCTTTTACTGATAATTTGGTTTCCTTCCTGGATTTCTGTCCTCTATTTTTTAACAATATTCGCAGCATCTAGTGTTTTATGACCTTTATTTGGTAAGTCTTCCTTTATTTCTTTGCTTGAACAAGTGTGATGCAAACCTCTTGCCATGACTTTTGTAGATCGGGCCAGTTTGTTCTCGTAAGTGAACCACTGATACTTTTCAGCATTCAATTTCATAGATAAGGTTCTATAAGTATCTGAGTCCAGAGTATTAATTTTCCAAACGTCATTATTTAACGCTGTTACCTTATGGTCTTTGTCAGTAACTAATTTCATCAGTGACTGAATTTCTGGGTAACTGGTTACACGCACAACATTTATTGTTGAGGGTGATATTTCGAAATTTAAAGATAATTCGACCGTTGTGATTGATGCTATACTCGGTCATATTGGGATGAGTCAATACATTTGACAGCGTTGTGCTTTACTAACTCCTGGAAACAAAGAGTTCAAGAAATTAAGTCTAATAGTGACGACTCATAATTATGGTTCCTACGCACCATAGAAATTTCAAGTCAATCGTATCGTTCTGATTAGCACACAGGCTCGCACGTGTCTCGTCCAGTATAACAACTGTTTTATTTTATGGTTACCAGAAACCACAAGTTCCGGAAGCTGACAGTACCCACATATCATTATGTCCATTATTGATCATACAAATATCAAAATTTTCCTACCTTTGTGATTGGCGCTACAGTATGACATAGCAGTTTCTAAATGGGCTTTTTAAATTTTTTTCGATTCGGTACTGCAATCTATGAACATTCAGGTGTTAGTCTTATAGCTTGCCTCTGAATCAATATCTAGCAGTATTCCAACATTTACCTTGCTAGGTACGATACGAGAGGTTGATTGCGCCCAATTAAATGTGTTAAAGCTATTTATTGACCATATAAGATTTTCCTTTTGCTTATTATTTAACTTACGAGACCCGAGACCCTAGTGACCCTTGATCCTTAAAGTAGGATTTCTTAACAGCCGGAGAAAGTAGCTCTAAATATTCCTCACTAGTTTTGGTACAAAGTTCATCTGGTCATGGAAGATAATTAGGGATGGTAGAACTAGTGACTGTACTTTGTCTAGAAATCTTTCAAGAAACTGTGTTTCAGTACAGTGTAACCTCCATGCATTGGTTCTGGCACTTCTAAGTTTATATTTTTACGTTCTGAGGAGTTATTTAAAGAAATATCAGTCTTTAGAAGCTCGAGATTATTTGGCTTGATTTAAAGTTCTTTCGACTACCAGAGTTGATTGATTCAGGTGTTTTGGAACAGGTACTAGTAATAAATTACCTAAAATAGTTGTGAAGGTATCCCTGTCGGTCTTGCTCCTACTTCTAAAGATAAATTACATTGTCCTTTATAAAATCAAAAATAGATTTGTACTAAAATTGAAACCAAGAAATACCTCATCTCGTTCGTATCAGTGATAATTCGAATTTTCCTTGTATGCGCCTCTGGAAATATGCCTCCTATGTCATTGCTACGTCAAAGATGCTGTAATTTTGTGTCAGAAACAAATCCAAGTTGTATTTAGCAAGAACGAATCATCTAAGATGATGTAAACCAGTACTACATTTGTTTGCACAGAAGAGAAGCCGAGGCTGCTTTGCAATGATAAATTTTTATTTGAAGGAATTTAAGCATTTAGAATAACCCGCTTGTTCTCACTACTGTTCTCTCAGAACTTTCATCCGAGCATGAGTCATATTCCTTGAGTCTACTGAGTTACCACATTGCTTTCGCTATTTCTGAGTCGGTTGAGAGTATTCCCACTCGGCCATACTGTTCGATTGATTTGCATTCTGAGTGACAATTGGAGCACGAATTAATAGTAGCGGATATCAGTAAAAGTGCCCTCTGCTGTTTCAGGAGAATACGACCAATAATTTTCACGTTCGTCGTTCTTGTAATAAAAAGTCAGTGTTACTTAACTGTAGCTTTTCAGTATTTTCTTTGGATTTCCAGGATCCTTTGGGATCCATGTTCGTGCCCTAGATCTACAGTGAATATTCGCTATAGTGACAACCTTCAGTAAGGCTTCGGGATAGAGCTTCGCTAGACTTTCTACAGCCTTCTTGTAAAGGAACAGAGGCCATTCATTGGTTGGCTCATGTTGTCTATTTTACTTGGTTCCAATAACACCCTCTACTCTGGCAGGATGTAGCCGGTCCAGAATTCTCCATTTTTGTTCTTAGGTAGGTGAACGATAGGTTAATACTCCCGTTTTAAAACTAAGTAAATGATTATACTCGTAGTCAACAGAAAACCATTATTGCAACACTAAATTTGCAAGATTCATTTCAGTATTCATCATTAAGTATCTTTGTTTCAGTATTTTAACAAAACCAGTTTTATAATCGAATTTTTCTAAATAACTCGTACACTTAATTTTAATTTATTTTTCGGGCAGCCGTGGCCAATTTGTAAGTCATTACTTCAATAGTTCGTGCTAATCATCATTAAGCAAGAGATTTGTAACGCAATTTATCGACTTATTTAATTTAGATAAGTCCTAATCTAAATTTAATTGATCGTTTTTGTGGTATAAATAGCGGCTAGTTTTTATGATTTACCGTCAGTTCAATTTGAAAATTCTACAATGAGTAAACTAATCGTGTCAACTCTTTTGGTAGTTGTGCTCATCAGCTTAGTTCAATGTCATAAGGATAATCACGAAAAAGGAGGTAATCCTGGTCAATTATCTACAGGAGCTATTAAATCAGATGGCATAGTTAAAAAAGATGGGGTTGGTAGCCCGGATGGTGTAAGTAAGCTGAGGAGCGAGGAATTCAAATACAAGCCAAAAAATCCAAAAAAAGTGTCTGGAATAAATACTGGAAAATTAGTACGGAAACATTAAAAAAAATCGTGAACATGAATTCCAAATATACAGTTAGTTCTATAGTGCATGAATAAAGAAAATTTAAAGTTAATTGTAAAGAATATTTGTTTTGTTGTGCTGAAACTTTTTCCTATTATAACTACATACCATTTTACTGTGCTTCAAAGATTGCCTCAAGCGCAGGAAAATCTCAAGACGAAGAAATCTTTTTAAATTGTTAAAATCGTTTTTGCTATTTAAATATTTAGATTCTTGAATGACTTCTTGAAATATAAAATGAAAACTGGATAATGGCTCTTGTAACTAAATAGTTAGAACAAGTGCGCGCATACAATTTGTTTTGTGCTGTGTAAACAATAAAATTAGTTGGTCATACCATATTTAAGGTGTTCTATAATTTCCCATCACCTAAAAAGCCACGTGCGACCTATACAAAATTTCGGCCTGGGAAAATAAATAATTACAAGAACCGAAAAACTATAATTTAGTATAAATTTTGTAATTTGATGCGCGTCGTAATTAGCGTTATTTGGATTATTAACTGTCTAACTGCATTGTATATAAGTAATTTCGTGTAACCGGTACATTTTTTAAGTCAATGTCGAAATAGTAGGAAAAACATCAAGTCATGAAGTACATTGACATATTTCCACCTTAGATGGAAATGATTCTGGTTTTGTAGAAACAAAAACTATTTCATTCAATAATATTAAGATTTTTGTTGCAAATATGGATTCGCCACCTATTGACCGAGAATCTATTTTTATATACCAACAACTATATTGATGAACAAGTGGTACGCGAGACATATACGAGTATATCAACCACAAAACCATACAAAATCAAATTATCATCTTGAGAACGGTGATTTTACGTATAAAATCAAATCTAGCAAAAAATGCTACAAGTGTAAGAAATGTTCCATAAAAAGATTGGTTCTTATAAGAAATCTTACATAAAAAAAAAACAAATAATAAAAATAAATAAAGACTTGTTGACCGTTATTTAACGTACACTTGAAATCTTGTTTTGATTTTATAATAACAAATAATGTCCATTCAATAATAGACGAGCACATAAAGAAATTAATTTTTAATTCTATTATATCAATGAACATTTTTTTATAAGAATAGATAATAAAACCAATCTAGTACCAGTACACGTATTGGAATAATTATCAATCAGCCGCGGTTGTATAATCTAGCGAGAACAGCGTAGAATATTGAAAAGTTGTATATGCGCGGTTTTGCTTCATTTTGATTTCTAACAATAGCAACAACAACGACATATACAATAATAGAAAATAGCGCACGTGATTTATTTCCAGTTTGATGATTTTAACAGTAATTTGCCGTGGTAAATAAATAACGATTATTTTGGTAATGATTTCGGTTTGTTATTATTGACTCCGAATGAATATTGATAAGATCACTGCTTTCTAACACTAGTTCTAGATTAACCCTCATCAGTATGGGTCATTTTACTTACATTAACGTAAGCGATGAGTCTCTCAGACTCACACACAGCCAAATTTTTAGTTATAAAATTTTTTGCCATATTTTTGACCTTAAATTATGAAATTTTGAACCAAGAATAGCATTTTTATAATTTAAAAAATTAGAAATGTATCTTAAATTAAAGCGAATTTGTTTAACATATTTTTGCCTGTTTCAATTTTGAATGGGTTAAATTTAAGATTCGAGGTATTTCATTATAAGCGGTACCGGGATTTACTGCAAAACTCTTTTATTTTACTACAAATTTTGTAATTCTAATCTAAAAGTGATTTAGTTTTATTATATTAGTATAAATTCGCTTTAACACTAGAAATACTCCTCTTCTCAAAAGAAGTATATCATTTCACTATTAGCAGTAGTTCGATTCCCCTTTAAAAGTACCCCGCTTCATCATTTGGAGTATTAGCTTTAGCGTTAGAAAAACTTCGCTCAATAATTAGTAGTAGTTCACTTTACTGTTGGAAGTTGTTTCATTCAACGTCTTCTAATGTTCGCTTAGCCATTTTCGCTTTAAAATTCCTCGTTTTATTATAAACAAGAATATTTTTAAGGAGAAGAGTAATAATCTAATGAATCAAAATTTAGGTTCAAATCACTAATAATGTATGTGAAGTTAGCCCAGAAAGTCGTCCCAGAAAAAATAAATTTTTACATCAGGCAACACTAAAGTTGTATGTTTATACAAGCCCAGGATTTCACTAAAATTATTTAACTGACTCTAATTCAGGATAAGAAAAATTAAAACCTCGTAATAAAACATATTGCATGGAAAGAAAAAATATGTTCAGAACCCAGACATATTTAATCGAAAAAATTTCAAATTTAATTACATTAAACTAAGTATACATGTCAGTTATTAGTGCTAGTCACAACGGTAGTATTGGCTTGTAATTTGTATGGTTTGTAAAATACATAAAGACAAGTGGTTAAAAACAGGTTTAATAATGATGAGTATAATGACAAGTTGTTACTATTAGGATTGGTTTCCGGAACTGTTTGCTTTCAGGAGTTATTGAAGCAAATCCCTGTTAAAAGTATTGGCCGATTCAATTATGAGCTTTTAGCGCCAACCACAACGGTAGGATTGTCTTGAAATTTTCAAGGTCAGTAACTTACATGATTATAAGTATAAAATACATTTATCGAGGATTTGCTTCAATAACTCCTGGAAGCAAAGAGTTCCCGCAACCATACCTAATAGTAACAACTTGTCATTATACTGCCTACGTACCATAAAAATGTCAAGAAAATCGTACCGTTCTGATCGGCGCTATAGACGCGCACGTGTTTGGCCCAAAGGATGAACTGTTTTACTTCATAGTTCCCAGAAATCGCAAGTTCCGGAAACCAAACCTGGTAGTACCCACTTATAAGCATGTCTGTTATTGACCTTGAAAATTTCAAGATAATCCTACCGTTGTGATTGGCGCTAAAAGGCTCATAATTGAATGGGCCAATACATTTGACTGGGATTTGCTTCAATAACTCCTGAAAGCAGAAAGTTCCGGCAACCAAACCTAATAGTAACAACTTGTCATTATACTCGTCATTATTAAACCTGTTTTTAACCACTTGTCTTTATGTATTTTACAAACCATACAAATTGCAAGCCAATACTACCGTTGTGACTAGCACTAATAACTGACATGTATACTTAGTTTAATGTAATTAAATTTGAAATTTTTTCGATTAAATATTTCTGGGTTCTGAACATATTTTTTTCTTTCCATGCAATATGTTTTATTACGAGGTTTTAATTTTTCTTGTCCTGAATTAGAGTCAGTTAAATAATTTTAGTGAAATCCTGGGCTTGTACAAACATACAACTTTAGTGTTGCCTGATGCAAAAATTTATTTTTTCTGGTATGACTTTCTTGGCTAACTTCACATATACGTTCACTTTAAAAATATTAAAACTATGCAGAAATAAAATAGTACATACACCAATGCAAGGTATTGTATAATATGTATGTTCAGTTCATACCGAGAGTATGTATGAACCAGTACGTGAAGGTGAGTCGGTGGGCTCTGTAGGAAATCAGTCTCACATATGAAAATTGCATTAAAGTAAAATATTATAACGAAAAACTGAAAAAATAATTTAGTTTGTTCAGAAATTATATCAATAATTTCAAACAGTTCTCTGGTAAAATTTTATTTAAAAAGAGTCCAACTTCATATTTTGTGCCTTTATATAAACAATTTTGAAATTTATATTAACGGGCCAAATTGTCGAACAGATCTTACATAATAATCCATGAAGTAAAATTTAGGTTTCAACGTAGCGCTAAATACAAGTTGATACTGTTTATTGTGGTCAGATATTAAAGTTTCTAATTGTATCAATAATGCAGAATTAAAATACGAAGAAAGGAGTGTTTCAATCAAATCTAATAAAATTACAAAAAATAGCCACACTAAATTGTTAGGAGGTACTTTATCGCCAATCATTAATGGTAAATGAAGCACGAAGGTTTGCATTTCTCAAGCAGTCATTTTGAAATGTTTATTTTTTAAATGTTTTATTTCTATCGGAACCCCTTTATTTCTAATTTCAGAACTACCATATAGGAAATGTTGTTGTGATTATTTAAAAAATCAATTGACAAAATCTTTCTGTCGAGAATAAAATACTATAATATTTTGCTCAGATGTCACTATACACCTTCAAATATATCATGGCTGTCTTTTGTAATTCTAATTTAGTTAAATTCGACAATTTTGTGTTGTAATCAATTTTAGTTCCTAAAAACGCATTAAATTCAACAACGTTTGATTTCATTTGTTCACTGCTTCTCAAACAACATCTATAGTATTGAACCCAGAATTAAAAGATTTAATCATCCCGAGAATACCATTTAACCCCAAACTGTCTCCTAAAATAACAGGAACTCTAAACTTTAACCGAATTTCTTTGGAATCTACAATCAGAATAATTCCGTTTTCATATAAGGAATTCAATCCTTCAACTAAGGGGAAAACACATTTTTCATTTCCAAAATTGTTGAGGTCTTCGGACTTGAATATTGGTGCTAGAAAAATATGATCCAATCCAGAAGTACACTGCTCTGGGATAACAGGAATCGAATAATATGAAGCGCACATAGATTATTATTGATTCCAAAATCGTCTATAAAAAGAGTTAACGGTAGAAATACTTCACTTGGATTCGAAAGATTATAAATATTTTTCCAAATCGACTTTTGAAGAACAGTTAAATGATTCAATGTCTGTTCCAGCATTCCAGGACTTTCAAAATATTTTCGCAGTTCAAATTTTTTGGGCAATAGAATAGGCATGCTCTTTACGGTAATTTTAGTTATTTGGTTATTTATTGTGAAAGCAGTAGGAAACGTAAATAAATCTTTCTCAAATAAATGCTTAAAAATGCTTAAATGTAAAAATGTATGCCCTGTTTTGAAAATTTCGAGTATTTCAATGCATTTCTTTTCTATTGTTGAGACGGATGTTTGAATATTAGACTCATTAAGTAGGTGTGCGTTTTTTAAAATTTGACTAAATGACGTTATACAAGATTTAACGGAGTCAGAATTTATATTCTGAATAAAGAGAAGGTCCTTTCTATTGAAATTATCTCTGTTGTGCAACTCAACGCTAACAGTTAATATACTGTTATAATTTTTTTTGCTGAACTCGTAAGAAAGTTTATCAGTGTTAGTGGTTTTACAAGATACTATCGAGGACATTTTTGCAGCCTTGGAGTCACTTACGATTGCTGATTTTTTCATTTCAGTTTCTACAAGCTAATTTTTGTATTCCTCTGTTAATGTTAAGTTTGAGTCGCCCTCGTGATCGTTTTTTAAGTGTATTTTGAATTTAGTCATGTTCGAAAATGATTGAAAACACTTATTTTGTTTACATGTAAACTGATTCAAATACTTATTTCCCCTTGAAATATGTGGGGTTAGTAAACTAATATTTAAAAAATTAAACGTATAAAATAATTCTGTTCAGGCAAATAATGTTTTGAAATTTGAGGCTTGTGGGTATTGATCATACTCAGTCTCTATTGTATAAAAATATTTTTGCAAAAATTCCCATATTTGCTCGCAGTCTTTACTGTATTGCAAATTGAGAGTAATATAAACTTTAAA